>OU015745.1:101043690-101065088 GCA_907169655.1 Acomys percivali | reverse complement strand
ACACACACACACACACACACACACACACACACACACACACACACACACACAAAGACCCTGAATCAAACATGCTTGAAAACAAGGACCAACACCTAAGAGTGTCTAACCTCTATGTACGTACATTGGCAGCCATGGAACACTATCCCCCCCACACACATGTGCACATACATGTTCATACACACAGGCACACAAATACATTTAAAATGTCTCACCATATCATTTTCTAGATTATGTAAAAATTTCATTTTAAGATCTATGATTCAATTATTCAAAGTAAGCATAAAGATAAAATTAACTGACTTCATCAAGGAAACTCAATTGGAAGAACATATTTAAGTATGTTGCTTCTTTTTAAAATAAATATACTCAACTCAAGAAATGTGTGTTGAATTATCATAAGATCCTTTTTTTCCCTTCCAGACAGGGTTTCCCTATATTCCAGGCAATCTTGGAGCTCACAATCTCCTTGTTTCAGTCTTCCAAGTACAGATAGATCAGTATTGGTTTTATCTCAGGATTTTTCACTGTACAATTTTGATGTCAGCTAGCTCAGTGCTCTGTAATTTACAAGTGAGTAAACAAAGTCTAGCACATAAATTATTGCCTAAAATTCACCATCCAGCAGCAGCAGAACCAGGTTGAAAGTACCACGTTCTTCAGAAAAAAATTAAAATATACTAAAACCAAAATCTAGGGAATAGTAAGACTGAGGGTTTTTAAAAAGTCTATTTTTCAGAAAAGTCAAATATACTCTCCAACAAAACACAAATTAGTAAATAGTAAATAGAATGTGATGATATTCCTAAAGAGCGGGAACCCATAATCTTCAAAGGATAGCTGTGGATATTATTATTCATCATAAAATGATACAGATTATTATCTTTAGTCAATTTAAGGGCTTGTGGAGACCTATGCTTTCATTTGTTTCTTTTCCCTTGTTTTAATGTAGTCTCAATTATTTTGCATCACATCAAGATAACTATGAAACTTTTTATTAAGCCCAACTGCAATCCACATCTTCACAGGTATTCAATAGTAAACTTACCTCATGTAAATCAGGGCATTATGTAATCAACCTAAATTAAATTCAACAAGAACTTTTCCAAATATTTAGCAAATGCTAAGAGTTGAAAAAATACTTAGGGTACCAGACTACCAAGATATGACTTATGTTTTCCATATTTAAGTCTAGTAGAAGATAAGACTTGTCAAGAGATGGTCATCAGTATAGGTACAATAATGAATTTATTCTTCACACTGTAATGACTGGAAACAAATTGTGTTGTTAAAATTATTACCTCAGGTTAACCATACCATTTGGTAAACATACTGCATTAACACATTACGTATAATGAATAATGTAGTGTTTAAAAGGCTAGTAAATATAGCAAACTTTCATACCTGTTACTCTATGCTGGTGTAGAGAGACAAAAACCTACCTTTCAGAGAGCAAAAGAAACACATAGACTAGGGCTAAGCCACACTTTATACACTCCTGTCAAGGTCAGCAGTGACAACCTCAGTTAATTCTGACATTGTTTCTAAATTTGTCTGCTGGTTTTTGAGAAGTTGAACCCATGGATATGAATTTGGCGCCCAAAATGTCTCTAAGACAAGTCTGTGAGATGCCAGAGAACAATTCCATTCCGAGAACTGAAATCCACAGGCTAATTTGACCCATTCTCTAAATGTTTGCTGTATAATGAGATTAGGCAATATTAATAAGAGAAGCAACAAGAGAGTTCCTGGCTCTACAGTTACTTCTTCTAGGGAGCCCAACAGTTCATGGTCTCAACAATCTTTAATCCTTGCAAAAAAAACTCACTAGTAATTGTCTACTACTTATTCAGGTCATATTTGGAATAGTAGGAAATACAATTTATTAAGAGTACACTATGTTCCAATCCCTATTCTGTGTTGTTGTACATATGACCTACTAAAAACCTTTATCAATAGTACAAAGACGGTTTTGTTATCCCTAGTTTATAAATAGAGAAACAGGTAACAGCGATAAGCTAATACCTAGTAACTCTTACTTCTTCAGTGTGATAACTGACTGAAATTAGGGCCTTCCACATACTCTGCAAGTGCTCCACCACTGGGATGGATATATATGTGTGTGTATGTGTATACACATACTTTTTTACTTTTAAGATTCTCCTGCCTGAACCTCAAGTAACTCAGATTACTGGTGGGTTCCACCATGCTCAGCTGACGCAGTGAGACAAGATTTGAACTAAAAATATTTAAACTCAAACTTTCTCTTTTGTAAGCACTATGATATATGACTATCCACTCAGAGGTAACATAAAGGGTTTGTTGTTGTTGTTGTTATTGTTGTTGTTCTCTGCTCTCCACTCAAAGTTTCAGTTTTTAAAAAGTCTTCATCTATCCAAGGAAATGTATTGCTATTTATTTCTCTAATGACATGTAGGATACTTTCTTTCTTAGTTTTTAGGTGAAGCAACTAGCTAGTGGTTATAATAAATAAATAAATAAATAAATAAATAAATAAATAAATAAATAAAGCAGCCAAGGGCCTTGACTTTGAGTCACTCTTCCAGGATTTGAAAGTGTTTTGTGAAACCAGAAATGGTCTCTGGAGCAAAAGATTTTTCTGAGCTATGTTTAAAATAACTTTGTGGAAATGACATTGACAAGTGAACCCCTGAGTAATAGACAGTAGCTCATGTACTCAGTTTGTTCTAATGGTGGGCCACTTCTACTAAATGATTGCTCCAAAGCAGTGAATTAACCATTTCCCATTGAGGGGGAAAGAAGCTAGTAGAGACACTTGCCTGAAACCTTCTTGGTATGGCAGCTTTGAGGGCAGAAACAAGCTAGTAATAAATGATGAAGTGTTGCACATTGCAAATGATCAGTTAGATCAGAAATGAGCCAACATAGGATTCTAGTTGGGATGAAGTTGCTGCTTCTAACAGGAATGTGATTTAATTAGATTGAGTAAGCTGGCAGCAGTAACCTCACAGAGACTCAAGGCAGACAGAATGAAAAAAGAGAAAGCCCATTCTGGCTGGCTGGTGCTTTGTAAGGCATGGACATTAAAATTCTCCATTTGACCTTTGGGAGATCACAGCCATTGTAATATGTGCTGAAGGCTGGAAATAAAAAAGGGTGTGTCGTGTTTGGGTGTTTTAAAAAAACAATTAATCCAGAGTCAAAGAGGCACAACAACTTGCCTTACATCAATCCTCAGTGAGCTGATGATTCAAAACGCAGAGGAAACTAACCCGAGTGGTTTTCAGAAGGGTTTAATTTGAAATGGATGAGAGACAGCTGTTAAGGTTATAAGCCTCTTTCCATTTCTGACCAGTCAGGAGAAACATCAGCCAGTATTCTGAGGCCACAGGGGGAAGAGTAAATAGTAACAGTGGTACGGGTGGCTTTGTTTAGAAAAATTATCCCAAGCAGGGGAAAAATCTGTGACATAGTGCTGAGAATGGTTGGTGTTTGGTAATTGCCAAATCTATAGGGTAGGTTGTCATGTAATAGAACTGGAAATTCAGATTTGGCCTATGAGACCATTATGACAACCCCAGGAAAATGTGAGAATCGGTAACTTCGCCCTTGGACTGAATAGCGAGTAGGAATTAGAACAAGATCTTGTATATCAAGTATTATGTCTTCGAGGTGGCACACACCTTTAATCCCAGCACTCGGGAGGCAGAGGCAGGCAGATCAGTATGAGTTCGAGGCCAGCCTGGTCTACAAAGCGAGTCTAGGACAGTCAAGGCTACACAGAGAAACCCTGTCTCGAAAAACAGAAAAAAGCAAAACAAAAACAAAATTTATGAAACCTAAATTCTCTCAATAGTTGTCTTAGTCAAATGATTAAATCCCCTGATTTGATTTGACAGTAAAAATATAATACCTGATTCTAATCTAGAAACTTCTTGAAGGTCTTTTATATATTGATGAACACAAATCATTCCACTTAAAATTTACATGAAACGTCTACAATTTTACATGGAAATAAGTCAGAAATATTCTAAGACTCAAGGCTTCTTGGCCTGTCTTTGTTCTTTTGCTACTGCCCAAACAGAACATGTGTTCTTTGAGCCTTCTGTGAAGATTGTCCTACATTAGCCCTTCCATATAAGAAGCCAGTTAACCAGTTTATTCTGTAGTAATGAGAATAGAACCCAGGGTCTTACAGTGCTAGGCAAGCACTCTACTACTGATCTATCCCTCTAGCCACCCAGTTGCTAATTTAGAGTGAATTCTGCAATACTTTTATTCACACTTCTATATCTAGGTAATTCATCACATAAAATTAATCCTTCTGTTGTTGACATTGATAGGCATTTTCATTAAAATTTTTAATTATGTATTTTATGTGGGTGTGCATATGAGTGGGTAAATGTACATGTGTGTGGGTGAGTAGGTGGGTTTTTGTGTGTGTGGTTGGGGGTACATATGAATCATAGCTTCCCTTGTGTGGAAATGAGAGGAAAACTTGCAGGAGTCCGTTCACTCACTCCTTCAGTTATGCAGGTTCCAAGGACTCAATTCGTCATGAGGCTTGGCAGCAGTTGACTTTACCAACTTGCTAACTCAATATTGTCATAAGCAACAACAACAAAAACAACAACAACAACAAAAACTGCACTTGATCTGAGTGAAAAGGCTAAAAAGTGACATCATTTCAATATTGGTTGGGATATTTCAATACAAGTATTGCATTGTTACTTTAATTTCAATTTCCTATTAAAAAATTTAAACACTTTTTTCAAATGCTGATCAGTCACATGGATCACCACTTGTCTTTGTTACTTGAGTTGCCTGTTTATTTTATTCATCTTCTGTTTGTTTTGTTTTTATTTTTTAACTGCAAGTGTCCATTGTTTGCTTTGTATGTTTTCTTTAAATGTTATTATTTATTTAGGTGTACATGTGTCTCTGTATGTGCACATGGTGCAGTGCCCACAGATGCCAGAACAGCTGTCAGAGCTTCTGGAGCTGGAGTTATAGGTGCGTGTGATCTGCCTGATGGTCTGATGTGGGTACCTGGAATCAACTCAGGTTCCCTGCAAGAGCAGCAAGTGCTCTTAACTGCTTAAACATCGTGCAAGCCTCCATTTGTTTCCTAATCCTATCTCTGTCATATTATTATCTTTATTTACCAAATTTATCATTTATCATATGGATTTATTTATGTTTTGTTTTATACCTTAATGAGATTAAGTACATCTATCTTTTCATAGATACTATTTTCTTCTTTAGCATTGGGGGATTATATATGGTTATATTTAGTCAGTGGTTGTGGCTAGCCTAGTATTAGTTACTAAGGCGAATGGCTAACAATAACAAAATTGCTCTTTGCCAGTGCACAAGAACTGAAATCACCAAAATAACAATGACTCAAATAGGACAGAAGTTTATTTATTTTATGCAATCTGGAAGGAGATAATCCAGGGCTCTTAAGTGTATAAAGGATCAAGTATCTTCTATCTTGATGATCTATGATCATGGCTTCCACTCCCTGGATAAAGTTACAGTTCAAATTCTGTTGGAGATCCAGTCATTTTCTCTACTTACACTTAGAAAAACAAGATTTAAAAGAACCCATGTCTTCCAAGGCTATTCCCCAACAACTGTCCATCATTTGCATTTATGTCCTATAAACATAAGGGATGCTTGTATACCTCTGGCTGCCAGAGGTAGGCCTAATCCCACATGACCTTGAACCCATATAAGTGTGAGGAAATAGTTTATAAAATGAGGAAAATTAATTGAGTCATTCAAAACAATTTCAAAGTGATAATTAGCTAAGCTATTTTCAGACTACTGATTGGTATAAAACATAATTTTATGAAAACTTTATATATATATATATCTTTACACACACACACACACACACACACACACACACACACACACATATATGAATCCTTGCTCTCACTTCAGTATTTTCCTGAGCTTTTTAATTTTACTAGCATCTCTTTTCTAACACAAGCATTCCCAAGCATCATTGTTGTCTATAGTCAGGTAGGCATTGATGTACTAAGAGGTGATGTTTAGTTTCTTGAAACAGAAGTAAACCAGCACCACTATAAACAGAAGAAAGCCCTTCTGCTATCTATTGCTTCATAGACATCAGCTGTCAGTTGTCCACACTTCATCTCAGTGATCTCAACAGTTGTGAAATTGGTAGAATTATCAAAAAAAAAAAAAAAAAAAAAAAAAAAAAAAAGCTTGCTGGGAGAAAAAAATGGTAGCCAAATAATAATAATAATAATTAATAAAAATCTACTTTTTAGCTAAAGAGTTGATATTGCCAGATGTTTTTTTAATGAGTGGTATAGTGTAAGGGAATAATTTTTGTTAAATATTTTCATGCACATCTTTATATTTACAAATTGAAAAATGAGTAAAATCTTTAATGGGTAAAGATACAAGAAACATGCCATGGGTTTTAACATGGGCTGTTATCTGTCTGCCTTGGGATCTAAAATATAATTTTCAAAATCGAACTCACCAGTGTCTGCTGCATAGTAAAAAAATAATTATTCAGACTTAGAAAAAAACAAATTACTAATTTTCAGTTTTTAAAATTCTCTATGACTAGAATTGAGGGCATATAACTGGTAAACATGTTTCCTCTCATTTCATCTTTTTATCATGTCTAATAGTAACTTTAAAAGAAGCAAATATCAGTTATAAACTCCTCATTTACAATTTCAACATCTCTCAAAAATGTCATTCACCAAGATGACTTCTCTCCTGATGATGAAGCTGAACATTAGTGGATGAAGCAGACCATTAATGCTAGACTCTTAGCAGCAATGCTTTGATAAACCAATTCTCCATGAAGCACTTTATTAATCAGTGTGCGCCACCAACAAGCACATTTAAATTTCAACACATGCAAATCAGGTACCCCAAATATGCTGTGAGGCATATAGCACTATACCGTATTTACCTATGTATTTAGCATACTGTAGTAAGCAGCAAGGTTATCTTTTCAAGCCTGGAATTAATTATCCTCTTCCACATTTTTCTTTTGTTTCCTTTTCCTATTTTTATTCTCTTGTGAAGTTAATATTCTCTCATCTCTCAACTTAACTCATGATCCATTTATTGAATACCTGGCTCTTAGCCTGTCTCAGGATGAACACCAGTGAAGAAGTCAAGTGTCTGTTTTGCTTTAGATCTCTAATACCCCAGAAGCTTATGTGTTGGAGAGTTGGTCCTGGGTAGCATCAGCAGCAGTGTTCAGAGGTGAGCCTTAGGGGTGTGACTGGACCATGCAGGCTCTGACCTCAGTGAAAGGATAAAGCCATTTATGTACTCATAATTTACTAGGATACTGGGGAATAATAGAAAATGTAGGAGGTAGGCCCACCTTAGAAGCTGCTGTGGTGTTCATTTGAAAGGTACATTTGGTCTCCAACTCCTTTTTCTTTTGCTTGCTGGCTGCTCTGAGGTGAGCAATTTTCTTCTATTAGATATTTCTGCCATAGTACACTGCCTTATGATAGGCCCCCAAAGGTACTGAGTTACCTAATCCTGGACTGAATTTTCTGTAACTATGAGTTAATTCCTTGAGTTTCTCAGGTATTTAGTCTCAATGACAGAAAGCTAACATATGATGTATTCTTAGAGCAGAAAGATTTAGACTTGGATCACAACCTCTCTAAAAATTACTTGAAATAGGCCAGTAATTGCAATACTTGCATTTTCCAGCTAAAGGAGCTTGAAAGATGGCTCAGTGGTTAAGAGCTGTACTTCCAGAGGACCTGAGTTCAATTCCCAGCACCTACAAGGCAGCACACAACTGTCTGTAACTCCAATTCCCAGTGATCGAATGTCCACATCTGCTGTCCACCACCAGCACAGCACACATGATGCACAGACATGCACATCAAATAGATAAATAATAACTATTAAAAATAAATAAGAGAAAGTTTAAAAGAAAGAAAAATATCAGAGCATTTTGAGTTACTCACACATCAACACAGTACTTTGTCCTCCCTGCTTAAATGTTTTCTCTAGTAGAAGGCATTTGCTGACATCTAGTTAAAAAATTGAGTTCATCTGATCCATCCCAAAGTGCTTTGCTTTGATGTCAATGAACTTAATTCTGCAGCTGAGGAAAAGGTGAGGACTGAGGTTTAGGTTCCCTTGTTTCATCAAGATTTAGAAAATAGATCAAATGCAGTGAATCAAAATTACTTTACATTTCTTCTCAGTGAATGCACTCTGAACTATGCTAGAGATGTTTCCTATAATAAGGAAGCAAAGAGATTCTATTAAGCCTCAGTGACTCCTACTAAGTTCTTGTCAGATTTGCCTACACAAGACAGACCCACGAAGCATCCCTGTCTGGCCCCTTACCAGAGACCTAGGCTCCAATACTTCCCAGTACTTCATCACATTCCAGAAGAAACAAAGCTTGCCCCTTGTGTGCATCTTACCCTAACCCATGTCTCCATAAACATACCACTACACTCTCTCTTGCAAAAAAACCAGCTGTTGAGTCACTTTTATTGAGAAAGATTATGATTTTATGTTGTTCTATATAGTATTTATGTGTTCCCTGTCCCATACCTATGCAATTCATGGGAAGTATTTCATCACTACTATTTTGTGCTGAACATATCTCAGAATTTCTCAATATGTGACCACATGCTTTGGGGAAGGATCATAAAGCTATATCACGTTAGATAAATCATATCCTGCCTTATAAGAAAGCATTCAGCTTCTGAAGCTAGAAAAGCACAAATCCAAATTTTTCTTGAATTTGGTGGTATTCTTCATTCTCTCTGTGATGTAGCTTTTTCATCCATAGCATGCCTCTGCTCTAGCCTCCTTCAGTCTCTGTAACAATAGTTACACATAGTCCACATGAGTAATTTATAAAGAACAGAAAATTATTTCTTCCATTTCCAGGAAGCTAAGATGTCCAGATCTAGGATATGGCAACTGGGCCAAAAGGCTCAGAGGTGACATTATTTAAACTTTTTTGGCACTTTGATTAGTAATATCTTGTTATTATTTTAATTTTATTTTCCTCATACTTTAATCATTTTTCCAAATGATTATCAGTTATGTGGATTACCATTTGTCTTTTTTAAAGTTGCCTGTTTATTTTATTCATTTTTCTATTACGCTATTCTTTTTTTTTCAAATGCAGTTGTCCCTTGTTTGCTTTGTATGTTTTCTTAAAATTTTTATTATTTATTTAGGTGCACATGTGTTTCTGTATGTGCCCATGGTGCAGTGCCCACAGAGGCCAGAACAGCTGTCAGAGCTTCTGGAGCTGGAGTTACAGGTGCACGTGATCTGCCTGATGTGGGCACTTGGAATCGATTCAGGTTCCCTGCAAGAGCAGCAAGTGCTCTTAACTGCTGAGCCATCTGGCTAGTCTCCATTTGTTTCCTAATCCTATCTCTGTTATATTATTTTAATTTACCAACTCTATCATTTATCATATAGATTTACTTGTTTTGTTTTATATCTTAATGAAATTAAGTACATCTATCTTTTTATAACATACTTTTTCTTCTTTAGCATTGGTAGATTATATATGATTATATTTAGTCAGTGGTTGTGGCTAGCCTAGTGTTAGTTACCAAGGCGAATGGCTAACAATAACAGAATTGCTCTTTGCCAGTGAAATAAAAATGACTCCAATAGGACAGAAGTTTATTTTATGCAATCTGGAAGGAGATAATCTATGTCTCTTAAGTGTATAAAGGATCAAGTATCTTCTATCTTGATGATTTATAATCATGGCTTACTTTCCCTGGATGAAATTCCACAATTGGTGTTTACTTTCATGCATGTTCCAACTACTACAAGTCACAACATTGAAAAAAAAGAATAAACTAACAAATAGGTATTAAAGAATCTGTCTTACCGGACACTAAGAATTTAAAAAAACTAAGAAGGATTTTTATTAGATATCAGAAACTTCTAATGACCTGGTTTGAAAATCAGGTACAGACGTGGATCTCTGTCTGCATCAAAACACTGCTGGTAAAAGGAAAATGTGCCTATGTGATGCTAAAAGTCTAGACACAGGGGCATCTTCCTGCAGGGGCCCCTGGGTCCAGATCTGCCAGCCTTAATAGTCTCCTTGTGAAGCTTCCGACCTCACTCCTCCATCCTTCTATACAACTCTAAGCTTTTAACCAAGACTCTACCTTTGACTCTCAGTATCTGTCCCGATCCCCTGCTGGGTGGAGTCTCTCAGATCAGGCTAATATCCACTTATACTATGCAGTCTTTCTGGGTCTGGGTTACTTCACTCAGGATTATTGTTTCTAGTTCCATCCATTTGCTTTCAAATTTCAAGATTTTCTTGTTTTTAATAGCCAAATAATATTCTATTGTGTAAATATACCACAGTTTCATTATTCCATTGAGGGACATCTAGGTTGTTTTCAGGTCCTGGCTCTTACCAATGAAGCTGCTATGAATATAATTGAGTAAATGTCCATGTTGTATGGTGGAGCATCTTTTGGGTATATGCCCAGAAGTTGCATAACTGAGTTTGCACTGAGGTAGCACTATTCCCAATTTTCTTAGAAATCTCCAGATTGGTTTCAAAAGTGGTTGTACAAGTTTGCACTCCCACCAGCAATGCAGGAGTGTTCACCTTTCTCCACGTTCTCAACAGCATGTGCTGTCACTTGAGTTTTTGATCTTAGCTATTCTGAAAGATGGAGTCTCAGAGTCATTTTGATTTGTATTTCCCTGATGACTAGTGACATTGAGCATTTTAAGTGTTTGTTTACCCATTTGATATTCCTCTATTGGGTATTCTGTTTAGCTATGTACCCCATTTTAGAATTGGGTTGTTTAGGTGTTGTTTAATTTCTTTCTTTTCTTTTTCTTTTTCTTCTTTTCTTCTTCTTCCTTCTTCTTCTCCTTCTTCAAGACAGGGTTTCCCTGCGTAGTTTTGTTCTGGACTTGCTTTGTAGAACAGGCTGGCCTCACAGAGATCCGCCTGCCTCTGCCTCTCGAGTGCTGGAATTAAAGGCGTGTGCCACCATAGTCGGCAATTGTTTAACTTCTTGAGTTCTTTTTATATTTTGGATATCCCTTTGTCAGACGTAGTGAGGATTTTCCCCAATCTATAGGCTGTTTTGTTCTGTTGACAGTGTCCTTTGCCTTACAGAACCTCTTCAGTTTCATGAAGCACCACTTATTGTTGATCTTAGAGCCTGGGCTGCTGGTGTTCTATTCAGAAGTTGTCTTCTGGGCCACTGAGTTCAAGGCTCTTTCCCAATTTTTCTTCTAAGAGATTTAGTGTGTCTGTTTCCCCCACCGCCAGCCGAGGTCTTTAATCCACATGGACTTGAGTTTTGCAGAGTGATAAATATGTATCTATTTGCATTTTTCTACACGTGGACATCCAGTTAGACCAGCAACATTTGTTGAAGATGCTATCACTTTTTTCATTGTATAGACTTGGCTTCTTTGTCAAAAATCAAGTGTCCATAGGTGTGTGGGTTTACTTCTGGGTCTTTGACTTGATTCCACTGATCAACCAGCCTATTTCTATGCCAGTACCATGCTGCTTTTATTACTGTTGCTCTATAGTACAGCATGAGACCCGGGATGGAGATTCCTCTGAAAGATTGTTTATTGTATAGGATTGTTTTAGCTATTTTTATTTCACCGGGTGATACAGGCCCATTTAAGTTGCGTATCTGATCAGGTATGTATAGAGAATCATGCAGTTCTTTTAGATTTTCCAGTTCTGTCAAGTACAGGTTTTTAAACTATGTCCTTACGATTCTCTAGATTCTCAGTGTCTGTTATGTGCCTTTATCTCACATTTTGTTAATTTGGCTCAGTCCTTTTTAGTTAACTTGGGTAGGGGTTTGTCAATCTTTTGATCATTTCAAAGATCCAATTCTTTGTTTCACTGATTCTTTGCATTTTGTTTCTATTTTATTGATTACAGACAACTTTGGTTATTTCTTACTGTCTACTCATTTTCTATGTGACTTCTTTTTGTTCTAGAGCTTTCAGGTATGCTGTTATTAGTATATCTTGGTTTTTACATATTCATTTAGTGCTGTGAACATGCCTTTATAGCACTTTCATCATGTCCCATAGGTTTGTATATGTTATTTTCATTCAGTTCTAGAAAGTCTTTAATTTCTTAATTTTTAACTTCACCCATTTCTCAGTCATGTGTTGTTCCATTGACATGAGTTTGTAAGCTTTCTGCTGTCTTTTTAATATTGATCTTTAATCTGTTGGTCAGACAGGATGCAGGATGTAATTTAATGTCCTCGTATCTGTTGTGATGTTTTTTGCCTAAATTATATGACCAATTTTGGAGAAAGTTCCATCAGGTGCACAGAAGAGATATTCTTTTGTTTGGGTGAAATATTCTTGGGTATATTTTGTTTATAAGATCCGTTAACTCCAGATTTTTTAGTTTTTGTGTGGGTGACCATTAGCAAGTGCAGGATACTGAAGCTTTCTACCATCAGTGTGAGTCAACATGTGATTAAACTGATGCAGGCTTTCTTCTATGAACTTAGGTGCCCTTGTATATGGTGTGTAGACTTTAAGAACTGCAATGTTCTCTTGGTGGATCTGCCCTTTGATGAATACGTAGTGTCCTTCCCTATTCCTTCTGATAGGCTTTTATTTGAAATCTATTTTATAAAAGACTAAAGATTTAAAGTGGCCAAGCTGCTTCCTAGGTCCATTTCCTTGGAGTATCTTTTCCCATCCATTTATTGAGATGGTATCTATCCTTCATATTTAAGTTTGATTCTTGGATGCAGCAGGATGATTTTTGCATCTATTCTGCTACTCTGTGTCTTTTTATGGGGGGTACTGAAACCACTGATCTTGAGACTTATCAATGAACAATATTTGTTGATTCTTGCTATTTTATTGTGGCAATCCTTTTGATCTACTGGTTTGAGATTATTCATAGTGGATTTGGGTGCCATTAACTTCTTTAGCTTGGAGTTTTCTTCCTAGCACTTCTTGGTCTTATAACTGCAGCCTATCTGTCTAGGCCCTTTTGGATTTTAGTCTCCTTTTAGAAATCAGCTGTTATTCTTTTATGTCTGCCTTGCCTGGTCTTTTTTCCTTACAGAATTTAATGTTTTCTTTGTCCTGTCCCTTTAGTATTTTGATTACTATATGCCAAGGAGAGCTTTTCTAGTCTGGTCTGTTTGGCGTCCTGTATCTTTTCTTCCACCTGGATAGCTATTTCCTGCTTCTAGTTGGGGAAATTCTCTTCTATGAATTTGTTGAAAAAAATTTTCTGTGCCTTTGATCTAGAGTTCTTTATTCTTCCATTCCTATTATTCTTAGATTTAGTCTTTTCAGTCTCCTAAATTTCCTGGTTGTTTAGTACCAATTTTTAAGACCTAACATTTTCTTTGACCAAGGTATCCATTTCTTCTATTGTCTTCAATGCTTGAGAGTCTCCTTTCATCTCTTGTTTCTGAGGTTCCTAAACTGTTCACTTCCATATTTCCCTGTTTGGGTTTTCTTCATTGATCCTAGTTCTAGTTCCAGGCCATGACTGCACTATTCATTTCCTTACACTGTTTGTTTGCATATTCATAGACTTACGGGACTTACTCATTTCTTCAAAAATCTTTATCATACTCATGAAGGATATTTTATGAATATGATATAGTTGGGTTGCTGGGCTCTAGTGAAGACATATCATCCTGGCTATAATTGTTCTTATGCGGGCATTTGGGTTTGGGATGAATGTAATTCTAGATGTGGATAGCTGTTCTTGCCTGTCTTGAGTGTTTTGCTCATTTTCTGCTGCCCTCTCTGTTTCCGTGTTTCTTGGCAGGGAATTCTTTTGGGATACTGATAGATGTGGCTAAGGGGTTCTGGGTAAAATGTGTTTACAGGTATTAGAAGCTGAAACTTAAAAATGAGGGCTGACTGGGGAAGAGTGCTAAGGGGGTCCACAGAAAGGAAGAAAGCAGGGTGTTCCCATAAGATCTTCTAAGTCCCCTGGGAATGGGGGCAAAAAAGAGAAGCCACCACAGGCAGTCTGTTACAGAGCTGTGATTGATGATACAGCAGATTAATTTGGAAAGTCAAGATCTGAAGGCTATCTACCTGCTTCACCTGCCTACAGTCATATTCAATGTTCTTAACATCCATGTTTTCTTCAAATGTAAAGTACAAAGCACAAATCTCTGGCATTGTAACAATGTACTTTCTCAACAAATTAGCATGCTATCATAACTGCAAAACTGTTAAGTACTTCAATTTTTCTCAATTAATGATGTAATTTACTAATATTTTAGGTATAACAAAACATTTCAAAAGCATTCAGTTCCTGTCACTAAAACGTAAGGGAAAAATTGGTAACCATTAATAATTGTTTTAGATAAGAACAAGAAACAAAAGGTTTAACCTAAATATAAAAACTCAGAAAAAAGATATTGGCTGACTCTGCCTCCAATTTAGTTATGATTCGCAAACCCACAAGTCATGTTATAATAAACTACTCTGCATCACTATAAACAAATAGGTGAATATATTGATGATATCTGTAGTTATTCCATTTAGCTACTTAAAGCAAATACTGTAATACTGCATGGGAACCTTTTATTTATATATAGGCACCATAAAGTCAACTATAGCATAAGAGATGATGTGATAATTGTTGCTATGGAGAAGCGAGGTTTGTATTCTATATATTAATTTACTGTATCAACTTTTAAGTACAGAATGAAATTAAAAGAACTTATTGTCAGAAGAGATTAAGAAGTTAAGCCTACCTGAACAGTATCTACAAGTCATGTGTCTTATATGTAAATATTAAAAAGTGACACAAAAATATATAGGAGGTAAGAGAAAATACAAAAATGAAGTAGCAGTTACTAGCAAATAAAACAGGTCATAAGACTAGGAATCCCAAAGGGAAATGTCTTAGTAGGAAAATTCAACATTTAGTAGCAAATGGTTGACAGTTTTTGTTAATAGAGTTACTAGAACCCAGGTGGGAATATTTACCTTTGTACAGTCTAAAGCTGCTTTTGTGATACAATTGTAGGGCTTAATAGTTGTGGATGTGACTTTTTGTCTCTCACAGCCTAATGTAACAAACCTCATCCAAGAGATGGAATCTTCTCCAATCTTCAGATATTTTTTATAACATTAAGAGCCAAAGAAGCTCTCACAGCCCAACATAATAAACTTAATCCATGAGATGGAATCTTCTTCCTATCTTCAGATACTTTTTATGACATTAAGACCCAAAGAAGCACTAATCTGATTTCTAAGATACAGCATTAACCTTCCATATTCTTTTTATCCTCACATTAAATTAAGGTGCTTAGAATAAACTTTAATCAATCGAGTTTTAAGACAACCATCTGAGTTAGGGTTTCTATTGCTGTGAAGAGACACTATGACCACAGCAACTCTTATAAAGGATAACATTTAATTGGGGCTGGCTTACAGTTTCCGAGTATTAGGTTAGTTCATTATCATTATAGCAGGAAGCATGCTGGCCTGAGGCAGACATGGTGCTGGAGAAGAAGCTGAGAGTTCCAAACTTGGATCTGCAAGGAATAGGAAGAGACCCAGAGCCACTGGCCTGGCTGGAACCTGAGACCAGTGACTCACTTCCTCCACAACATTACACCTACTCCCAGTGTGCCAGTCTCTATTAGGCTACAGCACCATTTTCATTCAAACGACCACAAGAACACTATTTGTTCAAATTGTAACTACAAATAAGAGGAAATATGATAGTATGTATTTTAGAAAATTTATCCCATTAATAATTTAAGCAGATTTGAGTAATACTACAAATGAATTTAAGTTTTGTGTTTTCCTTTGGGACATAGTATACACACCAATCATCTCTAAATATTCAACTACGGTAAAACAGCGTGAACCAGATTAAAAACTTGTTAGAAAAGAAATATTAAGATTTAAATTTCTGCTTTTAAAATCTGAGGTACACAGAATCAAAAACAAAATCAATCAAACTAAAACACAGCCAGAAAAGTACCCAATACACTACATGTTGAAAAGAAAAATAGGAATAAAAAAATCTACAAGAAATGAAAGTGGGGAAAGATGCTTTTCCTCCAAAGAACAAAGGCTGAAATGAATGCACTTTGAGAAAGGCCACTAGCAATATATTAGCGTACAGCTGTCCCATCCATCTGAAGACGACATATTCCAAAGTTCTCATAGATGCCTTGAACCAGAGGGAGTACTAAGTTCTACATGTATTATGATTTTTCCTATAATATACACTATACAGTTTAACTAATTCTTATTTTACTAACCTCCTCGGTTTCAACCTTATGTAAAGCACGACCTCACTGTGCAGCTCAACTGACATCGAACTTATGATCTAGCTCTCTCTGTTTTCAAAGTATGAGAGTTGAAGGCACACACTAGTATACCTAGCTACAAAGCTTAATTTATTTAGGTACTGCAAGGAAATAACTATCAACAATGATTAAAAAATAGTAAGTATAAAAATGCGCTGTAATGAGTTAATTATAGTATTGATCTCAAAATATTATTGTACTTCTCCAATGTCCTTTAGTTAAATGTGATATAATAGTTATATCCAAATTGACTACTTTTATATGTGGAGCCATTATTATATATCATAAAATAACGGTTAATTTAATACAGCATTTTAGAACCTGAGAACATGATTTGATAACTGGGCTTACTAGTAAGTAGCCAAATTGCAAGTAGAATATGAAGTAGAAACATGATGGATGAAGAGATGATTCATGATCCAAAATAGAGCAGGAAGATACAAGATTTTACTAAAAAGTCATGTGCAATTTAAATTTTATACATTATTATTATTTCTATTTTTCAGATAAAAGCTTAGCATTGTAATTGAAACAATAAGGCCGATTAGGCAAATCTAACCTGGACCCTTTGGGTATCATTTGACCATGGATAGCTATGAATACAGCCTAAAATACTGTAGGTAATGTCATATCACAATGTCAAAGTATCCAACTTTTCAGCTGCATACACATTTCAGGTGCTCAAAAGCATGTGTAACTAATGGTTATTGAATAGCACTCAGACTACTTCTATGTGGTGACCTGGGGTTATAGCGATTCTCAGTGTCTATAGATGTTATATTTTCTTTTCCCTAAAATTTTGGTTCACTAATTTTAACTTTTTATTCTTTTCATTTTACAGAGCTTTTGCCTCTGTAATCCTGAGTGCTGGGATTAAAGGCATGAGCTACCACCACCTAGCTATAGTTCTTTTTTTTAATTTTTTTTTTTTAATTTTCCATACAGGGTTTCACTGTGTAATAGGCCTGGCTATCCTAGAACTCTCTTTGTAGGTCAGGCTGGCCATGAACTCAAAGAGCGCCACCTCCTTCTGCCTCCTGAGTGCTAGGATTAAAGGCATGCGCCATCAGGCACGGCTGCCAGACATAGTTCTTAATCATTAAATCATTAAAATGCAAACATGATTAATTCCTAAACCCAAATTTATAATTTCTATGATTAAAATAACAGAAGCAAAACTAAACTCACAGAAATCATATATGGTTAAGAATGCATGGAATAATAGCATAAAAAGAAAATCAAAGTACTGATCTAAAATGTTTTCTTAAAAATCACTTATTTTCTTCAAATGAAAAGTGCTAAAAAAAATTCTCTTGTATGAATGAAATACCTAAACAAGCATATTAACTTTTGCTTTAAAATTCAATTAAAAACTATTTATACATTAAATGTGTGTTATACCACAGGAAATAACATTTCTAACTAGTTAGACTAGAAATCCAATCATCCTTGAAATAACCCTTGATAATGGGATTGTCAACATACAACATTTTAAGGAGCCTGATAGAAGTAGATCACACTTGGGAGCTTGGGAGGCCAAGGCAGGAGTCACCATGAGTCAAGATAGGAATGAGTTACACAGTGAGTTCAAGATCAGCCAAAATTATAGACCACAATAAAATTAAAAAAAATAAAAACAGAAAGTGACAGCATTAAACACCGTCTTAGGTTACTATAATGAGATATAAAAACAACAACAAAAAGCACCAAACACCAAACAAAAGAACTAAGGTAAGTTGTGAATAATTCTACAAATTATTAATTTTAAGAAATTCTGTAATCATTTAATGTAATGGACACTTCCCAATTTTTAAACGTTATTTCTAATAACTAATGGATAGTTTTCAAATTTAGAGTTTAGGCTTTACATTATTTCATTTTAAATGCAGTAATAGAAAGTCCTTTCAATCTACTATTTTCCGTTAACTTTAGAGAGAAATTTCCTTAATAGTGTCAGACTATTTCTCTTTTTACTAGTTGATCTGAGCCAATTTATCTTTAAGACCACTGTATCAAGAAAGTTTAACAAATATATTACTTCGTGATGGTGATATTTTAGTCAATCAGAGATCATATTTATTACTGTAGGCACAAAAGATATTGCCTAGTAATATTGTGTCCCTCATTGTCTGTGTGTCCATTCTAACATGTTCACACAATAAAGTGCTTAATAGTGCATTTGTGTAATGTATCCATGGTTGATATTAAGTAATCCATGACTATAATCATAAGTGAAAAATATATAAGATACGCTAAGAGCAAACACAGAAAAACCAAATCATAAAATCTTTTTTAAAAAATCCTGTTCTAAAGATCAAATAAAACATCAATCAAATTAGGATTTTTACTAATGGATAGCAAGCAAATGATAATTGTTTTGGAGTTACGATTTCTATTTACTCCCACCTCCAATATATAAATACATCAAATGTATTCATGTACAAATTCCCCCAAGCTATCATTGTTTATAAACTAAGATTCACAGTTTCTGGGTTTATTTTTCCACCACTTAAACTATGGATCATTGCTATCATGTGAGAATGTTTATTCAACTCCTCTTGCTGAACTTTCACCAAAGACTCTTTCTCTTCCAAACGACCTTCTAATTGAGCCTTCTGTACTTCTAGGGAGGAAGCCTAAGGAGAGAGTAAAGAACGACAAGAGATAGAGAATAAATAGGCCAGAATGGATTTTCAGCTGAGATATTTTAAGTGTCTTTTAACCTTTACTTCTAAGTGTCAGTTTAGGGCAAATTACATATATTTTTATTAAGTTAGAAAGTGACTTAAGACAATATAAATTAGAACTCTTAAATTATGCTTTAAAGCCAATGATAGCACTCAGCACTCAGGATGCAGGTGGATTTCTGTACATTCAAGGCAAGATTGGTATACATGAGTTTGAGGCCACTTAGGGCTACAAAATGAGACCTGTTAGCGCACGCGCACACGCATGCACACACGCACACAGAGCCAATAAAGCAGCTACATGTTTCTTCTTTTTGCAAAAAACAGTACATGCTATATAGTACTTAAAAAAATCCAGATTAATGCAGATTCCCCCCAAACTATAAATATTCCACCAAGTTTAATGTCCCTTGTTTGGAGGAATGCTGAGTGGATGTATCAACCATCAATAAAGTGCTGCTTAACCAATCAGCTGGGCAGAAGGACAGGAAGTAGAAGGCGGGGCTTGCTGGAGGAGGAAAAGCAAGTCTGGCAGTTGAGGGGGAGATGGTTGACTGGGTAGGAAGACAAAGGCAAGAAATGGCTGGAGAAGCATCTTAGTGCAAATGCTTGGGGGATATGTACTACATATCAGTTTAGAGCAGTTTGTTTATCATAGTTTAGGAGTTGATTTATATTAGTTTAGATTCTGCCCAGCATTATGCTAGCAGCTTTAAAGTATGCTTCGGACTCTGTGTCTTTATTTAGCATCATAGGCTAAAGCGATACATTTTGACTGTAACACGCTTGTTCATTTGCTCTGAGATAGTTCAGTCTTAAAGTTGGGCTATTCTTATCTTTTTGATAATAAATGGGCTAGAAAGCACAATTCACAGGTACTTCTCAAGTTAAACAATCAATAATATACAGCCAGTAGATTAAAATTCATAAGGTATGTCAATTATATACAACTTCACGCTCCAATTCCTCAATGTTAAGTTATAAGTGCTAATATTTTGATATTTGTAGATGTCAAAAAAAAAAGATAATTGAGAAAAACAGTTTAGGAGTTGTCTGCAAATAACAAGGATCTAAGCAACTATAAAATCATAACCACTTGTGAAGTAGAGACAGAGCTATCAACCTATATAAAGCTACCAGCATGCCACATGAAGACCTATAGATCCCCTTTCTATATCCTCCACACACTTAAAAGCTATAAATATGAAATCTTTAATGACTTTAAATTACTAAATAATCAGAAGCTAATTTATCCACGTTCAATCTTTTTAAAAACTACTTTTCTATTTTTCTGCAAGGAAAACCGAAGAATCTTACCTTAATACTCAACTCTTTCCTTATCTGTTCTGTTCTGCTTAATTCTTTTTTAAGGAGATCAATGGTTCCCTGCTTATCTTCCTTTTCCTTTTGCAAAACATTAATCGTCTCTTCTTGGGATTTTGCTTTTTTGTGCAAATCTAAAAACAAACAAATAGCCATGTGCTTATGAAAAAGTAGCCATTATAAAAGAAAAGAAAACAATGAGGAAGGTGATAAAACATCTTGTTGGAAATATTTTTTATATAAAATTTACTAAGTAAAGGAAATATCTCAAGGGAGGGGGAGATGCCTTAAAAAGTAGAAGTGCTTACAATCACCTGAAATAACCCCTGGAACTACTTGGTGGAAGCAGAGAGCTGACTCTTGTAAGTGTCCTCTCACCTACATGGGCAACCCTTACCCCTCACACAATAAATGTAGAGAATAAATACATAAAACAAGATACACCTAAATTATTTCCTTTTACCAGCATTCTTTATAGAGCAGCAAATCTTTATATCTTTTCCAACTTTCTCTGCTCTAAACAAGCATTGGGGGGTGGGGGAGGGAAACACATAGAGCTTAAGGGCTACTAGAAATTGGAGAGCAAAAAGCAATGCAAATAAAGCAGGCTTAGTCTCTTTTCTCTGCACTAAGGAGGGTAAGTTCGAGCAGGAATGCCTTTGTGGGTCATTTCACAGTGTCAGACTTTAAAGACTAGTCACTTTAAATTACCCAGTACTGCCACCTGCTGTTATGTTAAACATTTTATTTTTTAAAAAGCCATGATTTCTTGTAACTCCTAGAGTTGCGGGGTGGGGGGGGGGACGACGACACAACATTTTCTACAATTTTCTACTTGATCAATTGAATGAAAATGATTTTTCAAAGTTTAAAGAGAAGGGAAGTTGTTTAGGAAGTAATTTAAAATTTGAGAAAAAGAACAGTTGGAGCTTAAGAGATGGTTCAGCAGTTTAGAGCTGGTACTGTTTTTGCTGAGAATCACTTTATCCAATACCTCTTCCATGGCCACTTGGACTCAGGTGCATAGTCCCACTACACACACACACACACACACACA
>OU015745.1:100984159-101043680 GCA_907169655.1 Acomys percivali | reverse complement strand
ACACACACACACACACACACACACACACACACACACACACACACACGTAAACTAAAACAACCTATGCTCTGATATTCTTCCAAAGCAAACTATGATGAAAACACAGCATCGCAAAAAAAGCGACTTACTTGTTAATTTATATTCTCTGTCCACTAACTGGCTCTGGACTTCTTTTCTCTGTTCTTCTTTCTCTATCAACTGAGCAATAGTTCTAAAGTTATAAAAGAAAAATTATTGAACCAAATTATTAGTGCTATTTTGTTCCCCAAATATATTAAGTAAGAATCATAAGAACTATAATTACCTATAAATGTGCCAAGTTTATACTGTAATCTAAAAGAAGAGTTCTACTAGCTAGCAACAGAAAACAATTCTAAGTTGAAAGAGAATCATTGTCTTTCCAAAATAACAAATAATTAGAATATAGAAATAGAGGTTTTACTTTTCATTTTGTTGCTTGAGTGACTCATTCAACCTTCTCACTGTCTCAATCTGTTTATTGAGGGATTCACAGGTTGTTTGTAAGTCGGTATTCTTCTTTTCAGTAGTTTCATTTCTAAAAAGACAGAAATGTGTTAGTGTCTTCATGGAGGAAAGCAGCACGGACATCTGGAAGTGCCTATCCAAATTATAAAAGCTTATGCTCCTTAATTACACAGTTTACCTAAAGAGCTCATTGCATGGCATAGTAAACTATACTCAATGACAACAAAAGGCAAGTAGTAACACAAATTTCTGTGGTATTAGGTAAAATGACATGAAATTCCCATTGGTTAACTAATTTGATTAGCTGAAATCACTAACTGTCCATTTTAATATTAGTATTAACTGTGACAACTAAATTGACTCTATAATTTCTTTAAAATTATGTATGGATTATATGTATGTATATGAGCACATGTGTGTTATAGTGTGAGTGTATGAATGTGTGAGTACATCAGCTCTCTCCTTCCACCATGAATGTTCTGGGCAATCAAGGCAATCAATCTTGGCTTTCCAGGCTTGGAGCAAGTACCTTTATGCATTGAACCATCGAGCTGGCCCTCATTCAATAACCAGTGATGATGCAGTGCCTCAGTATCAAGCACTGTTTGTTCTAGGCCACAGTGAAAAGAAATTGGCTTGCTTTTCCCTGGTGGAGTATGTCTCCTGCTACTAGCATTCCTTAGTTGGCTGTAGTTGTGTAGGGTTGAGGCCTCTTGGTCTTTTCACCATCCACTTTGGCATGTCTATGTTGTCCTCGTTCAGCTCATGTTAGGCAGTCTTAAATATTTCATGAACTACTTAATTTATGATGCCAGAACAATATATAAAAGATGTTTTAAAAAACCATTTGGGGTTGAGGAAATGTGGCACGTGCACAGAAACCTTGATTTACCTTTCAACAAGTTCCATGTAGGACTTTGTCAGTATTTCATGTTCTTTGGCCACAGATTCCAACTTCCTATTGTGTTGAAAGAGATGCTCAATATCATTTTGGACTCTTTCTGACTCCAGCTGTTGTGACTTCAGCAACACACTAAGCTCTTCCTTTTTTCTCTCAGCTTCTCTTAACATGGCCGCAAGTGTTCGTGCCTCAAAAGAAAATGAAACATACACTTTTCCATTATCACATACAAATACATTATGCTGTAATGCTTGGATAAAATGTATTATATAGCTGGTGGCAGTCCTACTGGATTATTTTGCCTCATTATAATGTAGCCATCTTAGCTTAGTATATTATGTGATGTTGGCACAAAACTTTCTAGCACACTTCTCAAAATGAATTAAATAATGCATGCATGTAACATGAGGCACATTATAGTTGATAAACTGTACAATTTAAAAGAGCTATCAAATACCTAATTCAGCATCTACTTGCTAAAGAAAACTGCATTAGTTGTATATTCCTAAATTCTTCCAAATCTGATTCAGGTCAAAAGTCAGAACTGTTTCACCTTCTTCAAGGTTTGGAATATCTGCACATACATAACAAATACATGAGACCCACATCTAACCAGGACATATTTACATTTCATATCCCTCATACACATAACCTGGAAGTAATTTTATGTAGTTTAAATTTGTGCATAAAATAGTTTCACTGAAGAATTTTCCACCTAAAACATAACATTCAAAGCTAGTTAAAATTCATTAATGTGTGAGTGTGTTTGTGTCTGAGTACATGCACACCACTACACATGTGTGGAGGTGAGAGACTAACTTGTGGAACTAAGTTTTCTCTTTCCACCATCTGTGTCCTGGGGATTGAACTCAGCTTATCAAGATTGGTGATGAAGGTTTTTACCTACTGCTTCATCTTACCAACCCAACATTACAGATTTTGGCTAGAAATGGGCCTCCATGAATTATCTGGTTAGGTTAATAAATGTGGAAAATTCCATCTCAATTTTGAATGGGACCATTTCCCTTGCAAGGCAACCTGGAATGCGTGAAATGGAGGTGAGCAAAGCATTAGAATGCTTGTCACTCTACTCTGTCACTGTGGGTATATGTGACCTGTCACTGCAAACTCCCAGCCCTTTGATTTCTCTGCCAAGAAAACTGAATTACAAGTTAAAATAATTCATTTCTTCCTTAAGTTGCTTTAGTCCATGTATTTTACTACAGTGACAGGAAAATTAACCAAAACAATAATTAATCCAGGGACAGGATATATGCTGTTTCTTGACTCCTTCCTTTCAGCTTTATTTCTTTATAATTTTTAGGATATCTTTAACCTGAAAAGATTTTAAAGGTATTTTACTTACTAGCAATTTTAACTCCTCTTTCAAGCACCATACAATCTTATAATTTATTAATTCAAATAATTTAAAATTCCATCTGAATCTGTTAAGAATTTCATATTATTAAACTAACACTTCACTCATAAAGTATATCATTTTAATTACAAAATGTATAAAGCACTTATCATATTACAAGAATGTATTAGAGCTTGGAGATTCGCAAATAGTCTTTAATATCATTAACAGGGTAGGAAGTAGTATGATTATCATATGGTTTAGAAAATGCTATGAAGACGCAAGCACAACGTAGAGGTATAGAAGGAAAGCCAAATATACAAGTGAGAAAACGACAATAGACGCTTCTGGGGATGCAGACACTTAAATGATAATTGAAGATGATGAGGTATTAAGCAAGAAAAGAAGAAAAGGTACCTTAAATATGGTTAAGGATATTCAAAGCTAAGAAAAAATAAGACTATGGGAAATTCTACCAAAATGCAGATTAGTATAAGTAGTTACCCTTAGTGTATGAGCAAAAATGGAAGATGAATGGGATGAAGTTAGAATTTTTGTTTATGTCAAATTAAGGAATTTCAGTGACATCAGAGAGCATTGACAACTGCCATGAAGCACTGGAAAGACAGGATGAGGTACTCCTTCAGATACCCATGGCAGTTGGCATAAAGGAAAAGAGAACAAAACACAGAAAACCACTGGAAGTGCAAAGGGTGTCAAACAGACTTAAGGTAGAAAGACTACTTAAGAGCTCTCCTATGACCCTGAGTAAGTGCAGGTAGGAGGAGACAAATCAGAAAGTTAGGTCTAATTAGCTGAACTTGGTGAATAATACAGGAGGTAAACAGTGATTTCCAGGTTTCTAAGTCAGAAAATTCAAGCAGTATTAGACAACTCTTTATATGTATGTTTTAAGGGGTAAGTACCTCACTGATTATTCAGAGTTTCAAGCATTTCCCAAATTACTAAATTCAGCAACACAGTGCCTTTAGTGCTCTGGAAAAAGCTCTCGGGTTGCCATAACTTTGGGAACCCTGACTTTTAGTAATGGCCGAAACTATACAGCAGAAAAACAAGGAAAGAGGGGCTTATAATTCTGAGGATTTCTGACACTCAAGGGTAGAACATTAATGATATTTATACAAACACACATCAACCAGATAGAAAAGAAAGTGGAGATAATGTAGATGAAAGTCAAGCGAAGAGAGCTTAGACCAGAAAATACCTGCATCAACTGCTCAAGACAGTTCACCTCAGTTATGAGTGTTAATAAGATCCTTGTAGCTAGCACTGTGCATGTTTCCCACCTCACTGGTGAGGCTCTCTACCAGCCCCTCATGCTTTACTGTATAGTGTACAGACCTCTGTCTCGGCTTGAGTTCTTTGACAGCGATACTGCGCAATCAGTCTGTCGGCCTGTGCAAGAGCCAAGGCTTTTGCTTCCAGGAGATCTTGCAACCTGCTCTCTTTAGACTAGAAAAAAATACACCATTGATGTCCATTGTCTCGGAAAACACCCGTAAAATGCATATACAAGTACAGTTATAATAAGAGTGTACTCACGGCTAACGTAGAAAGTTTCATCTCATAAACATCCATTATGTCAGATATTCTTACATCATTAATCTGATCTTTTACCTGGTTTTAACAGAATTCACATCAGAAAATTATAAATTTAGCAAAAGAAAGAAAGTCTACTTTGCAACTAAATCATTAAACCCAAAGAGTAAAACGTACATTTTATCAGGTGGGTTACAAATATTTCACTAATTTGGCTATCTGACAAGGTTTAGTATTCATTTGGTGATCTAAAAATATTTCTTAAGCTTCATGGGCAGACAGGAAGGGGGCTAGAATAAGAAATGGCAGCTTTAAAAAAAAAAAGTTTACATTTTATAACTGTTTTTTTTCCTTGAAAAAGTCCAGATTTTACTTTTTATGTAAAAGAGTAAAGTTTCAGTGATAAAATCTGTACCTAAAGATGTTTAAATAAATCTGTAATCAGAGCTGACACTTAGCTGCCTAGTATCAAACAAGCCCATTTACAGTGCTATTTATCACTCACCATCACTCCAGCCTGAAGTTTCTCTATTAGCTCCTCAATGTTCAGCGCAGGAGCATTATCTTTTGAAAGAGGAGGTGTTAAGCACTTTGTTGATGTTGAAAAACAGTGATGTAAGGGCTGCAAAGGCATTTTCCTGGGCATATGCTCAATTTCTTGCTGTCTGTATACATTGTTTGCTGCTATACTTTCTCCAAGTCTGAATAAGCATAAAAAAGAAAAAGCAATCACAAAAAGAGAGCAAAAGGCAAAGCTGTTATAGAACTGTGGTATGATTTAGAATGAGTCTTATTTGGGAACTACAAGTCTTGAGTTGCATTGGAAATTATCTGCTTGGTAACCACAATAATACAAACTTTGGAAAAACATTCTAAATTTTCCCCAGTACTCTTTTCAACTTACAATCCTTTATAATGAAAATTCCACATTTGATTTGGAGGCATTCTACCACTAGTTACTGAGTGTGGATTATTTGTAGTGAGAACAAAGTTACTGTATTACTCAGAACAACATTCTTATCACAGATGGTAACATCCGGTCTCATCGATCTTCTCTTTTTTTTTTTCTCACCCAGTATATCCTCATCAAACTGACTTCTCTTCTGCTCCACTGAAAGCCAACCCTGACTATGTCTCAAGGCCCTGAATGAGCTGTTCCTTTATCTGAAACTCTTCTATCAGAAGTAAGTTAGTTACCATAAGATCTTGGTTCAAATTTACCTCCCCAAAGAGGCCTCCATTAGTCAGCTACGTAATATGAATAATTAACCACTCCTTTCCATAGTGATAGGCATTATATGAACCTTTATTAAAAAAAAAAAGTAACAAAATATAGTAAGATAAAACAAAAACTAACATATTAGAATAGGACAAAACAAACAGAAGAGCCCAAGAAAAGGCACAAGAATAAGACATCCACTCATTTGCATATTCAGGAATCCCACAAAAACACTAAACTGGAAGCCATAATATATTAGCAGAGGACCTGTGCAGACTTGGCTAGGCCCTGAGCAATTGCCTCAGTCTGAGTTCATATGAGCTTTGATCATGTTGATTTAGAGCCTTGTTTCCTTGGTGTCCTCCATCCTCCTGCCTCCTCCTCTACAGGGTTTCCTGAGCCCAGAGGGGAGGGATTTGATGGAGTCATCCTGTATTAGGTCTCTTATTCCTCTATCTATCTCTGTATTTGTACTTGTTACCATCTATTGGAAGAGGAAGCTTCTCTGATGATGACTAAGCAAGGCACTGTTCTATAAGTATAGCAGAATGTCTTTTGAGTCATTCTACTGGGTTTTTTTTTGTTTTATCAAGAACAGTAGTATTTGAATTTACCGCAGGTCCCTGGGCTATGTACTCTACTCACGCTCTAGGTTCTATCCTACTCCCAGCTTTTCTCAGTTGCCTATAGCTCTTGCTTAGGGTTGAGAACTTGAGGGCTTTTGCTTTTCCCAGTTCATTTTGTCATGTATGCATGCATACATATGTATGCAAACAGTAACAATGAAATAATGAAAGAAGAAATCATAAATCTGAAGAACAGGGAGGAGTATATGAGAAGGCTTAGAGAGGCAGGAAAGGAAAGGAAGAAATGTAATTATAATATCAGAAATAAAAAAATATTTTGCTAAACATAAATGTCAAACTGTATAAGTTTTTGGGTTGGGTTTTCTAATTAAAAATATTTATTAGATTGTGTGTTAGGCCTTGAATTTGTTTTCTCCCTTTACATTACTATCACCAAGTAAAGCAAGGAGTGCTACTACTATTGCACTGGTATTGGGCTTGCATTTACTGGTTCTTCAATTCTTAATTCATGACTATCTATCTGCAAAATGCAACTAAAGTCACTTAACAGACAGCATGGATTATCAAACTCATTTCTTACTTTTAGAGTGAAAACAGCATGGACAAGAGAAGATAATACTGAAATGAATGATGTGGCTTTGGCTTGATGAAACGATTGACAAAATAAAAACTTATTCACTGGCCTGCTTATTGACCTCTAGTTTCAAATTACTCAAGCAATTTTTATAAATTCTATTACACAAACCACTTAAAGTTCTAAAATTTAAATCCCAACTACAGACTATAATAACCACTCAGTTTACAGAGTCTCTCCTCCTGATATACACCCAATTAAAAAAAAAAAAAGCAAAACAACAAATAAAATTTAGAAACTCAACAGCATTTTAAATATACTATTATCTGAAATTAAATATAGTAAATTTTTTCACCTGGCCATCACCTACAGCATTTTACGATTAAAAACTTCATATTTAAGAATCCTCCCACTGACCTCTCCCAGCTGAGTTCATGCAGTTCTTAGGACGTGATGGCAAACAAATAAGAAGAGAGAAGTTCTTGTATAAAAGGACGTATAGCAGCTGGTTCAAGCTTCAGTGTCTAGAATCTTTGTTCAGAAGAGGTGATTAAGAGACCAAAAAAAAAAAAAAAAAAAAAAAGCGCACAACTAATATATCTAACTACCTGCCTGCATCTATGCTTTCTTTGAGAAAGTAAACATTTGGCTTTTTCTGTTACAGGAATCAAAATTATTTGAACAGTTATTGACAATTACAATAAAATCTGCAGTTTACCAATTTATTAATACATATACATGGAGGATTATGAAGAAACATAGCATGGCATTCACACTGCACTAAAGAGATACTACAAAGGGCTACAACTCACACTAAGGCAGGGAAATCTGGCAGTGGAGCAGCTTCCAGCAATATTCCCAATCCGGACTGGACTTGTTCTCTGTTATTTGATGTTAAAGCAAAAGCCAAAGGAGTAATCAAACGTGGATCCTAAACAAATCAGAAACCAGGAAGTAAGAGGCGGAAAGACCACACACTGCCCAGGCCTCAGTCAAGGGTGAGCGTATCCTAAGGTATTCCTATCTGAAGTTTGCATGGAGATGAACTTTGCCACCCTTCAGCTATTTATACTGTACCACAATCCATATTAATAAACAAACAAACAAAATATCCAGGAAAAGGCTTGAATGTTTTAAATTCTGCCTTCCAGAATTGACTTAAGTATTTTGATGAATTTAAATTACTCAGAATCAAATGGTAGTTACTGTTTTATTTCTAATAAAACTTTGGCCAATCACTTCTAAATTAAAAGCATCAAATATTTACTCAAATGAATGCAAATTAGAAAATCTAATACACTTCAAAGTTCCTCATGACAGTATTTTACAATAGTATCACAGTCTCTAAAGTCATCTATTATGAAAAAGCATCTAAAACCAGAAGTTAAAAATCCACACTTATTATTTTTTGTTTTGTATGCATATGCATGTATACAATTGCTTTCTACCTTATTTTTTAAAACAAACTCTCTCACTGAACCTGGAGCTCACCAACTGGGTAGACCAGTTGGTCATAAATCCCCTGGCATATCTGCCTCTCAGCACTGGGATGGACTCAGATATACTGTCAAACTCACCTTTTATGTGACTTTACTCACTGAGTCACTTACTCACTGAGTCATTTCCCCACCCTGACTCATTTTTTAAAAGAAAAAATTGTTAATGAAGTAATTATTAATATATAAAGCCTTAATAATTAAAATGTTAAATGCTTAATTTCAATCTTCCCAACTCTCAATGGGATCCCTTCACAATTTCTCCCAGAGCAAAGAATCATTACTTGTGTAAGGGTAACTGAAGTACAAAGACGGAAAATTACTTGCTCAAGTTCACCCTGTCTAGCAACTTAGTTCAACCAACTAAGAACCATGCCTCTAAAGCATAATGCTTTTGTACCGTACACATGACCACTGCCTACAGGTTCAGTTCTGGCTTCTATTCCATCTGAATGTTCACTGTCACCCTTTCTAAGCTACTTTATTAACTTAATTCAGCAAAAAGTAATTCTGCATTTTTGTTAGATTACTTACAAAGTTATCTAGGTAATATAGATAGTAACATGGGTAATGTTGAACCCTGCACTAAGCAAAGAAACCAGATAAAACCAGAATGAAGTCCATTGATCTAAGTATTATGCAACCAAACTAAACTCTAGCTCTGTTTTCCCTAAATTAAGCAAATAGACTGCAATAGCACATAAAGATCTTTTTCATATAAGGAAAGTAACAGATAGGGACATTCTTAGTTTGATAAACTCCTTTTCTATTTATGAAACCCATCTCCTCCAGTTCAGCTAAGAATACATGTGAATTATTAGATGTTACTAAGAGAGAATGAGGACCAGCAGTATGGTACGGTTTAGGTCCTGAGTTTGTGGTTTAAGAGGGAGTAGAAAATAAAATACAATTGAAGTTTTAAACTAAATCTTGCAATTTTGTTTTCTAATAACATGTAGAACTTTCCACATATGGGCGGTGGTGGCACACGCCTTTATTCCCTACACTTGGGAGGCGGAGGCAGGCGGATCACTGGGAGTTTGAGGCCAGCTTAGTCTACAAAGTGATCCAGGACAGTCAAGGCTACACAGAGAAACCCTGTCATAAAAAACCAAAAACCAAAAACAAACAACAACAACAAAAACTTGTGAGCTAGCTATCTTTAGCACATCCTCACTAATCTTATCAGTCCCTTTCTTTCAGATGTTTTCTATTCCCTTATTATTTTATATCACCAACCCTGCTTAAAATTCAAAGCTCACCTAGGGAATTTGGCCCAGATAGAAAATCTGAGTTTAATACAAATTTGGGTATATACTTTTAACCTCGTGTTAGGGAGGCAGACAAACAGATTGCTGCAGCTCACTAGTGACCAGCCTACCTCATTTGGTTAGGTCCAGAACAGCAAAGAACCTCATATTGTTTAAAAAAAAAAAAAAAAGTGCTATATTTTCCTTGGCTGGTGCCATAGTTTGAGGAGGACTAGAGGGCCCAGACCTGCCTGTATTTTTCCAGGACCCACTGGATCCTTCTATTTCCTCATTCTTCCAAGCTTCTCACCCCTAAAGTCTCAATAGGATTTTCTCCCGTCTGACCCACTTTCTTGGTAGGTAAAGTTTATCATGGGGGAGTACCCCTTGGCCTAGTGTCTCGATATAAGTGAGTATATACCATTTGACTCTTTTTGCTTCTGGGTGAACTCACTCATTATGATAATTTCTAGTTCAATCCATTTGTCCACAAATTTCGGAAATTCCTTGTTTTTAATAGCTGAGTAGTATTCCATAGTGTAAATATACCACAGTTTCTTTATCCATTCTTCTACTGAGGGACACGTAGGTTGTTTCCATGTTCTGGCAATTATGAATAAGGCAGCTATGAACATGGTTGAGCATATGTCCCTGTTGTGTGGTAGTGCATCTTCTGGGTATATTCCAAGGAGTGGAATAGCTGGGTCTTGAGGAAGCCCTATTCCCATAGCAGTAAATTTCGAACCCCTACACAGTCTAGCCGATAGACAGGACATTCTCCACCGTTAAGTGGAGAAGGGGATCTGACTTTCACACAAACTCTGGTGCCCCATATCGGACCATGTCCCTTGGATGGGGAGGCCTGGTGGCACTCAGAGGAAAGATAAGTCACCAAGAAGAGACTTGATACCCTAGGAGCATATACAGGAGGAGGAGGTCCCCCTCAGTCACAGACATAGGGCAAAGGAGTAGAGGGGGAAACGGGAGTGAGGAAAGAAAGGGAGGATACAAGGGATGGGCTAACAATTGAGATGTAATATGAATAAATTAATAAATAAATTAATTAATAAAAAAAATAAATTAAAAAAAAAAAAAAAAAAGAAGAACATTATGATGGGCAGATCTGGGCCCAGGAGTCCTGCTCAAACTATGGCACCAGCCAAGGACAATACGTGCAGTAAACTTCGAACTCCTACCCAGATCTACCCAATGGACAGGACATTCTTCACAGTTGAGCAGAGAGTGGTGTCTGACTTTCACACGTACTCTGGTGCTTCATATTTGACCATGTCCCCGGGATGAGGAGGCCTGGTGGCACTCAGAGGAAGGATAGCAGGCTACCAAGAAGAGACTTGATACCCTGTGAGCATATACAGGGGGAGGAGGTCCCCCTCAGTCACAGTCATAGGGGAGGGAAGTAGGGGGAAAATAGGAGGGAGGGAGAAGTGGAAGGATACAGGGATGGGATAATAATTTAGATGTAATATGAACAAATTAATAAAATATAAAAAAAGAAAAAATAAAAATTAAAAAAATAAATAAATAAATAAAAAAGTGGATAGGGTGCAAGGAATTATACTCAAAGTCATCTTCAAGTCATTGCACATATGTGTTTCTCATAGGTTTATAAACACACACACACACACACACACACACATATACACACAGAGTCTTTCCCAATACTAACATAAAGCAAGAAATCTGCAAGTACAACGCAATGAAAGAAAGGCTGAGAAACCATTATTGTGAACATTCTTCACCTTAGAACCTGGAGGAATTTAGATTTAGTTTTTAAGAAATTACATACAACAAGGATATTCTAAACAGAAGACAGAATTCTCAAATCTTTTCACGGTCAATTCTAAGAGAAATATCCCTTAAGGATGTAGAATATTAAAACAGAAATTAAGATATGCATGGGCTTGTAATCCTCGACTTAGGAGGCCGAGGCAGAAGAATGGAGAGTTCAAAGTCAAGCTGACTAACACGGTGATATGATGTCTGAACAAACAAACAAAAAATCAAGAAAGAAACAAAGGGAGAACTATTACACACCCAGGTAGAGGGGCTAGTGAGACACAAGGACCTGAGTCCAAGCCTTAGGACCCACCTAGATTGAAGGACATGGTGGCTCATCTGTACCCATATATCCCTAGGAGTGGGATGGAGGAAGACAGGAAGACACTGGTGGATCTGTAGTTCACTGACCAGCCAGCCTAGCTAACCTGGTGAGCTCAGGACAGTGAGCTCACGCTAGATGCAAAGAGGGGGTAAGGGACAAGTAGCAAGCAGCTGAAGAGGACACACAACACTGACCTTCCACACGCATACACATATACATATCTACACACACACACACACACACACACTCACTCCACAGGACTATGTGTATATCAGCTACATAAACATGCACACAGTGAATCACATGGTAATAAAATGTGTGAAAAATTTGAAGTTACCTGAAGGATTTTGTAGAAGCTTACTTCCATACCAGGAACCAATTGTTTAAGTTTGTTCATCAAATTAAGAGTTTTCAAAATGACATCAGCAGCAAGTTTGCTTTAAAAATAAAAGTCACATTTAAATTAGATAACTAAAAAATTAGCATATTTTTGTGTATAATTCTAAAGTAAATGAAAAACCTAAAATAAATTTGTTTTTAAAACTCAAGAAGATAAAGTATTACTTCTAAGAGTTAAAAATTTAATATTTTTAGTACTCAAGTTCCAGAATGAACAAATTAGTATTGAGTCTTAATTTCAGACTGTTAATTACCTTTAAATTAGTACTGAGTCTAAATTTCAGACTGTTTTCTACTTTTAAACACTACTGTGGTTCACAGACCTAAAAAAGCTATGTAACAAGGACGACCATAGGGTAGATGCTGGATTCTCATTCAGAAGGGCAAATAGAATAGACTCTAGAAGCCTTTGTAGAGAGGGAACAGGACAGGAGCCTACCATTGAGGTCCTCTGAAAGACTCCACCCAGCAGGGCATTGAAGCAGAAGCTGAATCTCACAGCAAATTTTGGGCAGAGGGCAGGGAGTCTTATGGAAGACTCTGGGGGGGGGTTGCGGGGGGGACAGAAGACCCCAGAGGGCATAGGAGCTCCACAAGACCAACAAAGCCAACAAATCTGAGCCTAAGGGTGCTGGTGGAGATTTATGCACCAAATGAGGATCATGCATCAAAGAGGACCTAGACCTTCTTCTCAGACGTAGCCCATCGGCAGCTTAGCCTCCATATGGGTCCCCTAAGGAGAGCAGGGGCTCTCCTTGCCATGCACTCTGTTCCCTACTTTTTGATCACTTCCCCCTGGCGGGGTGCCTTACCAGGCCAGAGAGGAAAAGGATGCAGGCAGTCCTGGTGGGACCTAGTAGGCTGGGGGGTCAGTTAACAGTGGAGAAGGGCACCCCCTTTACAGACCAGGGGAGAGGCATTCTGGGGAAGAGGGAGGGAGGATGGGACCAGGAGGAATGAGGGAGAAGACTACAACTGGGATGTAAAGTGAATAGATTTTTAAAAATAAATTTAAATAAAAAGAAAAACAGAAAAACAATACCGATGTGGTTCAAATGTCTTCTGAATGAAGTACAAGTATTAGAACATTGTTCATTTTATTCTCCATAACTGTTTCTAAAACTAAAACAAACAACAACAACAACAACAAACCCACAATAATGTAGAGAATGAATGATACATGACCATGTACTCATTCTCCTTTGTATCTGAAAGGGAATAAAGAATGTAATGACTGCTGAGATAGCCCAATGTAGGGTACGGTTGATTTCCATGGAGCCGGGTGAGCTAAGCTCAATTCATAGGACTCCCACAGCTTGTCCTGATGTCTACATCCCCACCCCCTACTGACACACACACAGAATATCTCTACCAAAAAAACCATTTAAAAGTGAAAAGATAATTCTTGTTCTTCATGAATATAATTGCTAACAGTTATGCCATTTATGGAAGTGAGGATGAATTATAGTGCCTGGCCTTTATCAGGGTCTCAATAATACTCAACAGGAGGACTTATTCAAGAGACAGCAGGGCATAAATGACCCGCTCGTTACTCTCAGTGAGCATCCACTTTTAACTAAAGCTCTGATGTGCGAAGGAAGAGTTGTCCTTGTTATTAAGAAGTTTTCAGGAAGGACTGGTTTCTTGTGATGAAATCAGCCATTTCGTCATGCTTTTCTCTTTAAAAATGCAAGATTAAATGAAGCAAAAAATTTACCAAGCCAATGTCAGAAGGAAGTTTAGAAGAAAAATGTTCAGGCTCTGTAATTTTTCTTTCACATATGTACAGAGGAAAAAAAAAAGTTAGAATGAAACATAAACTACAGATGTCAAAACCTCCCAGCAGAAGTATGCAATCCACAAACTGAATTAAAAAAAAAAAATTAAAAAATTTCCAGCTATCCTTTGAGTAAACAGAATAAAACTAAGGATGATCCTTAAATATGAAAACTACACTTTATAATTTTTACTGCCTTTACCAGTATGCATTTTGGATTTGAGATACTCACCACAATTCAGAATCTGCTACCTTTGTTCCAAACCCGAGGTCAATCTTGCCATATGTAAACTGTTGCTCTATCAGCGTGGTGCACTTTATAGTAGTCAATACTTTTACAACTTGCATTTTCAGAGTATCATCTCCACAAAGAGGTTAAATTTAGTTAAGATACACAAACATACATGTAATTGGTATACAGTGTAGTTGTATATAACTTACACCATTCAGAATACTTTCAGTCAAGTTATGTCATCATTGGAACTCAGTGTGATTATTTTAGCTGCTTTAAGACATGTTAGAAAATTAGAACTCTAAAGTATTAAGGTAACTGGTAAATAGCAAGAGATAATTCATACAAGTATATGACACATGGTAAAACAAGAGAAAGTATATTTCTTCACCGGGTGTTTGTGTTAGCAATGATCACTATGTTTCGATAAACACTGAATGAACTATGGGAAGGTATTTTCTTATAATTACAAATTACTATGAATATTTATCAGAAAAAAGGGCCAAGTTATAAGACATCGTTAAGATTAAACAGAGGAATGCATGCCTCTACTCCAGTGATTTTCAGCCTTGGCTACAAGCTAGAAACAAATAGGTAGATTACACAATGACAGACAAGCACAGGGGATGGGGCTAAAACCCTGAGAACTCTGAGTATTTGCTTATGCACTGATACATCGACTAAAGACTCACGGGGTTAACAAGCATTAAAAACACAGGAGAGTCAGGAGGAGCCACCTCAGAATTCACTTTCAAAGCTCAAACTGTGATTTTAAAAAGTGGTCATATTTGAAGACCATTTATTGGGTTATCAATATCGGTTAGTATTACAATGTTTGATTTCAGAATGACGTCCTGGGTCTGATCCTTTGCAGTGGACACATGTACACAAATATGAACACAAAATGTACCTAGAAAAATTTAATGAGTTCTAAATGTATTTCAGGATAAATTATACACAGAAAAACAAACTAGAGAACTTTTCCAGATATTTTGAAACTTTAAATCCCAATCAATATCCTTTCTCCATATAATGTAAGTGCACATTTCATACATGTTTGTGTGCAAGTGTGTATACACATGTGTGCACATGCATTTAGAGGCCAAAGGACAACCTGCAGTATCATCCTCAGCAGCACAGCAGGGTTTCCAAAGGGAATGTCGGTCAGCCATGAGGCTAGAATGGCGGCCAGCGAACCCCAGGGACCCTCTGGTCTCTGCTTCCCAGCCGCAGGATTACAAGCCCATACTATCATGCTTGCCTGACATTTTCATGTGTCTACTGGGGATTGAATTCAAGTCCTCATGTTTGCAAGAGAAGCACTTTATTAAGGTATTTTCCCAGCCCTTCGGTACATTACTTCCCATATTACATGCGAAACTGTAAGATTTCAAATAGATACAAAATTGGAGTTTTTGTACTTTCCATTTATGTTATGGTAAAGGATATTTAATAAAACTTCAATGGCTTTGACCATCCTTTCACACTTTTTTCTTGTTAAGGCCTCATCCAGATTTTGTTCTGTGAACTGAAGCTGATCTAGGATTGTAGGCAGCAGAAGGCTCACGAAATGGTCCGCTGAGGAACAGTTACCAGTATCAATGACATCCTGGAAAATTTCCCATCAAGAGTAATTAAAAATAAAGGTGGAATACATAACACAAAACAGTTATTGTTGGCATAAGGTTATCATGTAATTCAAATGCTAATTTCTGTATCCCCCCATCTGGTTGAGAGCCTTGTTCTGAGAATCTCCTGTCTTGTTGTTTAACCTCTGCTCCCCAATTGTCTCCTTGTATGCCAATAAAGTAGCTTACAGCCAATCACTGAGCAGGGTAAAGAAGAGGGATGGACTTTCTGCCAGATAGGGGAGGAGGAGTTAGAAGAGCAGCCACAGGCAGTGGTGCAGAAGAGATAAAGAAGATTCAGCTGGAGCAAGGAAAGAATTAAAAAGCAAATAACTTGGGGAATTTGGCAAAGATAGAGTCAAGTTAACACAGAGGGTTAAGAACAGACTTAAATTGCTCAAGATTGTGTTGTAAAGCTCATTATGAACAAATATAAAGGAATCTCAATTATTTATGTGATAGCTAGGTTAAGAGAGAAACTAAAATAAACTTCAACAGTTATTATTGAGCTGTAGTGTACTTTAAATTTTTTACATTTATTTCAATATTCATTTATTCAAGTCGTTTATTTTAAAACATTTTACAATTTACCATTTTAGCCAGTTTTCAGACCTATCTTGGCATCTTTCCTCAAATGAATGTGTAAGACTTTACAAATAAGACATTTTTGAAAGAAGCTATGATTTAAATGTTATTCTAAATATGTTTGGTATTTAATGACAATACTCTAAATTTGTTAACTATAATTAAAATGGGAAGAGACTAACTTTAATAGTGTAGAACCACAAATAATTTCAAAAGCTTTTTAAATTCTAAAATCAGGTATACTCAGGATCAAGTTAAAATACCAAAAGCAGTTTATGCATTAATTTTAATTACTAGACTTAATCACTCAAACACATATTGGATCCAATTATGACATGAAAAATCACGGGGAAGACTGGCACAGGCTGAATGAATATACAAGCTGGCAAACAGCAGATAATGCTGTTTTATGCAGTAGCATAATTTATGGATGAAGATTATTTGTCTTCAATCTACTAAGTGCATTGCATGCTGTTTGCATGCTCTGTCTCATTTCACTAGTTAAGACCAATATTTTACAGAACAATTACTACAAGGCAGTCGACAAACAGATAAGAGAGAAAAAAAAAAAAAAAAAAACCAAAGCATATGTATCGACACAAAAAGGAATAATATAGATACTGCTTAATACACACAGTTTAACAGACAGGATAACAAATTGTATGTATGTATCTAGGTATGAAACAAATACATACCAAGCATTCAGTAGAAAATACTAATACATGTGACTTTGCAGAAAAAAAAACAAAACAAAATCTTAGTAGTTGAATTCCAGACAGTTTGGTTTATAATTATTAATTTTATCCATTGTATGGACAATTGGAAGCTTATATAGCAATTAAAGTGTTGTAAAACAAATTGTTAACTGAGCATCATAAAAGTACAAAAGGAAATTTGCCAATCATTCTATTACCTCGAAGATTTCCTTGAATAACTCCAATGCTAAAACAGAACAGTTTTCAGATCCATCCAAAGGTTGACTTAGCCAACGAAGTAGAGCCACAGTAGCTTCTGAGCTCTTAGGACGGCTTCCTGGAATGCTGCTGCCAGATGAAGACTGTTCAAACACCATGTGACTGAGCACATGGCGCAGCTGAGTCACTGCACAGAATGCAAGAAGTAATTCTAAAACCTGTACAATATAAAGTCTTCATTAAATACCATGTCACTGGACTTTAATAGAGAATGCAAATGATAAAACACTAAAAATCCAACACAATTTAAAAGGAAATATTCTGAAAGAAAAATGTAATGCGGCTTACATTTTGTAGTGCTCTCATTCTAATTTCAATATTGGTTACATGGGTGTGAACAGTTTCTAAATATGTAGGGAGAATCATACTTAGAATGTCCTATACATTAAAGTTTTTAAAAAGTGTAAAACACAGCTGGGTGTGGTGGTGCACGCCTTTAATCCCAGCACTTGGGAGGCAGAGGCAGGCAGATGGCTATGAGTTCAAGGCCAGCCTGGTCTACAAAGCGAGTCCAGGACAGGCAGAGCTGTTACATAGAGAAACCCTGTCTCGAAAAACCAGAAAACAAAACAAAACAAAATGTCATGCTTTTACATACCTTTGAAGAAGAATCAGGGTCTTTCACATTTAGAAGGCCTAGTACTTGGTTAAGACATGAAGAGAAGTGCTCATACCTAGGTTCAAAGGTTTACATTAATGACAAAAGGGGAAGGATTTTAGGCAAAAGAAAGGAGGTAGATTTGATCAAAACATATTATATGCAAGTATGGCATTCTCAAATAAAAAAGAATGATACATCAAATGCCTTTACAATGTTTACATATATGGTCATTGACTATCTATGTACATAGATGTCATAAGTCATCAACTTTTGACAATCTTATGCCAATAAACCCATCTCAACTTAAACCATTCTCTGTGAACAATGTATTTTATTTTCTACAACCCTCAGAGCACAGCAACACAGCACATGGTGGGTGACTGGTTGTTTGGTGTTATGGTCTGAGGGGCTGGTTTGCAGCTGCAACTTCCAGCCACTCTCTAGCACTGCAAGGGTCCAGAAATAAAGCTGCAAGGAGGCCAGATTTGGCTTAGGTTTGGGTATTTACCTTGGGCAGTACTAAGGTGATGTAACGGTTGAAAGGAAAGTGACAACTGAGTAAGAAGCATTGAATAGGCTGGGAAAATAATCTGCTGATGAGAGAATGAAGATTACAACACAGGGTAATAAAATGTTTATGAACAGAAAAGGATAGCACCAAGAATGTGTAGAAACAAGTTTGTTTAGGTGTGCAAATGGGAGTGAGCTCTAAGCAAACGAATTTTTTTTCTTCTGTATTTGAAACAAAGGTAAGGTGAGCTTGTGCATGGAAGGTGGCAACACACACTGAATGAGACACCCACTGCAGGAATCAAGACAGGAGGCCGACAGAATAAACATGAGGGATCCGGCCTAGGTCATGTGTGTGCTTTTCTCACATCTCCTTAGAAACTCAACAGTGTTAAGACTGAAGCAGACTCAAGATTGAGATTTTAACAAGTGGTATGGCAGTGAATCAAGAAGCCAAGATAGATGTAGCTCTTGGGATCAATTCTGCACAAAAGGAAAGAATGCATCTGAGTGACTGAGAAGAGTGTAGATTAAGTTTAATCTTAGACACTAACACATGGTTACCTCCTGGACTCCTCAGAGCATAGCCAAAAGAAAATTTTAAGTTACCACAAGGCTTTTCATTAAGCATTATGTGACAGCCAGGATAGACACACGGGTATTGAAAAATATACAACAGATGAAAAGAGGACAGCTAAAGGGAAGGTACTCTGAAGGAAAAAATGACCTTCTCTGTGACACTGATGGTACCCACTCTTATCACAGATGTTTAGAAAAGAGACAAAATGCTAAAGTAAATGTGCCTCATTTTGTAGAACTTACTCCAGCTACCTGAAGTTAATTTGGTCCTAGTGCTTAGGTTTATTTGTAAAGCTTCTTGATTTTGTTTCTGCAAAATTAGGAATTACTTGACATCCTCGTGCTGCATTTTTTTCTTACTGTTTGAATAGTGTAGGTGCTCAGTACATGTTTTGTTATTTGGAGATGAGTCGCTTTAACTCTTTGAAGGAATTTCTTATTTTAAGATCCCATTGAAATCTAAGCCATGAAAATATTAAGATGCTAAAAGCAAGGTCTGGAGAAATGATTCAGCAGTTAAGGATGAGTATTACTTTTCCAAAGGAGCAGGGGTCAGTTCCCAGTGCCCAAATTGGTAGCTCACTACCAGCCATGACTCTACTTCCAGGGGATCTGATGTCCTGTTCTAGTCTCTCCAAAACAGGCACATACACAGTGCACATACATGTAGACATAAAACCCCATATATAAAAAATAAAAATAAATTGAAAATAACAATGAAAAAAAAAAGAGAAGGATTCTAATGCAAAGAACTCTTTGGAAGTGAATGTTATGTAGTTTCAAAATATATTTGGCAAGAAACACCTAGAGACAAAACATAAATGTTTTGGAGCTGGAGGGACGGCTTAAGTATTAAGAGTGCTTCTCTGCCACAGGGTCTGGGTTCAATTCCCAGCATCCACATGGCAGCTCACAGATGTCTCTAATGCCAGTTCAGGGATCAAGGCCCTCTTTTGGTTTCACAAGCACCAGGCATGCATATGTGGTGTATATAAATATATACATGCTAGCCAAACAGTCATGTACACATAATAGACAAAAATTTAAAACAATAACAAAAAAAGATGCTTTTTATAAGTAACTTACCTGGTGAGATAATCAGCAATTTTAGGGTTTTTGAGGAGATCCATAAGTAGGTCAATGGAATACTTTCTTGTTAGGGTACCATCACCATTTATGAGAATATTAAAGATTAGTTGGAAAGTCTGATGAATATTTCGAGCATGAAATAGCTTTAAAAAATTGGGAAAACTTTATTATACATACAAAACTGTAATTTGACATCTTATTGACTTAAAATGTCAAACACAATGATTTCAAAGTTAATTTCATAAACAGAAAAAAAAATTACCTTTTCCCCCACTTCTTCATTTAGTGTCAAACTGGATAATATTGAAAGTGCAAATACAACCACAGTCAGACTGCTGTGTGCTAGGAAGCTTATGAGAGTTCGGTAAAAAGATTTTACATTACTCTGAAGGAGAAAAGAAAGTGAATTTCAACTGTACATAGTAGACAAGCTTACTAAACATTATGAGCTTTTCAATACATGATTATTACTTTTAAAAGATGAGTGCTCTAAAGAGAAATTTTAGAACAGAGACAACTAGAAATTCCAAAACTGTTTGATATACAGAGATTTTATTTATTTTTTGTTTTGTTTTTTTGATAAAGGCACCCAGATGGCATGCTCGAAGGCCCTAGTGCCATAGTCAAGAATGAAAGTTAAAAAAGAAGAAGAAAACAAAACAAAAACAAACAAAAAAAGCCTCTGAAGAATTTAGGAATAGAATCTACTACCGCAAAACAAAAACAACCAAACAAACCCCGAATCCCCTACTTACCAAAGTTTTTAATTGTGTTTGAACAGAAAGACTGTGCCGACAAAGGTTTGCCAATAGTCCTAGACAAGGCATTGTTAGCTCATCTTCAGAAGACTGACTGTTGTAGAGACAGAAAGCATGGTGTTCAGTCTATTTAGTCAAAATCAGGCAGGAAGTAGTTAGTATGCTAAGTTCCATCTTCCACGTGAGAACAAGATGATCATAGTCTGAATACTACTACTTACATTTTGAAACTAAATTCTCCTATTCAACTGTATCACAAAAATACAGACATAAGTGCCAAAATGACTGTGATATTTTATCATGTTCACCTATGAAGCACATACAAGGTTCACCTTGATTAATATTTTTCTTTCTAAATCAATTTGTTAAATTTTATGAAAATTAAACCTGCTTTATGGCACTTAACCATTGAAACTACCCGAGTGGAGTAAACAAACAGAAATCTTAGTTTAAAAACAAAGAAAGCAGGTAATGCTGGCAAGGTAGCTCAGTGGTTTAAGAGCACTTATTGCTCTTTAGAGAACTCAGGTTCAGTTCCCAGCACCCACGCTGGACAGCGCAAGGGAATCTGAAGCCCTCTTTTTTCCTCTACAGGCACCTGCATACACATGGTGTACCACAGAACATGGATGGACTCAGGCACACTGCATACACATAAAAATAATGTTTAAGCTAGAAAACATTTCCTAAGATGTGATCTACCACATAGGTCCAATTTAATAATACACCAACAAATTATTAAAGTACATGTTTTGTTGCATACTTACATATGACCAATCAAGAATGTAACTAAGTCATCTATATGGGCACCAGAATGGAAAAATCTGACATTATATGTTAACCTCTGCAGGAGCTGAATACACTGAAAATAAGAATATGATTATGAGTATATACATGAAAACATATTTCCTGCTCATCAAAATGGACTACTGCAAACATTTTGAGCATCATTTTAGGACAAAACAAAAGAACAATTTCTTAAGTTTCATTTTAAAATATATAACCTTTGGAGTCAAGTCTTAATTCATCTACTTCTACAAATTTTATCTCAAGGCTTGTCATTGCCATGATTGGAGTGGCACCTTATTGCCATTTTATTTTAAAACACAAGCCTGAAAAACCTTAGGAGTCATGTCTTAATAGATTCACTTCTACAAATTTCATCTTAAGGGCCTGTCATTGCTATGGTTTGAGTGGCACCTAATTGTGTCCACTAAGGGTGGGGTTTGCAATTTAAGCCTTAGTTCCTCAGGATGGTGCTACTGACAGGTGTCAGAACCTCCGGAAATTAGCGCATGAATAAAAGTCCTTAAGTCACTGGAAGTATGATGCATCTCCCACGTAATCCTGTTGGTAGTTCTCAAGAGGAAAGTTATAAAAGAAATGAGCCTGATCCTGGTATCTTCCCTACCTGACCTGACATATGATGATTTTCCCACCCTTCCCATTTGCCATGGTTACAGCCAGATCTACGCCAGTGTAGATGGCATGTCCCTGAACAACCAAACCTTGGACCACAAAACTACTTCAAGTCCACAGCTGTAGTAACTAAAGCTGTGGTCCTTACACACATTAAACTTGAGTGTGGGCTGAATTAATTTGAGGCTATCCTTTTTTCTCCACATTTTATCTCTATAACTGCATGTTAGTTTAATTGTCATGGTTTTCTTCTTTGCAGAAGATTACATTTCAGATTCAATAAAATGATGGCTTCATGAGTTTTCAAATTATGCTACGCAAGTCTAAACCATTGGTTTAAGTTTTGTAAGGTATTTCTTCAATGGACTGAGACTATACTAACACAAATTATAATTTTAATAGGAATAGCTCACATTTCAAAATGCATATGTTCTTAAGTTAGTTACAGTGTTTTAAGTTCTAGTTCCCTGTGTTCTCTTCTTGAGAAATATTTACGCAGTCTGCATGTGTCCAACCAGCCCCTAATCTCAACTATTTCTGATCATGCTCTGTCATCATAGAAACGGTACCACAGCAGTAAATACAAGGTCTTAGCAATTCTGGTCTGAGAAAAAAGAAGGGAGGGTAGGTGACAATGTACTATGAAGATCGATATACCTGTAAAAACACTGACTCATTGTGGCAAGTGCTGCTCCGACAAACCACTCCCGCCAGCACACTATTCAGACTGTATATATTCTGAAGGCAGTCTCGAGTTTCATTATCTAAAGCTAAAAGGTAAAATAAAATGGCATGAAATGCATCACTTTTACATGTACAAATCATTCGACAAAAGGAAAATAATGTTTATGTCACATAATTCTATCTTTAAAGGAGCTAGAACATGAAACAGCTGTTTAGCTTTGCGTTCTGGAATCAGGCTCTCACTCAGCAGCGCAGACTGGCCTGGCACTCATGGCAGTCCCTCCTGTCCTAGGCTCAGGAGTGGTGAGGTTACAGGGCTAAGCCACTGTGGCTGGCCAAGACAGACTTTCTTTTTTTTTTTTTAATTAATGCCCACCAATTTCAAAATACAATTTGTTTTACATATGTATAGAAGCTTGTCTGTTTAAACAATGTAACAGCTGAGTTGGTGGAATATACCGGTTTGGTCTCTGCTAAAACTTCTCTATTGGTAAGCAAAACCATATACAAAAATATTTAACACCTCTGCACACACAAAGCAAGAGGAGAAATGACTAATAGGCGAACATTTAAAAACCAGATGGAAAGGGGAGGAATAGAAAAAGTAACAATAGTTTATCTTGGGCTCTGTGTTCAACGCAGTCCGTCACAGAGGGCTCTTCCATTGGTAGCCATGTCTGTCTCATTGTTGTCTTTGACATTGGCACTATGTTCATGTGACTTTTCCTTGTTTTAAAATTCAATAGAATGTCATTTCCCCTGATGCATTCTTTTCTGTAGAACATAGAACTCTTGGATATATGGCAGAATCTTTGATCCAATATTTTAAGAAATGACATGTGTATGTATGTGTTCATATGTATATACCGCCGGGACTCGAGAGAGCTGTAAGAACTCTAAAGGGTTCTACAATGAAGAAATCATTCTTAAAGAAATTCTTTAATTCTATCTGCCCTTTAAGTTCAGCTGGGCGCGCAGTGGCACACCCCTATAATCCTAGCACTCAGGGAGGCAGAGGCAGGCAGTTATCTGTGAGTTCGTGGCCAGCCTGTTCTACAAAGCGAGTCCAGGACAGCCAGGGCTGTTATAGAGAGAAACCCTTTCTTAAACCCCACCACCACCACTGAAAAGAAAAGAATATTAAGCTAACAGTCTTCCAAACTCTGAAAAAGGAAGTATGAATACATTACCCAGTTGAGACAGCAAACTGATAATACTTAGGATCAGTGAAGCACTTATGTTTGGGTCTTCAAGAAGTTCTACGAGGCAACTCAAGCATTCACTTGGTAATATCTGATGTGATGTAAATAGCCGTGTCAGCTTTTGTCCAGAAACTACCTACAAAATGGGAAGCAAATGTGTTAAGAGCTGACAATTTCTATTGCTTCTCCATTTCAAGTTAGCCAATTTTCTTTAGTGCCACTTAGCCCTTCGTTTCCCAAGTAAGGAAATCCACACCTGTTGTTCTCTCTGCCCACTTGCAGACTTGCTCCTTCTCCACTGAAGGACCTCCACTGTAGGTTGTTTACTTTTCCCACAAAGACTTCCCAAAGCCACTTAGATCACCTAAGCTTTACTTATTACACAGCTAGCTGTACAGTAAACTTACTTCTCTCATGTTCTAGTGAACTTTTGACTACCTGGTAATATTTATATGTTATCTATACTATCCTGAACAGAGACTAAAATGTGCACTACAGCCAACTAGCTCTATTATTCTGAAGCCTGGTATACTCCTTCCATTGACTCGGAGAATGGGACATGAAGTCCAGTGGACAACTAGTGATTGCTTTCAGGCTGAACTTAAGAGAGTATGCACAAAAATAAAGTTAATGAAGCATATTAAAGGATGTAACAAGGGTAAGTGTTTAATAACTTTTACTTTTCAGTCCAGTTATTTTAGGGAGGGAGATTAGTTATAACCTGATATTTAAAGTCAAACAATTTATTACTTTAGAAATTAAACTAATGCAGCTGGGTGTGGTGGTATATGCCTATAACCCCAGCACTCAGGGAGGAGGCAGAAGCAGGCAAATCTCTGAGTTGGAGGTCAGCCTGGTCTACAAAGTTGAGGACAGCCAAGGCTACACAGAGAAACTCTGTCTCAGAAAAACAAAAACAAAACAAAACAAAGCATATGACTAATGTATCTTATACACATACTTGAAAGGGTACATCTAAGCAGACTGCTTCAGTAACCCTCGAATTATCAGAGCCTAATTCCTCCTTCTGTAGCTCCCTTCTGTCTTCTCGCTTCCTTATAAGCTTTGCTCTTGGAGCTTCGCATTACCTATTCCACCGTACAACGTTTGTTACCATTTAATTAGTCTATAAGATGGAAAAATATGTCCAAAGTTAAAAAAAAATTACACAAATTGGCAACTTCTCTTGAGATCAACAACTTTCTGAACATAGTCTTTTTTTTTTTATCTATTAAGAACTTCAGAACTCTACAATATGAGGATAGTTTCTGTTTTAAACATGATTAGGGCTTGGACATGTATCTCAACAGCAGTCTAACATACAGTAATTAGTACAAAGTAAAAATCAAATTTTTCCTAATGAAAACTAGTTTATCTTAATGATAATACGTACACAGCACCTAATCTGGCTTTGGCACCGACTTAAGTGCTTTAGACGTGGTAACTCCCTTTCAGCTTCATAACTCTGTAAGTTGGGAGCTTCTGATTCAATTTGTATTTGAGTAAACTAAAGCACACGGTGATGAAAAAGAAGCACAACTCAGATTTATACCCCCAAGAGCTGACTCCACACTTTTGATAACTAGTCACATGGTCAGTGCTATGAAATACCATCATCAAATACCAGACCAGATCAACTTGGCCCTGCTCATCACGAAATGACTCAAGATACAGCCTTGTGTGGAGTAATCAAGTCAAACATTGACGGCAGCAGCTCAGAGGAATGACTTACCTCCCATCTCATGACATACATTTGTGTATGCTCAGAAACTGTTATCAGTCCTCTGCATGACGACCACCAAAACCAAAACATTACCCTCAAAAAGGTAAATATTAAGAACTAAGGGTGGAATGGCTGAGTGGTGGCAAAGTTGATACATTGCCAGTAAGTGAAAACCCACTTTTTAAAAAACTGTTTTCAGCGATTTGAAATAAAAGTGAATGTGGGTCAGATGGCTTGCCAGTTGGGAGCCTGTACTACTCTCACAGAGGACCCTCGCTTGAGTCCCAGCATCCACATCAAGAAAATCACAACTACCTGTAACTGCAGTTCCAGAGAGGAATACCGCGCCCTCTTCTGTCTTCTGAGGGAACTGCACTCACATCACCCACAAATAATTAAGTTTAAAGAAATAATACAAAAGGGAACACAAACCTTTCTTATGACCTGATAGTTCTACTGGTAGCAATATAAGGAACGAATGCATTTAAACATAATAAAAGTGTATGATTGGAATGGCCTTGTTTATAATTCCATCCATTCCTGGGGAAAAAAATCCAAATGTCTATCGACAGGTAAATGTGTATAGCCTGTGGTACACTTAAATAAACGGGATAACACAAGGCATAAAAAGGAGCCCTGGTAGTATGTGCAACGTGAATGAAGTGCCCAGAGTATATTGGGTGAAAGAAGCCAGTGAATATTCAACAAAGAAAACAAATTGTACTTAGAAGACACCTAATCTCCTGGTCCGGGCAGGCCACGATCCCCTCCTGTCACCGATCCGAACGCGCACACCCAGTCGCCCTCACCAGTGCAAGGACAGAGAGCGGCTGCAGAACTGTCCTGTGCCAGGCGGCCACTCGCTGGCCCCCCAGAACACAGGAGCACCCACTCGCGCCCCGAAACCCCTCACCTCCAAGTGCCTGAGAAGCTGGGTGGCGTTGGCCTCCGACTTAACGGCTTTGTACTGACTGATGCTCAGGAGCAAGGACTTCAAGCAGGCGGTGGAGTCCATCCCGCCACAGCGAACGCCAGCGACAGTCTCCAGCTGCCGCCGCGCTTTTTTTTTGATTCTTAGGCCCCACCCCTCCCGTCCCAGCTGCTTCCTGTTCCGGTCGGACTCCGGAAGTCTCTGGGACTACTGCCTGTGATTGGCGGGGTTGGGCCTAGGGTCGAGGCTCGGGGGGTTCGGGAATGTGGTTGGGAGCCGCTCCCCCGCAGCCCCGCAGCAGCAGAGAGGCCGCGAGGTTTCAGCTGCCGGTCCGCGAAGACGCAGGATCTCGCGAGAAACGCGACTTGAGGCTCAACCTGTGGAGGGGCAGCTAGTCCGCACGGGGGGTCCCTGCGTGTGGTGGGCGCTGGTTCCCAGGGTCTCCTCGGCCGCGGCGCTGCGGGGTCTGGTTTTCGTTTGTGCGTCAGCCTCTGCCAGAGATATGGTCGCTTCCCCCTAGTCTAGACACGGTGAGGAACTCCGAGCAGGATCTTCGGGGCTCAGGTTTTGATGCGGCGGGGGAGGGGCCTCAGGTTCTCCAGCGTGGGTCCCTTGTGTCTAGAGAAGACTTGCTCAGGCTAAACCCGTGGCCGCCAGGACTCCGTGGCAAGCCAGTCATGGCCTTACAATAGAATTTGTCGGACTCCCTAGGCATTGCACCCCGTAGTTGCTCCCCAGTGTGTTCTCGTCAGCGTTGATTTCTATAGGCGAAGGTGTCCCTGGCGGGCATGATTATTTTGTTCATTTCGGTGGCTCCAAAAAAAAAAAAAAAAAAAGATGGCTCTGTTGAGGCTTTTTTTTTTCTTTTTAAATCAGAGGATAGTGTTTTGCATTTCATGTGTAACGAAGTGAGTCAGCAACTGGTTCAAGGGCTTGAGCTAGGTTTGAGAATAGAGGACGTGACCATTTGACCAAGAAGTTCTTCTGAAATGTTTTGTGAATTCTGGAAACAGTTTTTCTTCCCTTGAGTATGTTAAAGACGGGATTTATTTTCATATTAAGAAAAAATAAAAGTAAAGCTAACTGCTGGCTGAAAACGATGGTGGCGTTGAGATGTTCACAAAAGAATTTGTAGCTAATATGTTCGTTCATGCATGCATTCATTTATTCATTCAGCATTTTTCATTTATTCTCTTTAAAGCCTGATCCCAGCCCCTTCCCTCCTCTCCTCCTAATCCCACCCTCATGCAACCCACCCTTCGTTCATTCAATTTTAAACAAATATGTGTAACAGGCTGCAGAGTGCCTACCACACAGAACAAAGACTAGATAGTGGTACCTTCGGAGAAGCAACCATCCAATAAGGGAAATAATCTAAATAGAAAAGTACTTTTGGAATTCACTTCATACATGAAAAAGAAATCATCATCATCAATAAAGCGTGGAGCCAATTTGCTTTTTTTTTTTTTCACCTCTCTTTGTGTCTGCTTTTCACTCCTTCAGTCTTTTCATGAAGTGAAATCCAAGAATAGGCTGTTTCATCCTTTATTGAATTTATTAGTAATTAAAGACATTACGGATGCACAGAAATCAAAGCTTCAATGTTAAATGTTGTAGAGGTCAGTGGGAGTAGAGAAGTTCCTTCCTATGTCTGAATCTCATAGTATTTAAGTATTTAGAGACTGGAGAGATTTAGAAAACCCACAGAGCTAAGAAGAGGCTGCTAGAGAACAGTAATGCTCTGCTGACCCATGGTTGTCGTCTGAAAGAGCCTAAAGACTGCTAAAGAAGTCTTAGGTTAGCACAGCAGTCTTAATCTACTTATCAGCATCTTCCCTTCAAAGGTTTTGATGTATGCAGAGAGATAGGTGACATTATGTGCTAAGTGAATATTGAGTGTGTAAACTGTCAGGTTACAAATGACCTTCTGGCTTGGAAAACTTCTAGAGGGGACATAAGGAAGGCCAAATGTAAAATAAGGAATAGCAGATGCCACAAATGTTTTTCGGGCCCAAGTTCCAAAACAAGGGGATTGTTAGTAGATATCAGTAGGAAGTAGAACAAATGTTTTATTAGCCCTGGTTCCAAAACAAGTGGTTTAACAGCAAATACGACAAATGTTTCATTTACCTAGCTTCTAAACTTTCAAGGCACAGAAATCCAGTAGAAAATGGCCGACTAAAGCATGTGGCTGTTTAACATGTCCCTGTTACAACTCGAACTTTCAGATACTGACACTGAACTTTACCTAGGATGACCTTTATGATTCCTTTATTCACAGTCTCGTAAATGAACTTTATGTTATTTCTATTTCTCAAGAATATTAGCCTTTATTAGAAAGCTAAAGTGCCAAAAAGAAAAAGAAGAAAATTATCTCTTCCATTGAAATAACAGGCACATCCCCATAATGATGCTTTGGTCATTGATGCATATGTGATGGTGGTCCAGTGAGATCATACTAAACTGAAAACTGGAAGCTTCCTGTGACCTAGTGACATCCTAGTCGCCACAATTGAAATGTAACACATATTGTAACACGTTACATGACAGCATCATAAAGTATAGCATATATAGATATGTATGGTACAAATAAACGACTAACCATGTGTTTGCTGTATCATACTTTCATCATTATCTTAAAATGCACTAGTATTCATAATTTTAAAAAAAGTTTAATGTAGAATAGTGTGCCATATGAAGACAGAAGTATCTGTTAACCAATCTGTTATCATATTGTGCCCATGTCTAGTGTGGTGGTTTGAATAGGTGGCCCCCATAGATTCATGTGGTTAAATGCTTGTCCGTAGGGAGTGCCAATATTAGGAGGTGTAGCCTTGTTAGAGGAAGTGTCTCACCGTGGAGGCAGGCTTTGAGGTCTTAATGTTCAAGTTACACCCATGTGAGACACATCTAGTCTCCTCTTGGATACTTTGATATTAAGATGTAGAACTCTGGCCTCCTCCAGTACCATGTCTGCCTGCATGCTGCCCTGCTTCCCCCCATGATGATAATGGACTAAACCTCTGAAACTGTCAGCCAGACCCAATTAAATGTTTACCTTTATAAGAGTTGCCTTGGTCATGATGTATCTTCACAGCAATAAAACCTAACAAAGACATCTAGTGATTGACTGTTGCCATATAAGTGTGTATTAATATTAATGGACTTTTACCGTGTTTGTGCAATAGTGAGTGACATAACTCAAAGACGCATATATCTGATATTTCTCTCACTAAGAAGTATGTTACTATTCTGTTTTTTGTTTTGTTTTGTTGTTGTTTTTTAACAACTGTCAAGTATTAAAATATAGCTGTCCTGATTGCTAAAAACATAAAATCACTTTTCGGGTTTGAAATATAATTATGACTTTTCTTTTTATATACTTTACAGAAATCATATCTGTGTTGAGGAAATGTCTTAATTTAAATAAATGTTTTCCTCCAATTTTCACATCTATTTTTACAGTCTAAATGTTGCCTTGAATTTTATGCTTGTCTCACATAATTAATACACATTTGTTTTGAATTCAGTTTCATGGGTAAGTAAAGATGTGAGAGACATGTCAGAGTGTAGTAATCATTTTTAGTAATTTTTTGAAGGCCTACTCTTTTGAATAGAGTAAGGTCCTTTGCATAGCTCGTAAAAATTTCTAGTTAAGTGTATAGACCAAGTAGATTCTTATCTTGTGAATTAAAGCAAGAAGCCTTTTTTCTAAAGAAAACAGTGTCAAAACTATAGAGATCCGCCATATAATTAATAAGTTAATTGATTGTCATATTTTTAGTGTATTCTCAGACTTTTAATGCTTTAGGGATATGTGATCAAATACATTTATACTTCTTTCTAAAAACTTGTTAACTTTTAGAGATCATTCAGGCAGGTTTGAGTTATTCATTCCAGTGCTGCAGGTGGTATCTGGCTGCTAATTGTTCTTATTCACTTCACCAATCAGAAAATGCCTAGCAAAGGTGAATGTGATTAATTCACTATGAAATACTGCATATAATTAATTGTGTGCTCAAATTACTTGCTGACCAATATTAGGGTCATAGCGTTTTGTTTCTGATTGGGTATGTGCAGACCTAGCTGAACTCAATTTGCATACTAATCTTATATAAATCAAGTATGGCTAGAAGGCATAGAGAATAGTGAAAAAAAACATGCGTTTTGCATGATTTCCTGCACTCAGTGGTTTATTAGTAATGAATAGTTCTGAGTCTTTATTTGCAGTTTTTATAATGGATCACAATAATATCCTTCAGAGTTGTATGGAGACAGACACTTTTGGGTGTACATAGATAACATAGTCCATAGTTTTGTACACCAGAACTGATGAAATCTTACAATGAAACTACATATACTTAGTTTTATAATGAAAGGAAATTCTTCATATCCAAAAGCTTCATCTGTCTTCTCATCCTAAAAATTAATCTTTTCTAGAATAGTAAACAGTCAATTTTCTTACATAGTGAAAGAAATTGGAGGTGGGTAGAAGAATGGTTTTGCCACAGATAGTAGGTGAACCAACTTTGTGAGGGTCCTCCATTCATTTGATGATTGTAATCTCTTCCTGTATTATCTTTTATTTCCCTTTTGTTACTGTTATCTAACTGTAATGACGCCATGTTTTCAGTTGCTGAAGATAGTCTATCTAGTGGTTCCTACCTACATTTGTGAACAACATGCTTTTAGCAGAACTATTTATAAATATTTAAAACTGATGATTAGTTAAATAGCCATTTTTTTCAGCACATCCTAACTTTCGTATATCCATTTTAAGTACATTCCAAATGCTAAAAATAAGGTGGCATTCATATCATGCAGATATTGTGGTCAGAATGTGAAATACCCCCCATAGGCCCATGAATTTGAACACTTGACCTTCAGCTGGTGCCACTGTTTGGGAAGGTTATGGAGCCTTGCTGGAAGTGGTGGTTTATTGGGTACAGGCTTGGAGGTTTTATTGCCCCCCCCCATTTCCTGTTCACAATCTGTTTCCTGACTGCAGATGCATGTGATTGGTAGCAGCCTTTTGGTCCTACTGCCGTGCCTTTAAGCAAGAATAAAACCTTTAAATTGTTTTTTTGTCGATATTTTATTATTACCACACAATAAGTAATTCAATAGTTTTGACTGTGTAAGTGCAGAAGCAACTGGCTACGTTTAAATAGAATTAAAGATGTCTTAGCTTATGTCTATATGTGCCTATAGTTTCATCACTTAGGAATCTGAGGCAGGATTATGAGATTGAAAGCCCTCTTGGGCTACATAACAAGATAATGGTATCCAAAAGAATGTTTCTGATAAGATGCTAATTTTGTTCTAAGCAGGCATATTTATATGGCTAATTTGCAATAAAGAAGCCATGAGTGTACATTTCAAGTCTCCTGCTTCCTACTTTGAGTTGTCAAGTAGTTCTAACACTCATCTTTGTAATGAGGCAAGAGTTGAAATGGTCAGAATTCTTTTTATGAGGGAGCATAAAAATGTGATCAAAAAATTTCCAACCATCATCCCAAAGGTTTTTGAGGGTAACTGTAATGCCTTTGGCCATGTTGTCTAGGAAAATTCCTTCTGTGACCTTGCCTAGGAATATAATACGAAAGTAAAGAATATTATAATACTAGATAATTGAATCATTAGCATATTTTATTCATTCTTAATACTGCTAATATAAAAGTGTGTCACTAGACAAGGCTGGTAAGTATGCAGTAGGTTGACTTGTTCTCTTCCAAATTTGTTAAGTGTAGCTTCTTAATGTGAAAGTATTAGAGAACAAGGCCTTTAAGAGATGAGTTATTCATAGGATAGAGCTTCTGGACCTCAGAGAACTCTTTCCCTGCTCCACCTACATGAAGATATGACAAGAAGTTAGCAGCTGCAACCCATTAGTAGGGCTGACTAGTGGAACTGTGACTCTGGAACTGTATGTAGTCTACTGAACTGAGGCAACTAGTCTGTTGTTCTTCATTATAGTAGCCTCAAGGAAAAAGATTAATTTACCACACTAAAAACCACAAAGAGTCAAGATTGGTGTTCTCCCAGAAGATATAATCAGATTTTAAAATACTTAAATATTTTTGGTTAGGAGTTCACATCACAAAACAATGTCTTAATTGTTCTTAGTAAGTTTTCTGTTGTCATTCTCCTTTTAATTTTTTAGAAAAAAATCTTGTTGCTCAGGCTGACCTTGAACTTGAGCCTCCTGCCTCAGCCTCCTGAGTCCCTGAAATTATAGGTCTATGTCACCAGGTTTGAATTTTGAAGTAGCTATAACTCTTCATGTCTTTGAAGTTTCATTTTTTTTCTTTTAAAAAATTAAGCAAAAGTAATTAAACACTCACAATATGCTTGTCAGCATACTCATAAACATCCAGAATTTGTTTAATTAGTGTTGACATAAGAGTACAGCTTCTTAAAACTATCATAATGTTACCATGTTGTCTATTGAAGGTTATGTAATGCAGCATTTCTATAACAGCAAAATTCTTAAGTGTCAAACCCAGAACAAGGGAAGCTCTTACCAGAAGTACTCTGGTAAAAACAAAAGAAACACTTGCAAAGTCTACAAATGTCTTAATTGTTCTTTGCAAGTTTTTATTTTTTACATATACATTTATATTATTGTAAATATACAATTATATACAAATAAATTACCTACAGCAAGAACAACCGCAGAACAAGCAGGAATTATATAAATGTTACATTCATAGTGTTTTGCCTATTTGTATTTGGCAATCTTGAAGAAAATATCTTTCCTATCTTGGTGTGTAAATTGCCTGAATTTTACCTGAACAGACAGGAAGTACAGGTTAGCAGCTTCCAAAATGAGAAAATGACAGAGGAATTTTGGTGCCTGAATAGTCACCCCAAACTCTGTAACATTGGAGCATTATCTTCAGCCTTCTGGCTCAATATATCTGACAGCCATAACTGTGAGACAGGAACTATTGAAGACTTGCTTACTCTGTTTTGGCAGAATTTGGCCGTTGACTCTGCCTGCATCCAGGCGTGCCCATTTTTAGACAGAATTCGGTCTGTGGCCAAAATGAGGGCATTTTGACTGGTCTTTGGTTTGCTACATTTGAAGCCACCTCTATAAGGAGAGTCATTGATGCTCATCATCTTTGAGGTAGGCTCGGAGTTGTCAGGAGTTAACCTGTCTTATTGTCAAAGAATCTTTAAAATAATAAAAAATGTCTTTAAATGCCATATTCTGTAGATCTCTGAGGCTTTTGAAGACCTTATCTAACTAATTTACCTTATCTATCTATAGAATCATATCTATCTGTTAAACCCAGAATGTATATTCTTGTAATAAAATAGACTAGTAATTGGTATGATCGTGATTTGATCAACTAACAATTAATTTGTATAGCTTACTTTTCCTAAACAGCCTGCAATAGTACTTTCAAAGTATTGGAAGTAAACCTTGAATTCTACTTGAGTGTAATGGGTACAATACCTCATATTATGACTAAGAGCATCCTCTTCCATTGAGGCTAGACAAGGCAGCCCAGCTAGGGGAAAGTGATCCAAAAGCAGGCAACAGAGTCCATGTCAGGGACAGGCCCTGCTCCAGTCTCTAGGGGACCCACATGAAGACCAAGCTGATCATCGGCTGCATATGTGTAGGGGTCCTAGGTCCAGTCCATGCGTGCTCTTTGGTTGGTCCTCGGTTAGTTGGCTCTGTAGGTCCTCTAGTAGAATTCTTGTCCCCTCTGCATTCCTCTATCATCCCACCAACTCTTCCACCAGACATTCCGAGCTCCCCATGATGTTTGGCTGTGGGTCTCTGCATCTGTTTTGCTCCACTTCTGGGTAAAGCCTTTCAAAAGACAGTTACCCTAGGCTCCTGTCTACAAACATAGCAGAGTTTGGTTAATACTATCTGGTTGGCTGTCACGTTGGGCCAGTTGTTTGGCACTTCCCTCAATCTCTGCTCCATCTTTATCCCTGCACAGCTTGTAGGCAGGATAAATTTTGGTTGAAGATTTGGTAGGTGGGTTGGTGTCCCTCTTCCTCCACTTCAGTCTCAATATCCCCCAGAGACCATGTGATAGACTCCATCTTAAAAAAAAAAAAAAAAAGAAAAAAAAGAAAAAACAAACATTTACAAAAATTCTTTGATATTTGAGCTGGAATAGATACAAGAGTTTATTACATCTCACCTGTTATTTTATGGAGCCATACAATTAATATGGTTTAGAAAGGAAAGTGGCTATGTAGCATTTTTATACTGAAAAAGAGTGTTTATTACTGTTAGTTAATTAAATAGAAACTGATATACCTCTAAGGGAAGCCATTTCAAAATATGCGTCAGTGATGTATCTAGCAATTTTACTGTGAATTTATTGTAAAGAAATACCATTAATATAGTAAAAGGTTAAAGACCAATGGAGTTTGTATAATTACTTATAATGAGAAAGGTAGGAAATCTAGTTATATTCCTTAAGAAAATGGCCAAGAAACTGGGCATGGTGGTGCATGCCTTAAATTTGAGTACTCAAGAAGGCAGAGGCAGGCAGGTAGCTATGAGTTTGAGGCCAGCCTAGTCTACAAAGCAAGTCCAGGCCAGCTAAGGCTACACAGAGAACCCTGTCTCAGAAAAAGAAAAAAGAAAAGTAACGAAATAGTCAAGAAAACCCTAATCAAATGTCGTTCTATGTAGTGGCTCAGCCTTCAGTCACAGGAGCATCATAATTCAAGTCCTGCCTATACTATACTACATTGTGAATTCAAGGCCAGCCTGGGCAATTTAGTGACATCTTGTATTATATCCACAAGTTTTTGAATAGTGTAAATTGGTCTAGATGAGTTTAATGTGTGTGTATATTTTATATATCTATATATAATACATTTCACATTATAATTATATGAATTATGTATATATAATACTTAATTATATTATATATATATAAATACATATATGTACTCAAGTTAGATGGGTAGAGGAAAAAAGAGTGATCTGGGAGTCGTTGGGAAGTGAATATGATCAAAGTGTGCTGTACAAAATTCTTAAAGAGAAAATGCCTAGAAATGCCTACACCTAGAAAAAAATGTAAATCCTAGGTGGTGATTATATATGGATGCTGAAACTATTATTATTTTATGAGTATTGAGATATTTAAAATAATCATAACTAGTCTATATAGGGAGAAAGAAAAAAGTTTGCAACTTCCTATTAAAAATACTATTTTTTCCTTACAGCTTTAAATGGCCATAACAAAAGTCAGTTTGCAAGCATTGGAATAAGTCTTGTAAAGGAACATTGTACAACATGGATTCTCTAACAGAAGACTTTTATGTGAGGTAAGGAATGATTACCACAACTGAGCTGCAGTTGTCATATTCCCAAGACAATATAAGCATTAGACTTTTCTACAAACTTTGAAAACTGGTGAATTGAATGCCCCAAAGCTTCAGGAAAATTTAGCAACTTTGATTAGAGAGAATTGTAGACTGAGTGAAGTCCAGTTTTCACACGAGATCTTTAGGGACTCTCCCCTAGCTAAAGCACAAAGGTCCAAATAGTGTGCCATACCTGAGGGCATTGTTTTAAAGGTACACAGGTATCACTTAAAAAGTAACAAAACCAGAAAACAAAAAAAGCTATTTTTAGGTGCTTGGCTGATTTGCTTGCATGAGCTTATGTGGACCTTATGTGTGTGTAATGTAGAAAGAAACCAGAAGAGGGCATTAAGTCCCTTGAACCTATAGTTAATAGATATGATTAATAAACTATGTGGGTACAGAGAACTGGAATTGGGTCCTCTGGATGATATTCTCTGCTCATAACCACCAAGTGATCTCCACTCCAGATATTTTTTGAAAAAAAAAATAAGATAGTGTTTTAACAGGCACTCACATTGACTATAAATTGTATTTTACTTTAGTGGGGCCTTTTTGTTTTCTTCTTCTTCTTTTTTTTTTTTTTTATTCTCACTTTATACAGGATAACTAGCATAACACAGAAGAACTATTTATTGATTCCTAAGCATTTAGAGAGTTAACTTAAGAAAAAGGCTTTGTAAGTAGAGCTTCTGATGTAGTAGGAACATACACAGTAAAAAGTATATCTGAGCCAGACATAATGGCACACACCTGTAATGCCAGCACATGGGGAGGCAGAGGCAGGCAGATGTCTGTGAGTTTGAGGCTAGAATGGTCTTAGTGACTCCGGACAGCCAAGGCTACATAGAGAAACCCTTTCTTGGGGGAGAAAAAGGGGGGAAGGGTAGTATATCTGTAGGTAAAGTACATAAGTACAATATTGCAAACACTGGTTTGTGGAAAAACTAATACTGACTAGAAATTTAATTTTCATAAAGTGACATTAGAATTGATTTGTAAAGATGAGAAACATTTGATGACTGTAGAATCAGGAGAGAATAGGAAGTTATTTGAATTGGAAACAGCAAGAAAATGTACCTACATACAATGAGAAAATCATCCTTTTCAAAGACTTCTTTACCTTGATGTAATGCTATAAGCTTGTGTGTATGGTCTGTGAGTATATGTGTGCTCTATGTATGTGAGGGCGCACACGCAGCCCTTTTGAAGTGTGTAGAAGACAGAGGTCAATGTCAGGGTCTCCCTCTATCTCTGAGCTCCCTCAATTTTGAGGCAGCATCTCCCACTGAACCTAGAGTTCCTCTATCTACTCTGTGGTCTGGCCAGGGAGCTCATCCATCCCCCCGCCGCAGCATTGGGGTTCTAGGAGTGTACTTGAGTACTGGGAAGCCAATCTTAGGTCCTTTTTGTCTGTGGTGCATCTGGTAAATGTGCAGAGTTAATTATACCAGTTTGCTGGTTTCTCTACCATCATTAAGCAAGGGCTTAACATAGTTTTTCTCTAACTGGAGACTCCAAAAAGATGTGGATACATATCAAAATCAACTGTGACAGTTTAGAAACATCCAGATGGCCAAACCTGGCTGTGCTAGATAGCTTATTTCCATATTAGCCTTTGATATACATTTGTGATACTTTTGAAACTTTGAGATAATGACTGAATTCTTTGATTCTTTACTGCTGCAACTTGTGATCTCTGTGAAAACAGGCTCTTACTATACTTTTTTTTTTAAAGTGGAAATCCTGATGTGGAGGAGCAAACCAAGGAAGAAACTGAGAATAATGTAGAGAAACCAGTCAGTCAGCTGGTAAGAGAAAATAATACTCAGCAAATTTGTATATGAAGTTATAATGCAAAGAGTACTTATACAATTTTTAGCAAGTCACTTTCTGGAAAAGTGAATTTTTTTATTTTTTTCCAATTTCTGAAACTTTATAAAAGTGAACTTTTCATAAGTAAGTCTTTCTGAGATGATTACTGCTGTATGTCTAGTGTATTCTAATCCTCATGAGAAGTTGAAATCTGTTGAAAATTAAACAGAGTCACCCAGAAACATCTTAGCATCAGGCTTCATTTGTTAATGTTTTCTTCTTTGCAATATTGTCGATAAAGCCGTACTAGGCAAGCACTATATATTCTCCTAACCTATGAAGAGGAAAATTCAAACAAAATCAAGCTAGGAATATAAATATACATGCACGCGACACACACACAGGAAAATACATGTCCAGATTTTTATTTATCAGAAAGTTTATTGATTTATTTCTGGAACATTCTCTCCATTTTATTATTTTTACTACTAGAATTTCTAAGTATATCTAAATGAAAGATAATGAGCCTGAATTATTTATTAATTTAAAACTTTTATTGTGATGAGGGGATGTAGAGATGGTTTAGTGGTTACAAACATCTTACGTTCTTGCAGAAGACATAGATCCAGTTCCCAGCACCAACTTGGCAGTTCACAACTGTCTGTAACTTCAGTTCTAAAAGATCTCATGCCCAATTTTTGCCTCTATGAACACATACATGGTACATATACAAACATACAGGGATAAGGATAGCTTTTTAATAGCTAAGCCATCTCTCCATTTGGGTGATGTATTTTAAATATAAAAATTAAAATTTATTAATTATAAATTATATGAGATTAAAATACTTATGTGAATAAGACATGCCGTAGTCAATGAAAGATTAAAGAGAAATTTGTTGTTCTGTTAGTATAATTTTTACCTATCTTATATTTTTGGTTGTGAGCCTAGCCTTTAATGGCTGAGCCATCTCTTCAGCCCTAATTTTTACCTCTCATATAGTTGTGTTTCATAAATTTTCCTTAATGATTGATACTCACATGCTAATAAAGTTTTAAAGGTTTTGTAGTAACATATAAGGAGAATAAAATAATCATAATAGCTTGAGTTTATCGCTAGAAAATATCTCAGATTAATTATAATGTGTTCATGTATACACAGGTTATACAATTGAGCAAAGACAGGAACCAGAACTATTAAGGCCAGAAAAGACGTTTCTAAATAAAAATTAGGATTATGAAATTGAGAAAAGGTTGATACTTTGTCTCAGTTACTTTCTTACTTTTGTGATAAGACACTGTAACCCAGGTAATGTAAAGAAGGAAGTATTTAATGACTATAATGGCCGTGGAGTATGGCAGCAGGCTGGCAGAAATGGCACCAGACCAGTAGCTGAGAGCTTAGTATCTTGGGACACAGACAGGTAGCAGAGAGTGGCACACCACCTCAACAAGGCTACAGCTCCTAATTCTTCTCAAGTATCTCTCCCAACTGGAATATTCAAATACATGAGCCTTGGGGGCCATTCTCATTTGAAACACCACACACTTCAGCCTCAACTTGGGTTAAATTATTAAAATATTAAATATATGTTCTTTAAATGAATCAATAAGGCATAAAATATTTTGATAGCAAATTTTAAATGTTAAAATGTTAATAATAAAATACAAGATAAATATTTAACTCCATGAATCTATGACATTTCCTTAAATAATTTATTCATGCCATAATCTGTCTGTATGTAAGTTTGTTAATTGTGTCAGATTCCTTAGTAACATTGACAGTAGAGTTGATTTTTAATGTGATATGGATATACTACAGGCAATAATCATCCTTGTGAGATTTATAAAACTACCTTGTGGGTTTTCTAAAAAAATTTCTGAAAAATTTAAAGTCAGCAAATTCTGTTACAAGTATCTGTATACATTTCAAAGAGATTTGGCATACTTTTAACCTTATTTACAAGCAAATTTGGGTGTAATTGTCATGTGCAAGGTACTGTAAAATATAAGGTGTATAAGTTCTTCAAAAATGGCTTGGGATGGAAGAATAATTTTGAGACCCAGCCCTAGAGCAGACAGTGCTGCGGTAGATTTTATTGATTCTTAATTGTTTTTCTATCTAATTATTGTTCTGTCAGGGGTCCAAGAGTCAAACATCCCATACTTGGGCATCTTCAATAACTTAAGCTCTTTAGGTGTATAATAAGCTGTGTGTCCTGATTTATAGACACTATGACACCTAATTCTCAAAGCTTGTCTGTGAGGTAGGGCTGCTGTCTGTCGCCTGTGGCACTTTGTCTCTGTTCTCACAGGCACTTCATAACAAATGTTAGTAGATAAGTCTATCAGGCTTTGACTCTAGTCATCAGTTAACCATTACTGATGACTGTATTGATAAGTCTTTAAAAGCTACTTCTCTAAATCTCAAAATTATTCAATTCTCAATTATGAATGAGTTGAAAAAGTCATTCTATTTTAGTTTTTAATTTAAAGTCCTGAAACTTAATTCATTTAAAATTACTATGGGTTTAGAAGCTGAAAGATCAATCATATCACTTAAAAAAAAACATTGATAGTTTTCCTGTTACTATATAGAATAATCTACTTACATTTCTTGAGCAGAGATGGTCTTATTCTTAAGCTTTATGGTTCTATCACTTAGATACAAACACACACACAGGTACATAGACACTACATGTGCGTGTGCATGTGTGTGGGTGTGAAAACTTTAAAAATATTTTTGGTGATTTTTATCAGTAGAATAAATGAAACTGTGTTAAGTCTAATTTAATATATGTCTTACAGGACAAACAGAAAATAGATATACCTACTGATTTTGACCCTGTTAACCCACTATTAGAAGTAAAGAAGCTATTAAATGCAATCAACTCTCTACCAAAAGGTGTGTTCCCTAACATTGAAAAGTTCATACAAGAAGATTTCTCCTTCCAGACTATGCAGGTAACATCATCATTTCTCTATAGTGCAGAATGACTTTTAAAGCTATATAATATAATCAGAGTCTTAAAATCTCCATCTGACATTTATTAAATGTTTTGCTGTCAACCTTGACTGTGGACTTGTTAACAAATTTTAAGTCATCATAGAAATGTATGTTTATAGTCGTAAGCTATGAAGTTTAGTGCTTATTTTGACCCAATATATAACATAAATGTGCCACTCTTGGCTAGGAACTACTTCTGTTTTTGTTTTCCCAATTTAAAAAATATTTGACAGGCCGGGCGTGGTGCTGCATGCCTTTAATCCCAGCACTGAGCAGAAGCAGGTGGATCGCTGTGAGTTTGAGGCTAACCGGGTCTATAAAGCGAGTCCAGGACAGCCAAGGCTAACACAGAGAGACCCTGTTATGGAAAAAAATTCACAACTTTAAAAAAAAACATAAGGAAAAATATATCTAATCTTTTGTATTTATTAATAAAATTTATTCCATACAGAATATATATTAGATTTGGAACACTTTTAACTCTTTCCTCTTTTGATCACTTTCCACCTGAGAAATTTTTACATCACTTGTGTATATAATATACATGTCAAACACTACAAATATTACGTAAATTTATTTGGTATAGATGTAATTTGACATTTATTAAAGACAGTAGTAAGTTTGAATACTGATTAGGTTGATGTTTATTTTTCACAAATAATTAAATCTTGGCTAAATTATTTTATTATTCAATGTAGTGAAATTTTCCCTGGCTAGAAAAATAAATGTATTGTTCTCTTTTTGTTTTTTGGTTTTTTTTTTTGTTGTTGTTGTTTTTTTGTTTGTTTTTGTTTTTTGGTTTTTTTAAAGACAAGGTCTCACTATTTAACCTAAGCTACCTTGTAACTCTTAATGTAGACCAGGCTGGCCTCAAACTCACACAGACTTGCCTGCCGCAGCCTCTGAGTGTTGCAGTTAAAGATGTGCAGCACCATACCTGTCTTTGTATTTGTATTTTATAATTGTAAGTGTTGAGGTGATAGAAAATAGACACAGACAGGAGAGGCTATCTGTATTCTACCCACACCAGAAGCTCAACTAAAAGAAAAAGGTGCTAACCTTAGCCCTCCTTTCTTACTCAGCCATGCAGGACTGCTTCCCTAGATGCAAGGCCACTAAAAGCTTTACCTGGTATCCCAGACAAAGAAACATTCTATATGTATTAGAAAATGGCGGGGGAGGGAAATCAGAAGAAAGTGGGATTGATACTTTTTCTAAAGGAGTAGAACAATTGTCTGCTTCTTGCTTATCCAGGCAAAGATGTGTGTGTGCATGTGTGTGTGTGTGTGTGTGTGTGTGTGTGTGTGTGTGTGTTTTTAAGGAAATACCTACTAAGCATATTATCTTATATTGGTTAACAATAAGCATAATAAATAAATATGTAAATAAAGTATATTGCATAAGTAATTTAAAAAATCTTTGTCTTCAACAAGGTTTATATATTTTTCTTTTTCTGTGATATATTTAGAAATCCTAACTTACAGAAATTATCTTAATTATTCTTCACAGAGGGAAGTTGCAGCTAATAGCCAGACAGGGGAAGAAATTGTTCCTGCTTTAACATTAGATTTTTTGATAACACAACTTGAAATAGCACTTAGAAATATTCAAGCTGCTAATTATACGGTGAGTTCTTTACATCGAATATTTGAAATCATGTGCAACATTTATTTTATGAAGAACAGCAATATGTGCATATTTGTATTTTTCTTAGATTAAAAGACACCTGAACTAGTGAGATGAGACATTACAGTTTACAGTCAGTCATGAACTTCAGAAAATCATTCAGGCACAGAAAAGCAGGTACAGAAAGAGTCCGAGAATGTTGATCAGAGAATAGGACGACAGTCACCAGGGTTAGGGTGGAAGGGAAGAGTTGAAAAGGTGTTGGTCAAACTGCACAGAATTTCAGTTAGATGGAAGGAAAAATGTTCAAGAGAGCTATTAACATCTTATTATGAATGCAGCTAATAGCAATTTATTACATTCTTAAGAATGCTGAGTAGATTATAAAATTTACCACAGAAGTGATAAATATGTAGAGCCATTCGCATGTATATGAACTTGATTTAGTCTGTATATGTAATTCAAATATTGTTGTATGTCATTAATATATATGTGTCAATTAAAGTAAAAGAAAATTTCTTATTGCTACGTATTAGCCCCTGCTGTTATGCTACTCTGCTGTGTCTACAGGACTCAATTTCCATTTATTCACCCACGGCCTCTGCCTCTTAACAGTCTGTTCTGCTCACAGTGATCTCTGAGTCTTGAGAGAAGGGGCTGTAATAATGACGTCCCACCTAGGGCTGATCATCTACAGTCTCTTATTCCTTGCACTTTGGCCAGTTGTAGATCTCCACACTAATCGCTGTCCACTACAAATAGATGTTTCTATGATGAATGTTGAGAGATTCATTAATTTATTATATAATGATAAATGATTAGGAGTCTGCTTAATACTATTTAGGAGTGTAACAGTATGAGGGCCTGTGACTTGTCTAGCCACACGATCTTGGCCTGACAATAGTGCCAGAGATGAATTTTATCTTGTGGAGCAGGATTTGAATCCAATGGGAAAGTTGTTGGTTACTCATGTTTGTTTGTGCCAACATTGCCCCAGTAGGTATGTCTTGCCAGGCCAAACATTATAGTTCATGGCGTTCAAAGCTAGGAAGCATTAATGATTCTTTTCTCTTCCTGTAAGTGTGCATAGCACCTCCTAGCAATATGAAAGCCAGCCAGTGGAGATCTAAGTTCCAGGTCAGTACCATGCTCTGTGACTCAAGTACATGGGTCTCCAGCAATATTGGAGAATAACCAATAGCAATGGCAGGAGTCCATAATGCTTGAGTACCTACAGGAACTCACTGGCCAATAACATGAAGAGAGGTGACCCATTCTTGGCACTTGGCTTTTTATTTGTTAACCTGTAAGGCTTTTTGAAAACCAGAAGAGAATTTAAAAAGAAAGCTCATTTTTTTGAAAAGCTAAATGAAATAGGGATGATTGAATTTGCTTTTAACTTCTTTGATCAAATTTTATCAAATGAAAATAACATGTTTTTTAATAGTTATTAGCAAATGATGGGTAATAAAATGAAAACTTTTACTACTTTTAATAATTATTAAGTAGGTCTAGGGACTTTCAGTTAACCCTTTTAAACTGATAAATAGCATCGTGTAAATAGCCAATTGTGGTTTTTCTCTTTTTTTAGGCACACCAAATTAATATTGGTTATTACTTGACATTACTGTTTCTGTATGGAGTGGCACTCAGCGAAAGAGGAAAGAAAGAGGTATGGCGCATGTATTATTTACTTTATAGCTCTTCTCATATACCTTGGCTTCACTGTACAGTTGAAATTGTTAATTAAAAAAACTTTGGAATTGAAGGCTTTCTATAAATTTTCTGTCTTATTTGTATTAGATAGTAATTATATTGAAGATGTATGTTGTGATTAAAAATAAAAGTAAACAATATCAGCTTATACTTATGTTTTGTAAGACTATTTTTATCTTTTAAATGTTCCTTATTTGTATACTTCATAATACGTATTAACATATGTTAAGTGAAACTTACTCTCTTTTTTCTTAATTTTACTCTTGTGAAATACGAATTGTACCTCAGTTTTTATTTTGTCAAATTAAAATGGAACCAAATGAATAAAAATCTGTAATTAACTAAAAAAATCTTCCCGTTTTGAATTTTTCATGATTTGTGTTATTTTAATTTTTGTGGCCTTGATAGTCTTTTACTTTCATTTTTACCAGTCCACACACACACACACACAAAGAATCTTAGAACTAACTGTAATTTTAAGTTACAAGTCTATATTTGTATTTTGCCTCTTAGAAGAAACTACATCTATGGTCAAGTAGTCGTGTATTTCCAGTTTGAAACACTTTTGTGTTTGTGAATGATGTTAAATACTTAGTACCTTGTCTCTACAGTCATTTTTAGAGATGTTAAGATTAGGGATATAAATACATGACCAGATGACTGGATCATCATTCTTTTGTTAAATGTATCCAAAATTCTCTAGTTGGGGGAATGAATAGCAATTTTTTTATAGCCAACCCTATTGTGCCACTGCAGGACTGCACAGAAGCTGAAAATAAATTTCTGGTGATGAAGATGGTGATTCAAGAAAGTGAAATTTGTGAAAACTTTATGTCGTTAGTTTATTTTGGACGTGGTTTACTTCGATGTGCTCAGAAAAGGTAAGCATTTAACTTATAGGTATATCTTTAATGTAACCTAGATTGCACAGTATACCATTGATCATAACATTTGTGGTCTCAGTGTTCTTTTCTTCTTTCTCATTCCTGGTAGTTAATAACTCCATGCATTTGGAAATATTAAAAATGGAACTTAATAGGCCATGGTAAAGTGAAGCGGCCAAGCATCGACAGTAGTAATATGGGCATTAGATTTTGACAGACCTGGATTCAAACACATTATTCTACCACTTACCCTAAGAAACTTAATTTTACTAAGCCTGATTTTTCTGATATCTAAAATGCAACATATATTAAAACTATAAAAATATACATAAAATATTTAGAGTAAAAAGCAGTGCCTAGTGAACAAGAAAATAATACAGTACCTGATAGATGATTGTAGTTACTGACATTCTCATAATGAATTTTTTCAGTATAAGTGACCTCCTAATGGAATTGCACATACCTGTAGTTCCTACAATAAGGAGGCAGAGGTTGTAGGATCATGAGTTCAAGGTCAGCCTAGCCGATAGAGTTAGTTAGACTGTCTTCTAAGAGCTAAAAGCAAACAAATGAAAACAAGCAAGCTGAAAGGTCCAAATACTGAGCTTTGAGAATCCTGAATATTACAGATTTTAGAAAGGTGAAATTATACAGAGTAATGAACATAAAATATTTGTTTACTTCCTCTGTAAATTTTTTTAGCATCAATTATTTATTGTGTTTACCTTAAGCATCATATTTCAAGGATTGTGCTTGGTCCTAGGAATATAATACTTTGCAAAACAAGACATTTGCCCTCATAGAACTGAAAATATTTTGAAGAATATAGTTTTTAATCAAATAATCATTCAAAATAGTAATGAAAAATAAAACATGTTGAACAGCTGTGGATGAATATATAGTGTATGATCCAAGTCTTTATTGGTGCTCCAAAATGGCATAGAAAATCAACAGAAGTCTACGAATGTAATTGTTGGGTGGGATATGAAGGATCACTAGGAAGGAGTTGCTGCTGGGAAAAATCATGCCTAAAATTACCATGTACATAGTAGTTTTTATTCTGTTTAGGTTTTAGTTCCTATCTTGTATCATGACTCCGTTGTGCTAGGGAATTGGAGACTTCCACTTCCTATGCACTGGGTTTGGTTAGAATGACATCGGCAAACAATTTTCAGCACTCACGCTTGGTCCTCTAAGAAAGCCTTTGCCATCCTCAGCCTGTGGCTATGGGATCTTTGACAGGATCATGACCAAATTCATCCAAGACTTCACTCACACAGGGCTTCATCCACTGCTGTAAGTGACAGGTCTGTGTTCTTACATGGCAGTGCCATTTTCACCCCTAGACCCTCCTGACTCTGTTAATACTGTGCCAAGAAATTACCTGCCTTTGTACATCATTTACCATTGGTCATAATCATACCAAATTTCTGGTTGCATGTTAGGATTGGCTTCAGGTGTCTCTGCAAGAATAGTGAATTTTGACTTTGTGATTTGTCCTGTGCCCACTTCCTAGTGTAGCCTTGTTTTTGCTCTTGGTTTCACATTCTTAGGATCTACTTCCACATTTCTTCTTTCATATCAATCATATTAACGCGTTTTCTAGGTGAATACATTTTTTATTTTCTTTTTCTTCCTCAACTTAGACTTTGTTTTCTGTCTTGTGCCATTCATTATGCCTGTCCCTAGAGATCCTGGCCCAAGGGCAGTGAATGGAGAGAGAAAAAGATCTGAAGAAGATGACCATCTTTTGGGGGGATATGCATCTCTGATGATAATTTTTGATGACATATAAAGGAGGCAGCTATCCACTAACAAGGAAGAAGACATCCTTGCAAATCAGATTGGCCCACAAGGATTTAGAGACTTGGATTTCTAAGCACACTCACATCCATATTCTCATTTCAGATCTGTAGGTCCACTTATCCATTGTCAAGCCCTGGTTTTAGCATAAGTAGTCCTATGAGGCTGGGCCTGAGGTCCCATTGCAATTGCTTTACCTTTTATTATAAAATTCTGGCCTCAAGTTTGGCATAATATGCTGTTAGAATTTTTTAAATTTACCATAGCACAGCATCCTTCTAACTTTTATAGGGTGTCCTGTGGATAATAGCGTGTCAAGGCTGTGCATTTGTTTCCATTTACAGTTTGTCCTATCTTATAATTAAATTTGGCCCTCATTTTCAGCACAGATTGAATAAAGTAGGTGAGGTTCAGTTTAAATGCTGCCTTAGAGGCCTTCTGGCTTTCAAAGTGCATGCTAAATTAATAGTTGGCTGACCTATACCTGTCATTCTCTTTCTTCAAGGCCTCCAAGACAGTTAACAAAGGCCAACCAACTCTACAACCCCTTTAATTACCATGGCCCCCATACTGTTCAACCTAGTGCCTCCCCTTCTACCTGTATTTCATCCCAGTCTGCCACAGGTGAGAGTCCTAGTATTTGTATTTCTACAGCATGCCAGAGGTTATCACCACCTTCCTTGGGTTTTTGTTCCTTCACTGATAAACTACATAATACTGGAGTCCAGTTCAAACTAACCTTACTTAAAACTGCCTTGCAGATATAATGGAGCATTACTAGAATTTCACAGAGGCTTACAAGAACTTGGAGATACAGATGATGATTGGTTTGAAGTAGATCCTACAGATGATGAAGATTTACCTACAACTTTCACAGTAAGAAAATATTTAAGAATAGTTTGTCACCTCTGACTAATGAGAGTTGGCTTTAACAAGTAACTTTAAAATCAAGGATCTAACATTCTTTTATTCACCGTTAGCTTTTTGTGTAAGAAAGAACCTTATTTTTATTACCTGGTGCAGAATGTGAGCAGATAAGATAAACAGAGGAAGCAGTGTCATCATTTCCAAGTCCTAAAAAGACCAGGAGCTGAATTAGCTAAGCCTGTGTCTTTTCTAAATCTAAGTGTAATAGTTAATTTCTCTTTTTAAAAACATAATTACAGTGGTATCATTTTGTTTTTAATTTCATTTATAAAATACTGAATGCTTAGGATAGAAAACTTACTCCTTTTTTCCAAAAAGAAAATTTTATTCCATTTTATTCAAATGTAGAAACCATTCTTGTCTTTTTGATTTTGTCTTTCTATGCACACATGCACATGCACACTATAATAATTCACTGGATATCTATTAAAATTGGTATGATGAGTATGTATTTGTTTAATTTTGAAATGTGTATTTAATGTTTTAGTAGCTAAGTCATTGTACACTGAGTTTTGTTTTGTGTGTACTAGTTAGTATCTTGCTTTAATATACTTAGTCATTTAATAGTGTACACTTCATCGAACAAACTTTTCAGTTCTTCATTCATCTATAAAATGATCTTTGTATTTTTCTCATTTCATCAGAATAAAATTTACATGGTATAAACATGAAGCCAGTGCTCATAGGCTTGCTTATAAGTTGTTGATATGTTTCCATACTTCCTCTTAAAACAGTTGGACAAATGTATATTCATTATACAATGTGAGACCACCCATTTCCCCAAACATTCTGAGTATCGCCTACTTTTCCGGCAGGTTTTGTGCAAAGCCTTTAGTTGCATTGTTTAAAGTAAAAATAACTACATGTTTCTCTTGGTGGATGTTTAAAGAGCAAGTCTTCCTCAAACTTTTAATTTAAGCCTTCTGAATTATTACATTTTAGCTGACTTTAAGCCTAAAAACAAAGAGGCATATCGCATAGAAGTGCTAAGTCAGGTATCAATTGTCAGAACTGAAAGAACAAATCTTATAAACTTCCAATCACAATGAAGAATTTTAAAAGCCTTTCTGAGCAGTCACTAGACTCTGGTGCTGGTTTCTGTGCCAGTGTCAACATAGGTAGAGGTTTTAACTGAGCTCCTACATAGCTTTATGTATTTTAGTTTTGTTCCTAACTAAGCCAGTCTCTAATTTTCTTAATGTTTTTACTATTTTCCTACTCCTTTTAAATATTTTTATATACAAACCTTTTCAGTAAAATTTTATTTTATACAAAGAAGTTTCTAATGACAATTTAATAAAAAATATTAAAGATTTAAAAATTCAGTTTTTGCTTCATTATCTGTAACTGTAATTCCTAGTCCCTAGACACCCTTCCCCACTCCCAACTCCCACATATCTACTCAAAAGCTGTCCTAGTATTTAAGTATTTTTAAGTATTGTTTTTCCATTTCAGTATCACAGATACAGGACTAGAAAGCTCCTGTATGTGTACAATACCTCTTTTAAATACACATAGACACTCATGTGTACACACATAAGCACACTTCCCCATGTTACCTGTTTTTTAGTAAATTGGCCTCAACCCGAGGATGACTTTTTTCTTTTTTCTTTTTTAATTTTTTAAAATTTATTTTATTAATTTATTCTTGTTACATTTCTATGGTTATCCCATCCCTTGTATCCTCCCATTCTTCCCTCCCTCCCATTTTCCCCTTATTCCCCTCCCCTATGACTGTTCCTGAGAGGGATTTCCTCCCCCTGTATATGCTCATAGGGTATCAAGTCTCCTCTCGGTAACCTGCTGTCCTTCCTCTGAATGCCACTAGGTCTCCCCCTCCAGGGGACATAGTCAAATGTGAGGCACCAGAGTATGTGAGAAAGTCATATCCCACTCTCCACTCAAGTGTGGAGACTGTTCTGTCCATTGGCTAGATCTGGGTAGGGGTTTAAATTTTACCGCCTGTATTGTCCTTGGCTAGTGCCTTAGTTTGAGCGGGACCCCTTGGCCCAAATCTGCCTATCATAATGTTCTACTTGTAGGTTTCTAGGACCCACTGGATCCTTCTACATTGCGACTTTTTTTCTTTTTTTTGTGTAAAATTTTGTATGTCACAACTGAAGTTTTTATCCACTCTAGGTTTTCTCCCTTGTTTGGCTGGTGTAACTCCTCCCTTAAGTGCTTGATAAGAAGGTCAATTTTTTGAGATCTTTCAATCTTCAAAATAATGTGTTTGTGAACTTTATTTATGTCTTGTCTAGGAATCGTAGGTTGAAATTTATTTTTGTCATTAAAATTTTCTACTGGGTCCTGGAAAGATGGCTCAGTGATTAAGAACACTGGCTCTCTTTCCAGAAGAACCAGATTCAATTTGCAGAACCAATATGGCACCTCACAACCAGATGCCATTCTAGTCCTAGAGATCCAATGACTACCCTTGTCCTTCATGAACACTACAAACACATGGTGTACAGGCATACACATATTGTGTACAGGCCAAACATCTATGCATATTAGAAAGTTTTTACTATTATTTTCTTTTACTCATCTGTTACTGTTCTGAAATTTAACCTTTTACATGTAACCTGTTTAATTTTTCCATTTTCTTTCTAAGAATTATTAAAGATAGCAATTTTTAATTTCTTAGGTGCTCATTATTTATACTCTTTGCTTATTGAACTAATCCATATATTACTGCTTTTGTGAAGGTTTTTGTTATTATTATATCTTCTGTCATTTTTATAAGATTTATCTTTATATATAATTTTGCCTAAATTCCTTAAATAACCTTTAATGGGTTACTTTTCATACCATATATACTCTCTGTAGATTAGTAGTAATATGTTTGATATCTTAGAACATTGTCTCTCTAAAAAGTAAGTATTAAGGCCCTTATCTAACTCAGATAAGATAATGTTCTTTGCTTTCTTTACTTAGTTTAAAATGAGAACTTGTATTCCAAGCTAGAACTTGCCATTGTAGAAATATTTCTGTATCATACATCTGTCTACTGTGTCCTTGATTGTCACATTTTACCACTGCAATGCTTCCACCATCAATGTGTCTTGATTAGCTCCAGTTCTCAGATATATGTGTACACAGTTCTTGATAGGAACATTCTATGGGTGAGAATAATGAAGCTAAATATAGCTTCAAATATACGTGTCTACTTTCACCTTGTAAGAAATCCATTCTTTTAGTTTAGGGCTTCTCTGTTGATTTACTTCGAAAAGAGTAAATACATTATTTACTATTACCTGTATGCATATATATTTAGTTTAAAATGGGACCTGTGGATGTGTTACTGGCTTAATTTATTGTAAATAACTCAAAGGAATATGTATATTTTTAAATTCTAGGATATTCTCAATAATTTTATCAAGACAACTGAAAGTAATATATTGAAAGAGGCCATTTGTAGCTATCTTGATTGTGAGCGCTCTTGTGAAGCTGACATTTTAAAAAACACCAACTATAAGGTAACATAATTATCAACCATCTTATTATTGATGTTATTGGAAACCAGTTGTTAATCACTTTAAATATCATAAAATTAAACAGTTAAAATATTACAAGGTTATGGTATGTGGTATGTGGCAGAGCTTTCCTGGGGTAAGCGCAAGTTCTTAGATTTTATTCCCCTGTTGCGGGGGAAATAGAGAATGGCGTTTACTGTAATTATGATGGTAATATAGCAAGAAGTAGCTTGTCTCTGAGAAGGTGCAATCACAGTCAATATTAATTATATTCTATGAGTCAGTAGAATAGGTTGGTTTTGCTGAATTTTTTTAACATTACCTGCCTCTGAAGTTATGACTATTTGCTCTTTATTCATATAGCAAAAATAATTTAGTCTCTACATTTGCACAATAGTTGTGAATATCTGGAATAATCTTTGTTGCAAAAAGAAGCGTCTTTGATGAGGAGTAAGGATAAACATTTAGACTACAGTTAGATATTAGAAAATGCCAGTGGTTGGTTCTCAGTCAGGTAAACTCACAGAAAAGGAGGTGGAAAGATGGTAAGAGCTAGAAGCCCAGAACTCTTCCTGCTACATAGTGTCCCCTAGACGTGACAGGGAAAATGTTCCCTTGAAATCCTAACATGGTTGCCTAAACATGACTGGCATAGTGGACAGCGGTTGACATGACAGAACAAACTGGGAAAATTCCACAAGGTCCCACCCCGAGGTGTAGCCAGTGCCTGCTGCAAAAGGAAGAATCGGTTCCTTCCAAGGAGGAGCTCCGCCATAGATTGTCCTGTCTTAAGGTGGCTAGCCCTGGGCACAGGTGTAACTAGCAACACTAGATGGAGCCAATAGTTTGTATGTATCTATGTGCATAAGTATGCACATAGATACATACAAGCACTTATATATGTACATGTACAATAATAAATAAAAGATTAATTTGGGAAAGAGAGGGGGGTCAAGGGTGATGTAGAGGCCATGCTTGTGTAAGAAGTTCTCAAAAGCTGAGATTATTAATAAGATAATTTTTCCACTTTATAATGAGGAGCTTTAGAAATTGAGAAGAGTAACACATATACTACGTGACACATGACACATGTAAGTGGACAGCATTCAGGGCTCATGTTACTAAATAAATGATCACTCTCATTGCAAGTCATTCAGTAAGGAAAGAGAATAACTGTAAGCAGTTTGCTCTTGTGATCTTGGAATCAGAGTTTGGCTATGAGGTCACAGAACAGTGTGAAAGTTGTACAGGTCAGATCCTGCTTCTGAGATAAAGTGGCTAGCATTTCAGCTGCAGGCTTCTCTACATCAGTAGGACAGGTGGTATTCAAGTTGGCTCTTGCTTTGGTGCTGGGATATTCATCCTGTGGCTCAGAATACTTAGGGGTGCAACCAAGTAAGTCTCATGTAGCAACAGAAGTTCTGGTTTTTGTTTAGACGTTAGTAATTTAAGGAGAATGCCTAATTAAAGGACCCAGTTCCTAAAGAGAGCACAGGGAAACAACAAAAGTCCCTGTTCTTGAATAATGTGGTACATGTGGAATTCTGTCACCAGGACAGGAGTCTGAGGTCTCCTGAGAGGTAACAGAATTCAAAGAATAATAGCACCAAAGTGAGTTGAGCTTGAGAAAAATACAAATGAAAACATGGGAATGCATAGTCTACAAAAAATATTCAGCGGTTTTGCTCTTTCCATATACTATAGAATATGAGAATTTTGCATTGCCTCGTTCAGGTCACTGCCCTCCCACTTTTTTAATGCCCTTACTTTTCTTACTTCAGTAATTTTACAGTTTCAGAGGTTCATTTGGTATCTATGGGCGTTGCTAGTAAATTTTGAATGTTGTGGAAAACAGACTTAGTATAAAGTGTACTCTATAAATTATAGAATTTTAAAACTGAACTGAGATATTATTTTATGTTAACATGAATTATATTTCTATATCTCTATTTTTTCAAGGGATTTCTACAGTTAATGTGCAGTAAAAGTTGTTGTATTTACTTCCATAAAATTTGTTGGAAAAAGTTCAAGAACTTAAAGTACCCGGGAGAAAATGACCAGGTATTGCCCAGTCCCTTGTTAAAGCTGCCACACCCAGCACATTGCACTGCTTCCCTTGTTCTGGCTGTTGTCTTCTTCTTGTTCCCTCCCTCCTTTCCCTCTCAGCTCTCTCCGGTGATTAACTCCTTGCTGCTCTGAGATTGAGGATAAGTTTTCTTTTTAAGATGGAAAATACAAAGTTTTAATGTTCAGATAGGGGAATTATTTGTATTTAGTTATGTTAGTCATGTGATAAATTGAGTTGTTTACCACTAGCATTAAATTGAAATTCAGAGCCCTGTTCTTTATTAATTTGTTTTGTGGTTGAGGTTGCTTTATAACTTTTAAGTTCTATAATTTTTACATCATGTGAACAAGGAAAAACCTTTAAGCAATTATAATACAGTAGAAAGAAATTGGATGTGGCAGTGGCAAATTTGGGATCAAATCTAGCTTGAGCTACTTACTACTTTTATTACATTAGACTGGTAACTTCACCACAACTAATATCTCTAAGCTCTAAAATAATAGTAAAATGTACATATTTCATAGAGTTTGGGTGCATGTGTATTAAAATGAAGAGACAAGAAGTAAACTTGAATGTCACGTTCTAAAAGTAAAACATGTATGACATTACTACTCATTTTTAAGTGATCTATGCTTTTGAGTTTATGGGGTTGATGGAAAAATTGATGTTTCTCAGTATTAGACCGAAAAGTACACAAGAAATAGAAGTAAGTTAACCAGAGGAAATCACAGGATCAGAACCAAGAGAATTCACTGCTTTTATTCTTCCCTTTCTTTAGAATCCTTAAGTAGCTAATGGAAATTCAATACTTTCTGTGCTTAGTCAGTAATGTTACTTAAAATTTCTTCCCACAATTAGCATCTACACGTTAGGCTAAAATATAGCCCCTTAAAGAGTTTGAAGTCTAAATAATTAAAGTAAAATTAATAATTTTACACATTAATAGTAAAATACATTGAACAGCTCATTCTTAGCTGTTTATTCACATCTTTCAGTTTGTCGTGTGACACTATCTGCCTCATTCCTTTAGTGGCTCCGATTTGTATGGCACTGACTTCGTAATTTTATTGTTTTTCTATGAACAATTTTAGAGTTTTAGTGGGAAAAAATGTTTGAAAGAAGGATGTGCAGGTGACATGGTAAGGATGCTGCAATGTGATGTGCCTGGAATTGTCAAAATTTTGGTGAGTATTCTTTGCTCAGATTTTTCTAATTTTCTACCTTCTCTTTAGTGCTATTTTTGCCATAAAATTGATTTGTTATTGGTAATAATAAGATCCTAGTTCCATTTTAGTTTTGATGACTAAGCTCCCTGCCCTTTCTACTCTGCTTTTATCTAATATATTTGAATTGTCTTCAAGTATAAGACAAAGAAACAGAGAGATAAATATATCATCAATGAACTACTGTTAAGGAATGTATTGTAGACCAACAGCGATAAAGTATGATAATTTAACTACTTTTTGGCTTTAGAATTTTTGAATCATTTTTTCTCTTTTGGTAGACCTGGAAGTTGAATCAAGGGCTACAGATATGCTTTCAGAGTGCACCACTGTTAAGCTGTATCTCCAGGCCCTGAACTTATTTAGTCTGCAAATAACTTCTTAATGTCTGTTTGACATTGCATATATTACCTGTTAAATAAAACATAGTACACATTTTAGTTTTTAATTAATATTATATCTTGAATTTTTAGTTTAAGTTAAGTAGAATTAAATTAAAACTGTAAATGAATCTTATTTTAATAATCTTACTATTTATTGACTAATGCTTCTTTTATATTTTAATGTTGGCATTCAAATCATATGATGATGCAAAATTGGCTACTTTTAACTATTGTTTGTTACTTGAGTGGTATTTTATGTTGCTTAGCTTTTAATAGTATCATTTGTTTTATAGTTGATGTTTTATTCTAATTATTTTTTTGTAAATATAGAAGCTAAGAACCTAAAGAAATTTGAAAATTGAACTATTTTAGGGTTTTTTTTCTCCATTTCTTGCAGTTTGAAGTTCTGCGGAAGGATGAATATATAACCATTGAAAATTTAGGAGCAAGGTGAGCTTGAAATAAAATACTCTGTTACTTTTTTTCTTCTGAGCAACAAGTATGTGTCGTATCAGTTTTAGTATACCTATTTAAAAGTCTTTGGTTTGAAAAAAAATCACAGTGAGTTCTCATTTGCGCCCCTTCTTTTCCTTTTTCTGTGGATATTTCATTTTAAAACAAGGAGGCGAAAACTATGTGGTTACCACTAAATGTAAAACTGATCATTTCCTGAATACAGACACATTTTTATTAATATAGTGTAAGTTTATTGTTACAGAAAAAAGAAACCAAACTCTATTTTTCAACGCTATGTAGACCTCAAAGCTTGTCTTAAATTTAACTTCTTTTTATTTCTTAGGTGAGAAGAGCATGTTTCTGAATAATATTGATGTATATGTTAAACAAGACATTTATAGAGGCTCGCTGTGTTGTTAGTAAAGTTACAAGGTAGAATATAAAAAATTCCTCTAACCCATCCCTTCATTTTTCCTTATATTTGTAGGGGTGGTAGTGGTTATAAACACACACAAACATGATCTTTATTGAGTTTAGTGTGTGTGTGTGTGTGTCTATGTGTGTGTGTCTGTGTGTCTATGTGTGTGTCTGTGTGTGTATGTCTTTGTGTGTCTGTGTGTGTGTGTGTGTGTGTGTGTGTGTGTAGAGTGATACAGATTTAGTTTCATTCTTGTATTTATAGGTGTTGAGTTTTCCTTTTATGTTTTTAAATTTTTTTTTGTTTTTGTTTATTACTGAAGTGTATGGTTATGTTAGTGTGTGTGTAGCTGTGCATATGTGACTGCCCTTGTCTGCAGCGTTCAGGACAGGTGTTGATGGGTTCCATGGAGCTGGAGGTAGACGCGCTTGTCAGCTGGTGTTTCTTTATCATGGTTTTGCACCTCTGCCATGAATCCAGTTGCTGTAGCTACTTTGGTTTATTTGTGGCTTCTCTATTGTATTTTATTAATCTATGTCTATTTTGTTAGTCTGTTTTTATTTGTTTGGCTGTTTAGTATAATCAGAAACCAGGTATTAGGATATCCCAAACATTCCATATGACACCTGGGATAAGAATTATTATCAACAAACCGTAGCCATCATGATGTTTATTTCTAGTATCACCATCTGGTATTTGTTTGTGGAGCAAAGTTAAAGATACAGAGATTTCATTTATCAGCAGCATTTACCTATTTAATAATTTTTTGTGCTTCTTTCCTCCCGTTCTTTTCTATTCTATCTATTAATATTATTATGAGAGCTTTTTCATATTTTGTTGTTGTTGTTGTTTTGTTTTTGGAGACAGAGTTTCTGTATAGCCTTGGATGTCCTTGACTTATTTATAGACCAGGCTGGCCCCCAACTCACAGAGATCTGCCAGCCTCTGCCTCCCTGAGCACTGGAATGGCAGGTGTGCACCACCGTGCCCAGTTTATTCTTATTTTTAAAAACATCTCTAGAAATTGAATAAATTGATTTACCTTTAATTATTTTTTTTAAAGTTCTGTGATCATGATGAGACAAGTTGTTGTTTGTTGTTTTTTGCCTTTACATTGCTGCTCCTTTTACTTTGCCCTTTTCAGCTACCACATAATTTTTGCCTCATAGAATTCTTTTTGAATGAGCTTCTTAATAACAGTGAAAATTACAGTATAGAATTGTTATTGCTAGTGGCTTTTAATTTTTATTCAAATTGGCTTTCCCTTTACTTTCAAATTATTTCTAGTATGAGAACAAAACAAATAATGTTGCTTATTCCAAAAATATGGTCTAATTGTGGTACTATTTTCATTAAAACATTTTTTTCTACTTTCAGTTACAAGAAGTTTATGTCTCTGGAATTAACTGACACTGATATTAGACCGCAATTCGATTTAAATTTAAACACAAAAGGTATTACTTTATTTTTTATTGTCTCTGTAAATTATCCATAAAGCACAACTGCAATTATTTATGGTTACCATTCATGAGTTTCAGGTTTATAACACCAAATCGTGCTCACCACATACTAGAATGCATAAACACAGAAAAATCTCTAAGTATAGTTTTGCTCTCATATTACTTTGGCATTCTGTGGAGAGACATGCTAACTCTGAAACGTGCTTGTGAGCATACAGTGAGATTTGCATCAGGAGAGTTTTAATCCAGCCCTTCCCTTGTTACATTTGCTCTTAAAAGAGCCAGTGTGTGAGTAGTCTAAAACAAAAGGAATGAACATTTTGGACCCAAGTAGTCTAAATCCACATGCCAGCTCTCTAGGAGTATACTAGCAAGTAGTCTCTTCTGTAGCTGGGGACCATATAGGTCCCTAGATTCTGTGGCAGAAGAGTTAGGGTCAGCCCTTTTTAGTAGGGAACCTGGGTGTTCCTAATGCTAGCTTTTTCTTCTGAGACATTTACTCTTAAATTGTGTTTTCACAGTGTATGTCAAGTATATTAAGCAAAAATCTCTTTTAAAACACAAATCATGAAGGATAAAATGACAAAGCTATTTTTATGATAAACACATAGTTTACTACTCATAGAAAAACTAAATACTATCATGAACTGGTTTCCCATGACTTCCAGCCTGCTTTCCTCCTGAAGTAATGTTAAACTGGAAAATAGTTAGTAGTTTAGTCTGCTGTCTCATTCCATTTCATTGTTGAAATACCAGTATAATTTTTCAGTTTATCAAATAAATGAATCTTAAATTCAATCATCTGGTGATTAAAAAATGAATCAAACAAACAAACAAACAAAACCCCAGGTGTCCATCCAGTGGGTAAGTTTGTAGTGGTACCTAGGATTTTGCATGACTCATAATTGTCAGGTAGGTGCTAATACTTCTGGTCTGTGGACTGCTTCGATAACTGTGTAGACAAGTATATATCAGAACTATCTAGTAAGATAGACAGTAGCAATATGTGGACTGTGTGTGCACCACCTTTAGCATGCAAAGTTCTGCTGGACAGTACTAGTTTCATGGAAAAAATAAAATTATTTATGTAAATTATAATTAAAAATAGAAAATTACTATTTCTGAGTAAATCTAGGATTTCCAGAACTACTTTGCCATTATGTTGCCAAAATTAACTTATTTAAATAAAATCCTTCTGGGTTAGAAGACTTTGCATTTCCTTTTACTTAGGAGCATGCTCTTCTTGTATAGAGTTTTTGATATCTAGACAGAGAACAGCAAGCTTATTGAGCACTGACTATGGTGAAGTTCTTCTGTACTTCATTCCTTGTAACAGTTCTTATCTAAAGGAACTTAGGGTGCAGTGTGAGAGACCACATAGAAAAAGAGCATTAATGTGGATTGTTTTGACTTCTCCAAATTCATTTTCAGATGAAATGCCTATCTTCAAACTTGATTATAATTATTTCTATCATCTGCTTCATATAATTATTATTTCTGGTACTGACATTGTCCGGGAAATATTTGATGAGGCTATGCCACCCACTCTTTTGAAAAAAGAGCTGCTTATACACAAGAATGTGCTGGAACCCTACTACAATCATCTTTGGACCAATCACCCTTTGGGTGGATCATGGCATCTGCTTTATCCCCCAAACAAGGAGCTACCACAGTCCAAGCAGTTTGACTTATGCCTCTTGTTAGCACTCATTAAACACCTGAATGTATTCCCTGCACCCAGAAAAGGCTGGGATATGGAACCGCCGTCTTCTGACCTCTCTAAATCTGCAGACATTCTCAGGCTCTGCAAGTACAGAGATATCCTCCTCAGTGAGATTCTCATGAATGGGCTCACTGAGTCACAGTTCAATTCAATTTGGAAAAAAGTTTCTGATATTCTTCTGCGACTTGGGATGAAACAAGAGGATATCGACAAAGTCAAGGAGAATCCCATTGAGAATATATCCCTTGATTATCATCAGCTATCCATTTATCTAGGCATTCCAGTACCAGAAATCATCCAGAGGATGTTATCCTGCTATCAACAAGGTACTAAATGGTTACTTACAGTAGCCAGCAAACCATTTTCGAGTGTCTGTTCTGTGCTTAGGGATAGCTTTTTGTCCTATTAGTGTGAGAAGACACTGGGTTTTATATTAGATACTAGAGAAAATTAGAGAACAATTCTTGAAGGTATATTTTAGAATCCTTAAAAAAATACATTCACCCACATTTCGTGTGTGTGTGTGTGTGTGTGTGTGTGTGT
>OU015745.1:100919133-100984149 GCA_907169655.1 Acomys percivali | reverse complement strand
TGTATACACACATGTACTTAGTGAAAGGGCACTGAGCATGAATTAAATCCAGAACATCTCAAGCAATTTTTGCTTCAAGAGCTTATGGTCAGAAACCTTTAATAAAGGCTTTCATAGTGCCTTTCTGTCTCCTTTGTTGGTTACTAAAGTTTCAGTTTTCATTTACAGGTCCAACAACATCTATTATCTCCACAATATCTACATGAAGATTACTTCTTTTTAACCTTTGCTTTTAACTTCTAGGGCCAAATTCAGCCTGTTACATATTGCAGATGCTCAGTAGACTAAGAGGCAAGGATAGGGAATGGAGTTGTGACCAGGGTCCTATGTATAGCTTGAAAGACTCAAACCTTGGGTGTAAACTTGCTGTACATTTCATGAATATCCCTTCCTAGTCTTAGGCTAATAATAAATAAGGATTGCTGCTCAGTTTAAAGTGCTTGTTGAAGTGGTGGTGCGTGTGCCGTCGCAGCTAATACATCTGCAAAATGACTCCTGCACTAAGGGTCAGGGAACATTCCAGAAGAGGGGGCAGAAAGATTGTAAGAGCCAGAGGACCAGGAAGACTGCTGGGAGATTGTGTCTTATAGACATAACAGGGATGCTTCACCCATGACACCTTAACAATATAACTGCTTAATCAAGAACTGAAGAAGTACACCACCAGTAGACATGCTAATATGGAAAGGAAAAAATCTCCTGGGGCCCCACCTCTAGACAAAGAACTAAAAGCAACTAAGGGACTGCTGAGGGTTGCGGAAATAATACTCCCCAGAAATCAATTCCGTAATTGGTTATCCAGCACAAAGTGGTCAGCTCTGAAATCATATACAAGTATACCAAATGGATTGAGCAATTTTTATTTATACATACGCATATGTGACAATAACTACTAAAGAAAAACAGGCTGTGATTTCAAGAGGGAGGGAAGATGGGTGGGGTAGGAGGGAGGACAGGGATGGGCAAAATGATGTGATTGTATTTCACTTTAAAAATAAAGTATTTCTTAATATTGCAAATCTTAATTATTATGAACTGTCTTAAAAACAACCTTTTGCTTCTTAAATCAAGGGTTTGTAGCTATTGTATGATAGTCTATGTTATACCTTGTCTAAATTGCATTGGTGAATATTGCTGGTTCTTTCCTACATAGTTAAATAATAGATTAATGCTCTATAAAGGTTTTCTAGGTTTTCTGAATCCTGATCAGATATTGGTTATTTGTGGTTGCAATTACACTCCTAATTATTTTTCTCCGTTTGCTATAGGAATTGCTCTACAGTCAATAACAGGCAGTCAGTGTAAGTATTTTTAAACTCAAAATGCATAAGTGGCCTTTTAACTCAGGATCCCTAAGGCATAAATATCTTGTTGACATGTGTTTAGATAAACTGTATAATAAACTGTACTTTACCCCAAAGCTTAGAAAAATCATATGACCAACTTACTGTTGGTTAGCTGAACCTAGTATATGCCTTACTCTGACTTGAATTTAATGCGTGCCACAAGGCTTACCCAAAATGATGTTGAGATTTTCATACTCGGGACTTGAGCAGGCAAAAAGCCTGTTTGCTTAACTTGATTATCTGTGCTGATTTATTTAGCTTTATTGTATTTATAGGCCACTTCTATAGTTCTGTGTTGGGGGAACTGTAATGAATTACTATTTTTCACTTCTTTTTTTAACTGGTTTTGTTTTGTTTTTGTTGTTCTCATAAACAATGTTGCCCAAGATATGTTCAAGCAAGCTTTCCTATATTAGCCTTCTGAATATCTGGCTGCAACACATGACTCCCTGCCTGGTTTAGTAATTCCCATTTAGAGGCTCCAAACAATAAAGTTGTGGGCGGACAGTGGGGCGGGTGATGAGATTGATCAGTGGATAAGAGCTAAGAGCACTTGCTGCTCTTGCAGACGACTGCGCCTTGATCTCTGTCACTCATATCAGGCTGATCACAACCACTTTACCTCTAGCTCCAAGAGAATCCATATTCTCTTCTTGTCTCTGTAGGCATACACATACACGGACTGGCACAAGCACCCACATGCACACACACAAATCTTAAACAAATAAGTATAAATTTAAAATGTAATTTACCTTCTGAAATTAAAATTATTCTTTAGAAAACAGTACCATGGGTCTGCTTGAGGTTAAATGTTGGGTCCTCTCTGAGGAAGTTTTAAGGCTGAATCTTTGCAAAAATGAGAAAGAGCAAAGATTCAAAGAAGCAATAATACAGTATGACACAGTTTCCAGGTTTAGGAAAAAGAAAGGGGAAATGGATCTAGCTTTTCCTTTTTCATGTTTCACATTTATATTCTATAAAATAATGTTAGTCGCACTTTCAGTAAGCTCAAAAACAGAATTTAATACCTTAGTATATAGATTGTACTTATATTCTACAGTACCTAAGACTTGGAATCTATATAAGTATCAATGAGGGTATCATACCGTTTTGGTTTTTACTAATTGCTGCCAGGCTTATTTGCATGCCTATGATTTGTGGGTAAGTAGGCATTGCAATTTTGATACAGCAATTGTGTATGCTTGTAGCCATGGTGAAAATCTAGAAGTCGGGACACCTTGCTGGCTGTAATTGGTTCCCTCCTCATGGTACTGTGGACCCTAGGAACCTGACCTAGGTCATTAGGCCTGAAGGCAAAAGCTTTACCCACTGCACTATCATGCTGGCCTAGCAAATATAATTATAATTATAAGAAAAGGCTAAACTTTCAAGACTTTGCCACTAGATTTTTAATTTTTCTCTTTGTTATTTAGGTATCGAAATTGAAGAGTTGCAGAATGATGAAGAGGAATTGAGTCCACCTCTGATGGAATACAATATAAATGTGCAGTCAAGCACTGAAATACAGTTAGCAGAAATAAATAAAGACATAGCCTCAATACCTAGTGAGTCTTCAACGGAGTCTGTTAAAGATCTTCAGGAGGTATAAGGTTTAATATTTGAATATGAAGAACTTACTCTGCATTTTCAGACGTTCCATGTCCTACACACTCAAAGCATTGGAGGCAATAGTGACTCCCCATTACTTCTCCTTCAGTAGTTACTTTGCCAAAAGTCAAACACTGTGTCAGCTTTCGAGTACATTTTTTTAGTCCTAACCACAGGAAGTCGATTTTGAAAAGAAAAGTTGTAGGACAAATAGAAGGGATACAAAAAATAAGAATAATTAGATATTTCAATACCTAGACCACAGAAGTAGAGTTTAAATCATCTAGGTGAACTCTAAGTGCTAAGTAGTTAGCTACTTATAGACAAATTTACTCCTGGGCTGAAACTTTTATTGTTTGAATATGAGTATGGGTATGAGTATATCATTGCTGTTTAAAAAGTTCCTTTCTCATTTGTTTTGCTATTGCTGTTTTGTTTTTTGTGTGTATTCTTTTTTTATGCTTTTTACAGGGTAGATGATTGGTATTAAATTACATATAATACTTATTTCTATGAAAATATAATGTAGAAAATAAGTATTAGAAGACAAAGATATTAGTAGTTAGATGAAACACTGCCTAAAATAATCCATTGTACAGTTTGAATGGCATATTAAAAGCTTTATATATTTATGTATTTGTTTTGTTTTAGGTCAAAAGTAAAACAAAGAAAAAGAAAAAAACTAAGAATAAAAAGGTGAGATACTGGCATTGCAGGGAGTTTGATCATGAACACCTGAAGCTTCTTGCATTAATTCACAATTAAATTCACTAGCTTAAATTAGTCCAGTTGAACATATGAGCTACTCAAACCTTATTGAACATATATTTATAGAGATAGCTACATATCTTATATTGAACAACATTTTATATATTGAATAATCTTAAATTAGCCACTTGTTAATTTTATTAATCTCTGCATTCCACTACCATTTTTAAATTGCCTTCTTATTTTAATGGTAGCTTCTACTCTATTCCAAAGCGTTTTCTCACCTTTTAAGGAATCTTTCATTGCCCATTCCTTAGACTAAAGAAGAGTCACTCAATGGGCCCATTTTATCAAAACATCTCCAATTTGCTTGGAGAACTATTAGGAAAATGGCAGTTTCTTAAATGGGGTATATGGCTCATACTTATGCAGTGTACATTTTGTGATATTAAAAAAAAAATTTAGTTTTTCTAATTTGGAACATACTCAAAATCTTGATACTCCTCTGTATTATGAACTGACTATAGTTTTTCTAACTACAGTAGTCTGATTTGTTATTAGTCACTGGTACATATATTAATACTTTAATGACAAATGAAATTAATGAAGAATAATTTGTAAAATATTAAGAGTAAGAATAAAATAATTTGTATTTTAATTTGCTAAGTAAATATCAATGATATTCTCATATTATCATAACCATTATAACATTTATTTAATTGTTATTATGAAAATTAAATAAAGTATGAGTATTTTTATTAATAGTTCTTATTTTATAAGGTATAGTAACATTTATTAATGATATGTATTTTACAAAGCAGTGATGTCTCAAGCTTATACCCCATAAGCTAGCATGTATTTATCCTCTGCTTCTTTAACATTCTGGTTTTTTGCAATGGAGCTTTATTAAAGAAATTGAGATATTCTTGAAAATGATCATTTTATTAAGATTGAAATGTAGACATTAGAATACAAATTATGTGTTACATTTTATTCTTACTAAGTATATACAGCATTCCCTGAAGAGCCATCAACTTAATTATCTAATGAGGAATTCTCATGAGAATTGTTAGCATATGGAAGTTTGTTTGTGTTATACACAGTGATGACAAGAACTCCGTAAGAAATTGTGTCCTCTTCTCTTCGTCATTTTGCTTTATAACATAGGGAGCTAACAATATAGCAGTAGCCCTAAACATGCCTATCACGAGTTATCTGGAAGAAAAATAATCAAATTATACATATCAAATACAAGGGACATTAAGATAACTTACATATGTTTAGAGATGTGACAATTTTTTATATTCCCTTTCTTCGGTTAAGTATTTATTATTTAGCTTATAATTTATCTTCATTATGAACAACTCCTTTGATGATTAATTAGTTTATTATATCTCTCACCCCAAGTTAGAGTAAGCAGAAAACAAAAAGAGTTTTTAATGATGAAGCTGTAAGAAGAAAGTTGACAGGAAATGAAAACAGCTCTTTAATTTGGGTGTCCACTGTACAGGAGAGAAATTGTGGAGATTCTTACTAAGGGCTGAAGTGGATTGACGTGAAGTTTGCATGGGAAGAGCTAAAGTGGACTTTGAGAAATAACCCACTGTGCTAGATGTAGTCCATGTGAACAACTAAAAGTCTTTTCATAACGCTCAGGTATATTAGAGCCAAGGTAGAAGAGGAAATTGGTTTGAAAAAGATGAGAAAACAAATTCGTATAAACAACCTTATACTTGTAAAGGAAACTCAGAATCAGATATAGAAGTCAATACTCTAAGTTTTATTAATTGCATATTAACTGTCATTTAAATGGGCTCTATTTGATCTATTGCTGTTATAGTTTGTTTTAGTAAACATAAAACTTAACAGATTTTTAAAAATTTTCATTTGTGATCTCATTTGTATGTATAAGATTCTTCATATGTCAGTTTAATTTTTTTCCCTATAGTTTTTCAAAATTCCTTTTATTTAGTTTAAAAATAATGGATATTCCAGACACTCTGTTCCAGGGTTTCCTAATACGTACAAATTCAAGTCCCGTATTTTACCTCTATTACCTCAGCTAGTGATTTTCAGAATTATAATGAATTTAATGAAACACAAACAGTATTTTAAAAGGGAGTAGAATAAGTAAAAAATTTAAAATTCCGTATTTTATGACATATTGTGTGGTTATGTATTTCACAGAATTCACATTTTAGTTTTATAGTTGAAGATACATAATTACATACAGCTTACCAACTCTTGTGATGCTATTTTTCAGGATAAGGACTCAGAAGAAGAGCAAGTGTGAGTATTAAAGTTTTAATTCCTTAATATTTTAGAGGAATGCTTTCTAAATAATATATAGATTTCTTTTGTGAAACTTCTAGAAGAAAAATAGTTCTTGTCATAATAAATTGGTATTTTCTGCTGCTTAGACTATTATAAACATTGGCAAAACAGAATCTGTTACATTTTTTTCTGTAAGGTTACTCGTTCTGTAGTCATCTACCACTAACTTCTTCATTCAGAGACTGACTTAAATGCTTACTAAAATACTTAAAATATATACATATAGGTCAAAACTTAACTTTAAAGGATAGATCATTACTATGTCTGGGACAGACATATGTTCATATTTTTCTTTGCTGGAGTATATGTATGAATTGTGATGATAATATAATATTAAAGATACAGAAACACTTTCAAACTTGCTTCAAAATACCTCTTCCAAAATAATTATTGTTAATAGCTGTAATTTGAAAAATTAACCCTGTGGTCTTAGAATTCCTGAAAACCAGTCCTGCCTCATACGTATTGATAATCATTGTTAGTGTTTAAGAGAAAAGAGCAGTGTGAGTGAGCACTGTCCAGATTCTGACCATGAGCCCTTCTAATATATCTCATGAGGCAGCATAGTACTAACTTGAGAAGTAATAGCCTATGTGAAAAGCACTGCGCCCTTGAAAGATGACATTGACTATGTCCTACTATAGCTCATATATGGTAGAAAAGGATGACCAGCTGGACACAGAACAAGTAGATGTGCACACACTCAGCACATACGGGAAAACTGATGCAAGTGATGCACAAGAGGATTCTGCAACTGAAGACAAGTTCTGTAGCCTGGACGAACTGCATGCTCTGGACCTGGTAGAACAGGTGAGCACTGGAGTAGGCCTAGCCTTACCTTCCTTCCATACAGAATTGATAATTTTGTTTTTTCCACATTCTTTGAGTATTGTGCCTTTTTGAAAAAGCCTTGCAGTTTTTGCTGATGTGAGAAAAAAAGCCACCAAAAGAGAAAAAGGAGGTATTGTTAGACAAGGGGGTTTCAAAAAAAAACATTGGCCCTACAAACTTCACATTTGTTCTCAAATCCTTTCTTGACTACTGGGCAAAGTTATTAAATGTACTTCTTGTTAAAAGTTTTCTCAAAAGTATGAGGAGCAGGAAGTTGAGATAACAACACTGAAAACTAGCATTGCCATTAAATTGCCATTAAAATACATTTTAATAAATCAAAACTATTTTCATTTTTTTATAATTAAATTTGGTTGCAACCATGAAATGTTTTCTAAAAAGTTCTAGTATATAGTAGATTTTTCTGGCTCTTTTTCTGTTAGTAGCTACTGTTTGAAATGCTACCTGTAAGTATAAGAATTTTATTGCTCAAAAGATCAGTTCATACAAAGTAGATAAAGGACTAAAATGCATGTGCTCATACACAGACACCATGTTTGAAATTAGTGGTCAGCTGCACTCACAGTCAGTTACTATTACAATATGTATATTTTAATTAAATTGTCATAGCTTTTGCTCTTACACTGAAATTTAAATATAGGGCCATTAATATTAGTCTAGTAACCCAGAAGAACTCAAAATGAAAATCAAATAGTTACATACTTGCAGAAAATATTTATTTGCATATTTAAAAGTGTGCTATAGTGTGGTCCCTGTTAGCATCATGTTTATAATGTAGTGGAGAAGTTGAACATTGAGGTAAGTTGGTACACTGCTGTAACTAAGAATGGGCAGTTGGTACTATTGGAGTTAAAATTCACGCTCTTCCACTTACTCTCTGTGATCTTAGGCAAGTTACTTCTTCCTATTACTATCTTAAGATGAAAATAAAAAGTACTTCCTCATGACTCCTATACAATTAAGAGGATTACAAAAATGACAAGTGGCAAGCATGAGTGTCACTGAGCAGTAGCAGTAACTTACAGCTGTTGTATTATTTGTGAGTACTATTAGGGAAGTAAAGCGTGAATAGAAGTTAATATACATGGCAACTTTATATACAGGGGAAATCCTGTAAATAGAAAATATTAATGTCGTTTTAGAAACATATATTCTTGTTATATTTGCTTAAGGGCTCATCTGGAAAGGAAAGTACAGACTGCAAAGAAACTGAAAAGGAAAGGCTTGCTCATCAACATCAGCTTTATAAGTTGCAGTATGAATGTGAAGTGAGTACTTTTGTCATTAGATATAAGAGAAGCAAATATTTTAAATACTAAACTTGATACATTGTCTTTAACTCAATGAAATTGAATGCTTATTCATTGTTGGGGGTGCAAATAAATAGTGTAGCCATTGTAGAAATCAGTTTGGAGATCTCTGAGAGAGCTAAAAATAGAACCCACTGTATGACCCACCATTCTCACTCCTGGGCATACACCCTTTGAACTCCCTACCCTACCGTAGAGATAGGTGTTAACTGCTGTTTTATTTGCTATAGCAAAGAATTGGAATCAACCATGTTGTCTATCAGATGAATATATGGATAATGAAAATTTGGTATAGTGCTTGCTTTGGTAGCACATATACTGAATTTATACTAAATTTGGAATGGTACATAGAAGGTTAACATGGCTCCTTCACAAGTATGACACTCAAATTTGTGAAGCTTTCCATATTTTATTCAGCTCTGATGAGTTCTGTTTTATTATATTTTATTGTTATCCCTTAGAAGTCTGTTGTCTGATGAAAGACAGAAAGGGAATTAATTGATCAAGATGGGACGGGGTGTGGGGAAGAACTGGGAAGAGTAGAGGGGGCAGAAACCGTAATCAGCATATAATGTGTGAAAAAATCTATTATCAGTAAAGGGGGAAAAAGAAATTTTGATGTGTATATAGAGAGTATATACAGACATATATTTGAATACTATTTAGAACTAAAGAAAAAAGAAGCCTAAAAATATGCACAAAAATGGATGGATTTCAAATGTATATTAGTAGAGATCACACAATCTCAGAAGAAAAGTGCATGTTCATTCTCATATGGAATCTAGTCAATAATATGTGTCTGTGTATAAACAAGTGTGCGTGTAGATGTGGTGTACTAAGGGAACAAGAAAGGCTGAATAAGCAGATGAGGAAGGACTCTACACAAAATGGACATTAGTTGTGAATGAGAATATAAAGTTGGTTTCTTATTATAGATATTTTGTAGTAAGTGCATAAAACATTTGATACTTAAAGTTGGTTTCTTACAGATTTTTTGTAGTGGGTAAGTGCATAAAATATTTGATAGCGAAAGTGCAATATTTAATATGTAGCTTGATAGTTTACATTTTAATGTCAATGCTAATCATAATACATTAAGTTGTATAGACTAAGTCTGTTTAATTTTGGTGTAAAATGTTGATTTATTTGCAAGCATTTTTATAATTAAGTTTATTTTAAAAATAACGCAATGTGCATCTGGTTCTTTCCATTTTTGGTGACTTGAATACTAAAAATACATTTTTCATTGAGCAGGATTACAAAAGACAATTGAAAACAGTGACATTTCGGTGGCAAGAAAATCAAATGCAGATTAAAAAGAAAGAAAAAATAATTGTATCTCTAAACCAACAAGTGGCTTTTGGAATCAATAAAATGTCCAAGTAAGTACAAAACTTTTGATTAAAAATAAAACTTGAATTTGCATATCTTTTTAGCCTTATCTCCCTGCGGCCACTAGGTGGCAGTGTGGCTGCACAGTAGAAATTGCAGATGCTTGTATGAGCTTTACAAAAAGAAGTCAGAGATAAATTTCAAATGGAAGATGTATAGGAGGTCACTTGCTGTTTTCAAGGCCAGGATTTGTGATTCATATAAGATATACTTGTCCCCTTTCTCAGCTACAGTAGAGCTTTTCTGTTTTGAGGAATATTTAAAAAAAAAAAAAACATTTTATGACTTACTTTCTTATTTGCTTAGATTACAGCGCCAAATCCATGCTAAAGATGATGAAATCAAGAACCTTAAAGATCAGCTTTCCATGAAAAGGTACACCATTTTCTCTTGTCAGCACTCCCTTTCTGAAACTGCATTTTAATCAACAGTTTTAGCTGCGATAGTCATTTATCGTCCAGTAGCGCTTTTACACATGAGAGTGAGTAATGTCAGCAACGACATTGGGTTAATAGGTATAAACCCAAAGAGACATAGGCAGATTGGATGGTATGTTCATTGTAGTTCTGACCAGAGAAAACTGAGAGCAGTTCAGTCAGGAGCATTACAGATTGCACCAGCACTCCCAGAAACTAGAGCCTCTTCTGTGCAGTACTACTAGGTACAAGTGCTTTGTAGTGTTGAGTATTTTACTAAGATTCACCTATTGTATGAGTGTAGTCTGTAAATATTTTTACAAAGAACTAATTCATACAGCATAAAATTCACCTGATTAGTGCATGTGGCTCACTGCATTTTTAATATGTTCATCAAGCATAGAACCATCATGACTGTCACACCCAAACATTTTTGTCACACCCAAAGCACACTACTGTGAACTTTTTTTTTTTCAGGATTTAAAAATTTTTTAATTTAATTAATTTATTCAGATTACATCTCAGTTTTTATCCCCGCACTTGTTTCCTCCCAGTAACTCCCTCCCTCCCTCTTTCACCCTATTCCCCTCCCCTAGGTCTGTGACAGAAGGGGACCTCATCCTCCACCATATGGTCACAGCCTATCAAGTGTCATCCTGGTAGCCTGCTAATCCTTTCTGAGTGCCACCAGGCCAAGGGGAAGTGGTCAAATATGGGATACCAGAGTTCTTGTTAGAGTCAGTCCCCACTCTCCACACAACTGTGAAGAATATCCTGTCCATTTGCTATACCTGAATAGGGGTTCAGTGTTTACTGGATGTATTGTCCTTGGTTGGTGCAATAGTTTGAGCAGATTTCCCTGGGTCCAGATCCACCTGTCATGAACTTTTTAAAGTTAATTCCCCTTTACTCTTTCAGCTTCTGGTAGTCACTAATTTACTTATAATTTACTTAGTTTTTTTGGGGGGGTTTGCTCATTCTGAGCATCTCATATAAATGCACTCATATATGAGGCTTCTTAGCACTAGTTTGTTTCATTTAACATATGATTGAAATCCCTGCCTGTTATAGCATGTATGAGTATTTGTTCCTTTCCGTACATATGCGTTGTTTAGAGGCAGCACATTTTGTCATCAGTTTGACGAGCATTTTACTTGGGCCTCTCCTCCTTGCCTATTAAGGAGCATTTGTATATAGATGTTTTTGTGAATGGTTTCCATTTGAGTATATTCCAATGAGGAATATTTCCAATGAGGAAAATTGCAGGATTATCTATGAACTATGCACCTTTTAGAGAATTACTAAGCTGTTTTTCAAGTAGCTACACCTTTTTATAGGGTGAGCAGTGTTGGTAGGCCAGTTATTTTTCTCTTCTTTCTCATAAAAACTTTTTATATTGTCTGTATTTGTTTTACATGGTATATGCTAAATATAGATGAGTTTTGTCTTAGATTTGTGTTTTTTCACTGGCTTAAGTACATATTTTATGTGCTTCTAAATTAAGTAAACTTTTACTCAGATTCTTCGCCTGTTTTAAAAGTTGGAATTTTTTTTCTGTTGAGTACTTTGGGTTTTTTTTATGTTTAATGCAAGAAGAATTTTTACCATGCCTCATGAATATGAGGGAAGTGCTCAACAAGCTATCACGAGCTCTCTATATCAGTTGAGTCAGGAGGCATTTTCACTTATTTTGTAAGTCATCTTTCTATTTGCCTGATATCTCTAAAGTATAATAGTGTTTAAATGTTGATGAAGTGTAAATTTCTTTTTATTTTAGGCAAACTTTATGTAATATTTAGTGGTATGATAGTTAATGCTTATGTTAAGGTAGTATGTCTGCTTAAACATTTCATGATTTTGTTCTTTCTAGTAAGCACTGTCATTAATGGTATATATTTGTCATGTTCTCCATCACATTTTTTAAAAAAGTTTTTAAGTATCTGGGTTTATTTCTCATAATAAAACATTGAAAATGGTTTCTGTGATAGTCCTTATTATAAAACTATATTTGTAATTGTTTCTCTTTAAAGGCAGAATTTAGTTTGTGTGCTATGTAATGCTAAGATTTCAGTGTAGCAAGCTAAGAAGGAATGGGGAGGAGAGAGAAAAACCTCAGCCTGTATTAGCATATACAGTGTCCTACGGTTCTCTTCTTCCATTTCAAACTATGGAATTCAATTCCATTCTAGGTTGTGAAACGCAAATACTAAAATAACTAGTAAACTGTTTGATTGCAGTGGCCTTTCCTTATTACAAGGGTAGAGAACCTGGCTGCTACTGTTGACACAAAAACAATGTTAAATAAAATTTATTAACAATAAATTTAGTATTTAAGTCAAACACAGACTGTGATGTGCATATTTTCTGAATTATTTCTATATCAGTTGTTTTTTAAGGTAAGAAAACTTTCTCCATTTTCACATGTGCAGAAGCTAAGAATAAGAAACTAAGCCCCTTGCTCTTATGGTTCCTCCACTATAGCAAACTGTTGACTGGGTGCATAGTAACAGCACACGCTGGTATCTCCAACGCCAGGGTGACAACCAATTTGATATCTGTTAAGGATTTGCTTCTTTAGCAGATCCTCCCTATCTTCTCATTTTACGTTCACATAGCAGAAGGGCAACAGAGCTGTCTCAAAGCATCATTTAAAATAAAGTATTGTTTCTATTCATAAAGGCTTCATCTTTATGACCATATCACTTCCTAACATTTTATGTCCAAGTCATTAGGAAAAAAGAAGTGCCTCCTCTAAGATCCTTACTTTGGGGTTTATTATGTGACAAAACTTTTCTGGAGAGATGTAACACATGCATCTACTCACAATATACCAGATTCACAATATACCAAAGTCCAGTTTGGTGTGCCAGTGAATTTTACTGGGTTTACTTACAGAAATATGAGTGAGGCATTACTTAATAGGAACAGAAGTGACTCAAAGACAGCTGTCTCACTAAGGCCCACCTCAGCGTGAGTGACAGCACACAAAGCTGAGAACCTGGGAGTCACTGCAAAGCCTGAGGCAGTTCATCAGATTGGAGGACGTCCTTCCCAGCTGTCTCAGTTGGTCTGAACTTCTCCCTGGTAGCTGGTGTGGCTGCGGAGTTCTTCTGCAGCTTTGTTTGTCTGGGAGTCTTCTTTGCACCTTGCCTCTATTCTTCTGAAAGGCACTTTTAGCTATTACAACCTTACTCTGGTAGGATGGGTCTAGGGAATCTGGTCAGTTTCAGGGGGTTTTGAGTTGTTTATACTTTAAGGAGCTTCTTTCAAGATAGAATGGTTTAATTTTAATCTCAGAGGAAACTTATACAACAGGGTTGAGGATTCCAAGAAAAAAAACTATGAGTCAGGAGATCTCAAATATTCAATCCATTGTTCTTGTCTAAGGTTTTACATTTAACAGGCTGTGGAGGTAAGATTCAGTTTAAGAATACAGAGTCAGAATTTAGGTCACAGCCCTGTACTGAGGACTTTAAAACTTCTGCACTTTTGGTAATAAAGAATAACTATGTTTCAAACAATGTCCTCTCTTGTTTTTATGTACTATTTATACTTTTCCAAGAAACATATTGTTCTTGTCATGGTTTGACCTTCCTCCTTGTGAACAAGTTTGAAAAGGCTATCATTGTAATGTTGCTAATTTTCAATAATCATGCATTTCAGATCTCAGTGGGAAATGGAGAAGCATAATCTGGAGAGCACAGTTAAAACTTACTTAAACAAACTGAATGCAGAAACAAGCAGAGCCTTAACAGCTGAGGTAAAAAGAAAACGGGGCGATGGAGGAGGGAGGGTAACCTTGTGTTAGTATAGCTAAAGAGTTGAAAAATGGCCTTGGAATAAAACTTCTTACTATCATTCAGAAAACTATAGCTTAAATTCATGCCCTTTTATTTCACTTGAACATCATTTGGGAGTGCATGAGTGTGTTAGTAATCTTAAGTTGCTTTCCTTTAGAGTCTCCAAGAAATTACAAGTTTTATAATTAGAGGCTAATTCTCATGAATTAGACTCCAAGCCATACTTGTAGGAATAATGTTTCACTACTGCTTTAATACAACTTTCTCTGTTGTGTCCCATACAGACATTCTAAAAATACATACAGGTCATAAACTGCAGCATCAAAAGCTCACTTACTTCCTATGACCCTAGAATGTCAACTAACACTGTTAAAGTTAGCTTATAGTACCATACCTGGTGTCTCTCAGAAGAAAGATTACATGTGTGCATGTAATTTTTATTTATAGCTAGTGAAATGTTCTATATAGGACTTTCACATTGTTTGAAGAGCTTGCTGACATTAAAACTCATTACAAATCTTGCCACCTGTCCGTCATTTGTAATCTCGCTTCCCTAGTAGAGTTCTTGGGATTCCAGTGATAATCTAAGCACTCAGTGAAAGTACACTGAGGGCTTACCTTAACTGGGGGGAAGGGGGGAGGGGGGAGGGGGACGGAGAAGGAGGGGAGGGGGAAGCTGACCTTAACTTAAACTCACATGTGTTCTTTGTTCCTCAGAGCTTTTAGCTAAAAGTTCCTGTCTGCTTCTGTTGTTTGTTTTAGAAGACACTTTCTAACACTACTATATAAGATTATCCATTTTGTGATTATTGTATGGTTAAAAGCTGAAACTTGAGACTAAATGGTTGTACATCATTAATGATGTAGAAAGTCTTCCTTCTGTGGAGAAATAAATATTGCATCAGGAGACCTATAAGGCCCATTGAACTATGCCTTTTCTGTGGTCTGATTACTTTGGTATTTCTGTAGCCCTTTTTCATGAACATATTAACAGCAGAATTTCTTTTGAGTATTCCCAAACTTAGTTGCATATTAGAATTAACTTAGTGATAAAATCCTAATGTCTATGCTCTCCCTAGACATCAGTTATCAATTCAGATATTTATCAATTAAGTTAGTATCTCTGGGACCAAGGCACTGCTCTTTAAAGTTTGCAAGACTAGTCAAATGTGTGGAAAAAAAAATTGAGGTTAATGTTCTTGGCCTTTGCAACCTGGTAACTATTAAATAAAATAAGTAAATTCCAGTGTTGCTTTGATCAGAAAGCATTTACCATGCTTCTTGGATTGTCAGAAACTACGGTGTTCTGGAAGAGAATTGGATGTTCACTTAGAGTTTACTTGAGATGACCAAGAAAAGGATGCTCACTTAGAATTCCTTCAATTCCTCTCTCTCTCAAAAACCTGTAGGTGTATTTCCTACAGTGCCGTAGAGATTTTGGCTTACTGCACCTAGAGCAGACAGAAAAGGAGTGCCTCAATCAGCTGGCCAGGGTGACTCACATGGCAGCAAGGTAACCTTTTCTTCTTTTCTAATTCACCATGACTCAGACAGGGACAGAAATTTTACATATGTACACCAGAGTCGTGGGAGTAATTCCAAGCTCTCTGTGTTTGTCTCTTTGTTCTTGATGTATATTGTTGCATCTTACGAATTATTGACAAGCACTGAGTACAGTGGCAGCTTCCTCCCCAGTGAGAGGCATCCATAAAGGCCAGATGTGTATAAGATGGATTCTAAGTGGCAAACTGTTTTCTAATTGTTTTTCTACTAATGCTTGATTTTAAGTGCTTTTGTAATATAGTTTAGGGAAAAATCAGTAATAACATCTAATGCTGCATGTTACAAGGCAGTTTCTGCTGTGCTATATTAAATTTCAAATGTTGGAATGAGTTCCATGGAATTTTTCTTAAGTTTATAATTTTATAGGGTATACCTTTAAAATTTAATGAGTTATTTATCTCTGAGTTCAAAGCATTATTTTATAATAATAATCATTTTTAAATTGTCATTATTTTTTAATACTGATGTACTATCAAGCTGAGAAGGAACTACTGTGAGCAATCAGTCTGCCTTTGCTTGCCAGGAGGAAAATAGCATTGTGTGATTAGAGTATGTGAAGCTCCTTTTTGTCTGATTTTACTGATGACTTATTGTGCTTTTTTAAGTTGTTAGGCTCATGATGTAGATGTGGTAATGCTGCTATGGGTAGCTCTTTTGGAAACCCACAGGAAATTTCTTCTAGAGACAATACACACTAAAACATTGTGAGTTGTTCCTGCTTTAACCATTTCATAGGACATGCATCAATGAACAGTTGCTCGGCTGGTGCATTTTATACTCTTAATCAGGGCAGTGAGAGCATTCCTCCTCACAGGAAAGTGCTTATTGGTTTTGTTTGTTTGTATTTTCTGTGTGAGTTTTCATAATTCATCATCCAGAAGCAGTTTAATTTTCTCATTTCCATTAGAGCCGGATAGATCATTCTGACTCTGTGATACAGGGTTGGCATAAAGATGATCTAACCTTGCCTCCAAGATGGAACAGTGCTCTTGAAAATGCACCTGCAACTTCCCTGTTTGGACTTTTCTGCTTCTCTACTTAATTGGAGATACTTTGGGACCAAAAGATTTATAGTATCATCAAGATAGAAAAAAACTGGTATTCTGGAGATAGGGGTAAATGAAAAATGGTCTCTGGAAGGATGTGTTACTATCTTCCCTTAAAAAGGGTGCATATATCTCTGGTTTCTGTTTTTATTAATAACACCCTGTCCATATCTTTTTAACCTTTGAGGTAATTGCTAGTATTGAAGTAGTTTTCTTTTATTTTTCTACTATTTACATAAATACTAGCGAATACTTTTGGTATTTTTTGGCAACCTAAATGTTATATATAAAGCAAGCTTCCTCTGTGTCCCCTTTTTTACATCAGCAACCTAGAATCACTTCAATTAAAGGCTGCCGTAGATAGTTGGAATGCCATTGTGGCGGATGTTAGAAACAAGATTGCTTTCCTCAGGGTAAGTTCTGAAGTATACTTAACTCAAATTGGCAGAATTTATGTGAGAGTGTTTACAAAAAGAACATCTAACACTGAAAACAAATAGTTAAGAAACCTAACAGCTTTTTAAAAACTCAGTTACCAAAGATTATGCTCTCATTTTGTAATTATTTTCATATATTTAATGTTAGATATAAATTACAGACTCATGTGTGACTTTCTAGTACATTATCCCAGAAAAAGTAAACACAAAGGTTGTTCCTTACCTGGTTTTCCAGAATCCCAAAGCCAAACAAAATTAAACTCTAAATTCACTCCAAACAAAATTAAGTATCTTAACCACCTATCAAATTAATGAATAATTCTATATGAATATAATTAAATGGCATGTCAAGTAGGGCTATATTCTTTTCTAATCTTAACATTTATATAATTCTTTTTTGAGACACACTCTTAATTATTGACTTAATTGTATTGAGACTTTGCAAAGGCTAAATTAGTGACTGTTTATAGAAATGGTCTTCAAGCCTTTATGTGTAATGAATTCCGTGTTATGTTCATTTTAAAAAAGTAAAATGAAAATGTTAGTTAGATATTCATAATTTTATTTATTTAAAACACTAAACCTCAGGCTTGCTCCAGTTCTATATATGTTTTGTTATTGGGTAAGGGGAAGAAAGAAGGAAGCAGGGGTCCGGGGCAGGGGAGGGGGGTGATCCATTGATTTTTACATCCATTTCACATCTATAAATAAAGCAATAGTGTTCAATTCCAAAGAACGGCCTCAGAGCGGTATGGATTTGTTCAGTTTTCAAATGATGGTTTGAACCGTTTTCCCCGGAATCATTGTCCCTCTCTCTTTAGTAGCACTTAGAATTTCTTTTAGGCATATTCAAACTGGTTCTTTTGTTTGTTTTTTTTCAAAGCAGGGTTTCTTTGTATGGCCTTTGCTGTCCTGGACTTGTTTTGTAGACCAGTCTGGCCTCAAATTCACTGCCAGCTGCTGCCTTCCTGAGTGCTGGGATTACCAGAGTGTGCCTCTGCAGCCAGCTCGCATATGCAAACTTTTAGCCTCAAAAGTGCTGTTCCTTGTTTCCTGTCCTTGTTTTCCTCTAAGCCTATTTTTACATGGAAATCCTTAAATGCTTTATTTTATAAAGTTTTTTTCCCATTTCTTATGGGTTGTTTACTAAAATGACTAAAGGAAACTAGGAATAATGCCAAAAAATATTGAAAATATGAAAGTTTCCACAAAATTAGACACCTGGTCTCTCCCCCTCCCCTGCCCCGGACCCCTGCTTCCTTCTTTCTTCCCCTTACCCAGTAACAAAACATTTATAGAACTGGAGCAAGCCTGAGGTTTAGTGTTTTAAATAAATAAAATTATGAGTATCTAACTAACATTTTCATTTTACTTTTTTAAAATGAACATTAACACGGAATTCAGTTTTTTGTTAAAAAATATGTTCATTTTCGTATTAGCCTATGCGGCTTTTTATAGATATTTGACTTTGTAGATTCAGCTTCACTTTTTTTCCTACTTGCGAAATGAAAATTATGGAAACACCATAAGCAACTGAATTATCTCACTATATCTTATCAATAAATCCCTGAAACGCACTACTTAAATGTGGGCATGAAAGTTTATAGAGTTAATTTCTTGTCAGAAATTGTTATATTTTTTTCTATCACCAGGTTGAGAGCTACTAGGTTTTGCTGAATTGTTGAAGTCAGACACTATTATACACTGTTTCTTTAGTTTCAGTGGTGGTCTGAAATATATATATTTTTTCCGCCAGACACAGTACAATGAACAAATAAATAAGGTGAAGCAAGGGTTTGCCTTGAGTACCTTACCTCCAGTCCAGCTTCCCCCACCACCACCAAATCCTGAGATGCTGGTAAGATGCCTGACATTTTGGAAAGTTGCTATCTTCATTTTGATAAATGGAAAATGTGGAGTATAAAATGTGTTTGGTGTGTGTTCAAATGGAACTAAGTGCATGTTTTGAATACCAGTTGCCACTGACGGCCAGTCCATGCTGATACTATTAACAGGCAGTACAGTTTAACTGAGGCCAGTTCAGAGTGGCGTTCAGTCATACATTTGAAGTCACAGTGCTATGCCCATCCTCTCAAAGTTCCATACTCTGTGAGAGATAAGTGGGGAGTGCACATGTTCTCATTGCTCTCCATGTTAGTACTAAATAGCTAATACATCCCAGCGTAATACCCAAGGTGCTAACTAGAGAGTCAGCTCTCTCTTTGGACCACAAGGGAGGTTTCCACTTACACCACTTTTCTCCTTATTAGGATCCAATAGATTCAACCTGATGTACTGATCCATGTACTTTAAAGACAAGAGAACTTTAATCTGAGAAATACGTGTTTCTGTGAATGATTAGGGGGTTATTTTATATATATATATGTATATATATATATATATATTTTTTTTTTTTTTTACTATAAGTCTAGGTATAGAAAGATAACATATTGAAGGGTAGACGGCTTTTGATAACATTCCGGATGATTCTGTAAACTTGATTTTTACTCATCATTGAGTTAAAGCAAAGACCACTTATGTGCTACTATGTAACACAGATGGTCTCATCCTGTTTCCACCTGAAACTTCATGATTGTAGTCCGTTACTGTTCACATTACTATAAGCATTCTGGTCTTCAGAACTCCCACTAGAATTACCCATTAAACTCCTTACACCATTCTAGAGTTTTTGTTGTCAAATATTTCCAGATCCTTTCTATAACCAGTTTCAAAGACCTGAAAACTATATGGTCAGATTTGATCATCAGTGACCCCACTACTGGATCCTAGCTTTCTGTGTTTGTTTTATAGTCGCTATGATGAAATATGTAACAAAAGCAACTTAAGGGAGGAAGATTATCTTTGGCCCACTGTTTTAGAAGGGTCCATCTGTGATGGCAGGAAGATTATGGCACAGCAGAGCAGTTAACTTCATGGTGCGCTAAGAAGCAGAAGAAGGGGAAGGCCCTTAATTACTCCCAAGGAATTATTGGTAATACGGCAATAGTGATTCTCAAAGGGAGCTCAATGTAGACTCAGTACCCACCACTTATTTGTTATTTTAAAACAATGAAAATTTCAAAGTTAAATATAAATTTATGTAGAGTTTTATATATGTGTTCATATGTAAATAGATCTTACATATATAAGAATATGTAAAAAAAAAAAAGGCAAACTGAAATCCAGCTTCAACATTATTCAACAGTTGACATTCTTATTTTATATTGTCTCCTTGTCCCTGAACATCATAAAGCAAACTTGAGCCATTATATAATTTCATCCATATACTTCAATATATCTACTAAAAGATGAGGAATTCTTTCTGTATATCCTCACAACATCATTATCTTACCTAAGAAAACTGTCAGTTATAGATAGTGTTACTACTTGCTATCTAGTTAGAATTTATATTTTCTTTTTTTTTAATTAATTTATTCTTGTTACATCTCAATGGTTAGCCCATCCCTTGTATCCTCCCATTCTCCCCTCCCTCCCATTTTCCCCTTATTCCCCTCCCCTATGGCTGTTCCTGAGGGGGATTAGCTCCCCCTGTATATGCTCATAGGGTATGTTAGGCCTAGCACATTATAGATGCTCCCTAAGCCTGGCCCCGTCTATACTCAAACTAACAAGCTAACCCCTTTGGAATACAGCCACAACCGTAAGAGACCTGTGTGGGGACTGTGTCTTGTGTGAGCACTACTTCATCCTAATATTATCTTTGAAGCTAAAGAGAAAGTTTTAATTTCAACAAATGGCACCTTTCGTTTTAGTATATGATTAAGAAAGCTAACTTTTCTATGGATAATTTTGAGGAGTTTTATAAATGAAATATCTGAGTATTGTCTGTCAACATGGACAGCATTCACTTCACTGAGACCTTTGAGGTTTCTATACATATACCTTTCAGAGTCCTATATTATACCTATATATTATTGCATCTGAGAGAGAATCTTGACCGCTTTATCCAGCCCTCTTGTTTTATGGTCTAAGAATTTGGCATTCAAAGTTAACCCACCAGCTTCTTCCATTCTATCTCACTGTCTTTCACTTCTTCATTTTTTCATAGAATTAAGTAATATTATGAGCACATTGCTTCTAATATACTTTGTATCTGAATTTCAAAATGGTGTTTTATCCCTTCATAGCTCTATAACTTTATAGCATTTCCCAAATAAGTCTATAAGCATGTGCAGGGTTTTGTTTTATTTCATTTCGTTTTGTTTTGTTTTGTTTTCCTCTTTTATGTTAGATACAGCAGTTCTTGGGAAGACCTCTTGTGAAAGAATCTTTCTTTAGACCTATACTTACTGTTCCTCAAATGCCAGCAGTTTGCCCTGGAGTAATCTCTGCAGCTGTACAACCTAGACCACCCCTGGTAGGTGTTAACTAGTCCTTCATAAGTATAATGGGATTCCTGAATAAATACTTTACCTTCATTCGTTTGGTAGGATAATGTTGGTAATGCTGGCAATGATGATACTTAAATGATAATTGAGTGAACACTTGTTTTTACCTAATATTAGCTTAGTTTTGAAATAAAAAGACAGACATTTTTATACTACTCAGTCCTTCCAATTGCACTTTTACTTGTGTAACAAAGATACAGGGTAGATAGATATTTTTATTTTTGACATGGCTATTTTGTAGAAAAGCAAAGAAGCCAAGTCACGGTGAACTCAGTTAAGCTTGTAAGCTTACATAGACACCCAGGGTTTCAGCTATGTCTGCAACAAATAGCATAAGTACTTTAGCTTGGACTACAGCCCTAAAGTTCTCAGTCGTCCTAGGTGTCCATAGTTAGATAAGAGGGAATAAAGACAGTTAAAATGGCTAGAATTATTGTTTGTCATCTTGATTAAAGTTTAAGAAAAGAGGAGGGGGGGACGTCTTCCAAAAGAATGATGACATAATTAGTGAAATTTTTTCTATTCCTTACTTTTCCATAAAGGTACTTGGGCAGTTTAAAAAGTGTTTGTTTGTGTGTCTGGTGTGTGTGTCTGTGTGTGTGTGTGTGTGTGTGTGTTTTCTTTTTTTCATTTTTAATTTGTTCACTTTGCATCTTGATTGTAGCCCCCTCCCTTGTGGACTCCCGGTCTACCCTTCCTTCCTCATCATTGCTAGTGCAGACCCTGGGGTCATCTAAAGCTCAGTTCAAACTTGGGTGCTCTCCTGTATCATCAGCGCTCCTTCCCTCTGCAGTGCTCGACACATACCCTCAGCATTCCCAACTTTCTCGTCTCTGTCACCTCCCCTGGACTCCAGGATGTCTCTGCCTCCTGAGCCTCTCTACTTCGGGCTTTGGTGCCCCCCAGCAGGTGGCAGGGAGGGAGCCCAGCTCCAGTCCAGCCCATATGTCACTGTGGTAATTGTTCATCTGCTTGCAGGGACAGAAACTTGATACGCCATGCTTGGAAAGAGAATTTCAGACTAATTTCCCTTGTGAACATTGACACTAAACTACTCAATAGAATACTTCCAAACTGAATCCAATAACATCCACCATGACCAAGTAGGCTTCCTCCCAGGCATGCAGTGGGAAATCCATCATATAAAGAAACTGAAAGGAAAAAACCATATGATTATCTCCTTAGATGCTGAGAAAGCATTTGACAAAATCCAACACCCATTCATGTTAAAAGTCTTGGAGAGATCAGGGATACAAGACACATACCTAAAGGTAGTAAAGGCGGTAGTATACAGCAAGCCTATAGCCAACATAAAACTAAATGGAGAGAAACTTAAATCACTTCCACTGAAATCAGGGACAAAGCAAGGCTGTCCACTCTCTCTGTATCTCTTCAATATAGAACTTGAAGTCCTAGCTAGAGCAATAAGACAACTAAAGGAGATCAAGGGGATCCAAATTGGAAAGGAAGAAGTCAAAGTATCACTATTGGCAGATGATATGAGAGTATACATCAATGACCCCAAAAATTCTACCAAGGAACTCCTACAGCTGATAAACACCTTCAGCAAAGTGAATGGATAAAAAATTCAACTGAAAAACTTCCGTAGCCCTCCTTTATACAAAAGACACATAGGCTGAGAAAGAAATTAGGGAAATAACAACCTTCACAGTATCCACAAAAAGCGTAAAAGTATGTTGGTGTAACTCTATCCAAGCAAGTAAAAAACTAGTATAGAGTTCTTGTATATCTTCCTGATGTACAAGAATTTTTTTAAATATATAGTTAGCAGACTAATTTATGTCTATGCCAACTATCTATAAAATATATATATGTAAGCGTCAACATCTTAAATGTTTTATCTTTTATCACCATATTAACCATGTTGTTTATGCAGTTTGCCTACTGTTATTCTCTAATGACTGGCAGGGAATTTTATGGAAAGCATTGAAATCTCTTTACCCCCTAATAAGATTACCTTCAGATTCCTGAGGAATGCTAGATACTCAAGCAGATCCAATCTCCGATAGTTGTTGCTCACTTTTCATGCTGACCCGTAGAGGTTAGGTAAATCGCATCATGATTTAATTGCCTTAGTGGCCTAAATGGCACTCTAAAGATTATTTCACTGATACTTGCTCATTTAATCTTAATATTAAAGGACTGCCATAAAAACACAAAAATGTTTTGGTCTCATAACTCTTTCAGATGTATTGTTATACCTCCCACACTGTCATTGTGATATTTCTGAGACACAGAGCAAAAACACTTTTATTACAATATCATATCAATGTACAATTTAAAATTTTATCTTTGTTATTTTTTCTAATTATAAAAGTATTTTAATAGTTGTAAAAATATAGATCATAATGAAATATACACATTTGGCAATTAAATTACTTTGTGGTTTTATCCCTAGGAAAAATTACCATTTACAGATTATTGTGTAACCCACAGATGCTTTTGTGTGTTCAAATACATGCACTTATTACAAAATTTAATACTAAAGGAGTCACACCATAAATGCTGTGTTATTTTGAAAAACCTAAATATATTCCATTGGTGTCTTCAATGCCTAGGCATACAAATCTATTTGCAAAAACTTAATTGATTTGCTATAGTTTATTCTGTCCCTTGTTGGCCGACTTTAGGTAGTTTTCAATTTTCCACTATTATTTTTTAAATTCAATAATAAATACTCTACCTGGACTTCTTTATGTGCTTGTAATTACTGGGCAAACACCTGTTTTAAAGTAAGTTAAAATAGGTAATTGAAAGTTAGAAATACTGTATTTTATTAAGAAAAAAACTGAAAGGAGAATGTAGGTATCAATATGACTCTTCTTTCTACTTTTTCTCTGTGGCATTGAAGTGATATGTTGGCATGCAGTGTTACCTACCTACTGAAGCTGATGGTTATAACTCTTTACCCGTTTCAGATGCCTGGTATAACCTGGGCTATGCCAACACCTATAGGTGACACTGTGTCACCCAGTGCAAGTTTGTGCAGTGAACCTCTCATGATAAACTGGGAGAGAATTACAGACAGGCTGAAAACCGCTTTTCCACAACAGACAAGGTACCTTAATTTTTCTTTAATGGTTACACATTGTACTTTACAGTTTCCATAGCCATAACTGTAGAGTTGGAACATCTCACACACCTACACAATACAAATATCTCCTTACTATGGTCTTAGTAAAATAAAATTGACTAAGAAAATATATGGCTCAACAGAAATGCTAAACATTTTTACATTTTATTATTACTTTAATAACAAGGCACAAAAGTATAGTTTCAGTTAATTGTATTCTAAGCCCCAACATCAGGTTTTAGTTTCCCCTTTTTTTTTCTTCCATTTTATTGAGATTCTTATGATTTCTTTGTGAGTGAACACTTTTCAGTATAACAAATCATGATTTTTCTGGCTTTCATTATCTGACTTTAACATAAATTCTAAAATCTGCACTCTATATATGTAAAAATAAGTCTAATTTTCCTTTGTATTTTCATTTGAAAACATTATGCCTTGTTGCTTTCAAATTAAATTATGGTTTTAATAAGTTTCATAATTATAAATTGAAAAATTATAGTTATAAATAGATAATTATAAGATGAATAAATCAGGAACCAAAGGAAAGAAAAAAATCTCAATTCTTTTTATTTTTATTTTTATTTTTTTTCCAATTCTTTGTCTAACAGAAGTACAGACAGCAGTAGAGGATTGAAAAGGAAAATGCTGACGATAATACTTGGAAGTTAGTTATTATATTATGTAGTAAAAGTATCTTTTGCTTCCTTTTCAATTTATTTTTTGTCTTTGAGTTTTATGAAAATAAAACATTTAAATATAATAAAGTTGAGAAAACAATAGCTATACTTATTTGTTATTATAATTATTTTAAAATATGATTAAAAATTAAATACTACAGTCCTGAGTGTAATTTTAGATACAGAGTTCTCAATATATAAATAAATCAATTCAATTTTCACGTAATTAGTTCTCATAAACATCGTTAACTTTTTCTGGTAAACACATTAACTAGCACTTCTGGATACAATTAGCAGTTTTTATTTTGGCTTTAGGTAAATGCAGATGACATCTTTAGATTCAAAACTACAGAATTTAGTCTGTATGCTGGCTGTCTCCTGACTAGAATTTTATATTTCATTTTTGAGGGCACATCCTCAAAGCAGTAGGAAAAACCTACTCTGTTATTGATCTCTTCCAGAAAGGAGCTTACAGACTTCTTACAACAATTAAAGGATTCTCATGGGAAGTCGGTATCTCGACTGACATTTGATGAAATTGTTTACAAGATTTCTCAAATGATTGAGCCCAAGAAACCTGAGGTAAAACAAACAAATAAATAACAACAAACTTTAATTATGTATTTTCGGCTCTATAATAGCTTCATAACACGTTAAGAGAATCAAGAATAAACAACTTAATCATAGGACATCAATGGTTAACAGTAAATAGCTCTACAAATTCAACTTGACAAGTGACATGGATGTGTTTTTGATCAGACCAGAATAAACCTTACCCCTTTCAGATTCTAAAGCCTGCTTTAAGCTACTCTGGATGCACATTTTGTTTTGTTTCTCATTTTCTGGAAATACTTCTTAAAAGAACTCTTTTTACATAGCCTAAGAAATATTGCCAACATTTTATTTGGAGATGTATCATGAATATTGTTTATCCTTTTGGTGATGTTTGCTACAACCTATTTTATCCAGTTCTGTCTGTTGATACTGTTTTAGGATAACTCTTAAAAGTAAATATTATTTTTAGAGTGAAGGAAAATCTGCGCCAGATGGTAACAGTGCCTCACCCAGCCACACTTCATCACAGCCTAATGACCCCCAGACCCCGACAGGAGCACAAGGTTCGGCCACATTGGAAGGAGCCAAAGATTTGGTGAGACAGAACTTGTTAACTATGAACACAATTAGATCTGAGAGGAAAGATGAGCCTAAATTTTATCCTGAATATTTTTCCTCTAGGATAATGAAGAGGAAGAAGAGGAGCCTTGCGTAATCTGTCATGATAATTTGTCTCCAGAAAACCTTTCAGCTTTGCCTTGTGCTCACAAATTCCACTCTCAGGTAAATATTTAAGCTTGTCCTATTAACACTTTACCATTAATCAGCTAAGTAAGATTACTACCTTACTTAAAAGGTACATCAGCATCCAGTGCCATTTCACAGTCCTGCTGGGCATAGCTACACCTCACTCTGGGTGCCATACAGAAACGTTTCTATCTTTCCCTGTATGCACTCATGGTTGTACTACTGTTTTTCAGGAGGACAGCCTGGAGATGTAAATGGTATACAGTATATACTTCCCTTGAACAAAACTAGGAGAAATATTGATTGACTTAGCAATTGAGTGACAAGACTAGCAACAAAGAAGTGCCACTTTTCCCCGACTTGCTGTAAATTCTACAGTGTCTATTGTCCATCTGTAATAATGGCCCTTCTCATTTTAAAGCAAAGACTTTTATCAGTAATTTCTCTCACCTCTTGTGTTTGCCTGTGAAGGTTCTAAGGCTTGAGTGTTAATGTTAGAGAAGAGTAAGGCTTGCATATCTTTTGTGTTCTTTATATTTCTATGGATTAACTCCTGGTACTACTGCTGTGTAAGTGCTACTGGTGTACAATGTATGGTCCAAGTTCTTTGGTGATTTGACAAAAAAAAAAAAAAAAAAAAAAAAAAAAAAGATAATCTTAGACTAGCAGTGTTTTCTGGGGGGAGTGAACAATTGGGAAATTTCTAAAAATGTGTTTAAAGGATAGAATTTGTGGCACCTGATTAAAAAAAAAAGCGATGTGTGTTCTCTGCTTTGATCTGAGGAGGTATAAAAAATGGTCAATCCCAAAAGGTCTCCAAGATGACATGTAGCCACTCAACTTTCTCACTTGAAATTTTAATGTGTGATGATTTAAAAAGGAAAAAGAGGGGAAAAAGAAACTTTATTAGAAGTCATTTGCAATTGTGTAGTGAACTAGAAGTCCATAATTCATTCAGTTTACTCTGTAGAGTTAGTTATTAGGCCTCAAAATAGTCCCTGTTCGCAATCATCTTATCTGATTTGGCTCTCCATTATTCCAACATCAGAAATACCAGGTTTTAGAGTCAATATTTAGAGTCAAAACATAATACTTCATAGTTCAAGATTACTATCGTTGTCACCATAGAAAACAATCTGGAAAGACTTTCCATCCAGAGAGTCAGGTAGTTTCTGCTTTAGAGACCCACAGGTATAATACTGACTTTCATACGCTTTGTTGTGATTTGTTTAATAATATAAATGAAAAGAATATATAAATAAATTTAACCAAAAGGAGAATATGGTAAGCTTTCCCATTGTCTTTGTCAGGAAGAACTACTAGTCATTTATAGAACAGGGTGAGACTGAAATTTGAGTCAAATAGGCTGGCTTAAACATACTCTGCATTTACCAGTTATGCTCCTTAGCAAACCAGAGAGGGTGCCATAATTGTAGCAGATGACTTGGCTTTCAGATCCACCAGAAGACATGTTGGTTGGTAGCTATGATGTATAGAGTGGTAACTGCCTCTGCTAGGCTAAATTTGAAAGTCTGACTTGAATCATTTTGCTCCTTAGTGCATTAGACCATGGTTGATGCAACAGGGGACATGCCCCACCTGCAGACTCCATGTTTTGCTACCAGAAGAATCCCCTGGCCACCCCAACGGGCAGTTACCCAAGATCTGAGACAAGGCAGGTAGCTATACCTAAGATCAGTTTTAGACAATGAAATTTAGTTCTGCTTTTTACTGAGCTAATTGTATGAATAGTTTTATGCAGCAGTATGCGCTTTGACCAGCTAATGACACCAGAGCTGAGCTAAAGAGATTGAGATAGATCTAAAGTACATGTAAATTAAATGGAAGGGACTTAAAGAAGATGGGATGTTGATAGCTGCATTTCATTGCTCTTCATAAGATTTCCCATCTGTAAACACAAGACCTGTAAATATGAATATTAATATATTTCTTAGAATGTCCTGTCTTTTATTCCTTCTTATTCTATTGTCCTTTACTTTCTCTCAAGTATGGTGTTACTTTCCTGAAATAAATTTAAGAGAACAAATAGAAAAGTAGGAAATTTTTAGTTTAGTAGATTTTAGTTTTCTTTTAACTTTGAAAGCTTGGTGTTAAAATATAATTTTTATAAGTTATATTTCTATCTCCCCTATTCTTTTCGATCTTCTGAAATAGCTACCCTTGATAAGATTATGAACTCTTTGACACTGGTAATCATACAGTGGTTTATAGTAGCTTGTGACAGATGATTGTTAAGTTTCAGACAGAGCAGATACAGTTGGCCAAATTATTGTGGAAACTTCCACAATAATTACATTGTAGAAACAGTAACTAAGGTTTGTCTTTCCCCCAAGAGCTAGTTCTTAAAATGACACCACAAGTTGCCTATATTCCCAATAATTAGCAAAATAAATACAGAATGAGATTAGAATTGAAATCAAGAGGTAGTGAAAGGGGTAGATGGTGAATGGAGATCTTACATTCCTTTGTGAACTTACTTGTTGGCTCTTAATCATGTGCAATTTGGGGATATTTTCTTTTTCCTCTTTAAAGGTGTCTACTTTTATGTACTTATTCTGAGGAAGAGAGGAAGCTATTTATATGTACTTGCTGCTGCTTGTGACAAAGTTGATATTCACTAGCCCAATTGCCTATCTGAAGCTTGTCACTGAGCATTTCAATTCTTAGACAACAAAGCCTATTTTTAAAATAGTGTAAGTTCTATAAGTATTGTACATGCCTATACCTTCAAACTTAAAGTAAACCATCGGTACTTTGTGAGACATGTATTTCTTGGCTCATATTCCCAGTCTCAATCTCATTAATTTTAGGGGGAAAGTATTTTGACTCAACAATTATTTTTTTCTGTATATTTCAGTGTAAATGTATTTTGAAGCTACTGTGAATCTCTATTTAAAAATCCAATGCCTGTAATTGTATGGTAAAGTTTTTTTTATCTTGAAAATAAACTGGAAAATGTGAAGAAAAATATTTTTAAGATTTCAACATTTGAGTGGGTGAGATTACTCACAGGTAAAGGTGCTTCTTGCAAAGGCTGATGACCTGAGTTCTATCACTGGGACCTGCCCAGTGCAAAGAAAGAACAACTATTCCGCAACTGTCCTCTGACCTCCACAGGTACACTGTGGCTTGTGTGTGCACAGCATGCAGTACACGGAGGTTCATGAAAGAGAAGAAAGGAAAGAAAAAGAAAGAGTGGCAAGAAAAAGAGAAAGAATTTTTAAATTTGCTATTTGTCTATATATAAAGCACCAATGTTGTGTTGGAATTGCAGAATTTAGAACTTAATGGAACATTTAATTATCTTATTGTGGTTATGTACCAAGTTACTTTGTAAGATTTAGTTCATGTTTACAATTTGTTTCTTAGTTCATGTTTATAATTGTAATTTTATTTGTATGTGGAAAATAAAAAATATTTCTGAATTGAAAATATTTTTCTATCTATTCATCTTAAATGTATCCAAAAATACTTTAATTTTCTATTTTAAATGTCTGTTTCTGTTGAGTTGTACTTTAATTTTTCTTCTGTTTTGAAGAAATAATAGGAAAATATATAAGTTGTCAGTAATCCCATCTTGGGATATACCAAGAATGTCTGGGATTCTTAGAATACAGACACTTTGGAGACTTAGTGCTTTCCTCATCTGCCTCTTCTGTTTTGCAGGTGAGTCTTTTCCAAAGTCATGTGGCTACATAGTAAAAACTCCTCCTGGTACTGGTGGGTCCTAATGCTGTATCACATGTCACCCTTACAAGTTGATGTGCTAGAGTGATAGTGGTGATGACCTCTTGTTCTTGGCTTCAAGTAAGGGGCCAGAAGACTTAACACAATCACTGTTATACGGTGAGAATGGAAGATAGTACCCAAAAACATCATGTCTAGTTCTGCAGATACTGAAATTAGTGGATCTATAAAGTGGTAATACACATTTGTGTTCACTGCCATGCTTTCTTTTGAGCAATGGTTTTACCATGCTCAGAAAACCGTTAATGACCAGAGAGCTCCTGGCATGGCAATATTTGTATCAGAAATATTTTGATGGCTCGATAAGTAAGAGTGCTTACTGCCCAAGCATAAGGACCTCAGTTCAAATCCTGACACCCATATATAAAAAGTCTGGTGATGCCTTTGCTTACTCTAACCAGACAATGGAAACAAAAGGATCCTGGGAACTTGCTGATCACCCAATCTACCCAAAATGTCAAGCTTATGTTCAGCAAGAGATACTATTTCAAGGGAATAAGGTGGAAAGTACAGGAGACCTAAAGCTACCTTCTGGCTCTGCACATGTGCACAGGCATACACGTGTGTATACACACACACACACAACTTTTAAAACAAAATATTCTGAAAGTATCCAGTAATATACTACAGCTCCTAATGGAGAGTATGCCTTTTGATATTTTTCTTTCTATTTATTTTATTTAATTCTATTTATTTTTCTTCTGTATAACTTTTTACAGCTTCTATAAGATACCTTCAGATGTGTTTGGCACTTTGATCTACTAATGGCAAGTATATATTACTATTATTTCTTTACAAATGAGCCTCAAGACTCAGATAAGGGGGAAAATTTATTTAAGGTTACAGTTACAAATAGTATAAATTAGCACCCTGGGACTGCAATTCAGGTCTTCTGTCCCCTACCTGGTAATCCTACTAGTATTGATACCTGCATCTAGTTTTGGATTTACTTTTTTCATAACAAAAGTAGCACTTATTACTTCTTAAATAATTATCTTTTTTTTAAATTAATTTACTCATATCTCAATGGTTATCCCATCCCTTGTATCCTCCCATTCCTCCCATTTTCCCCTTACTCTCCTCCCCTATGACTGTGACTGAGAGGGACCTCCTCCCCCTGTATATGCTCATAGGGTATCAAGTCTCTTCTTGGTAGCCTACTATCCTTCCTCTAAGTGCCACCAGGTCTCCCCATCCAGGGGACGTGGTCAAATATGGGGCAGCAGAGTTCGTGTGAAAGTCAGGCCCCACTGTCCACTCAGCTGTGGAGAATGTCCTGTCCATTGGCTAGATCTGGGTGGGGGTTTGAAGTTTACTGCAGGTGTATTCCTTGGCTGGTGTCATAGTTTGAGCAGGACCCCTGGGCCCAGATATAAGTGAGTATATACCATTTGACTCTTTCTGCTTCTGGGTTAACTCACTCATTATGATTATTTCTAGCTCAATCCATTTGTCCACAAATTTCAGGAATTCCTTGTTTTTAATAGCTGAGTAGTATTGCATAGTGTAAATGTACCACAGTTTCTTTATCCGTTCTTCTACTGAGGGACACTCAGGCTGTTTCCAGGTTCTGGCTATTATGAATAAGGCTGCTATGAACATGGTTGAGCAAATTTTCTTGTTGTGTGCTGGCGCATCTTCTGGGTATATTCCAAGGAGTGGAATAGCTGGGTCTTGAGGAAGCCCTATTCCCAGTTTTCTGAGATAGCACCAGATAGATTTCCAAAGTGGCTGTACTAGTTTGCATTCCCACCAGCAATGAAGGAGTGTTCCTCTCTCCACATCCTTGTCAGCATGTGGTGTCACTTGAAGTTTTTATCTTAGCCATTCTGATAGTTGTGAGATGGAATCTCAGAATTGTTTTGATTTGCATTTCTCTAATGACTAAGGAGGTTGAGCATTTCTTTAAGTGTTTCTCAGCCATTTGATATTCTTCTGTTGAGAATTCTCTGTTTAGTTCTGAGCCCCATTTCTCAGTTGGGTTATTTGGTTTGGTGGTGTTTAATTTCTTGAGTTCTTTATATATTTTGGATATTAGACCTTTGTCAGATGTAGGGTTGGTGAAGATCTTTTCCCAGTCTGTAGGCTGACGCTTTGTTCTGTTGACAGTGTCTCCTGCCTTACAGAAGCTTCTCAGCCTCATGAGGTCCCATTTATTAATTGTTGACATTAAGGCCTGGGCTGTTGGTGTTCTGTTCAGGAAGTTGTCTCCTGTGCCGATGTGTTCCAAGCTCTTCCCCACTTTTTCGTCTAACTAACTTAGTGTCTCTGTTTTTATGTTGACATCTTTGATCCACTTGGATTTGAGTTTTGTGCATGGTGACAAATATGGGTCCAATTGCATTTTTTTACACGTAGACATCCAGTTAGACAAGCACCGTTTATTGAACATGCTATTCTTTTTCCATTGAATGGATTTGCCTTCTTTGTCAAAAATCAAGTGACCATATGTGTGTTGACTCATATCTGGGTCTTCGATTAAATAATTATCTTTAAATTAAATAAGATAAACACAGAAAGCCAATTATTTTCTACTAGGACTATAGAATTAAGTATATAAACTACAGAGATATGGTAGTGATGTGACATGATGGAAAGAGTTTGTCTTCTCACTATGGTTTGCTTAGCATGGTTCCAGAGAATTATCTTGGCTTAAATATTAATACTCCTTTTCATTTAATATTTGCCAGCTTTAATAAATTAATCTAATTCTATGGTTTAGGAAGGAAGGCTTAGTTTTTAGATTTGTCAAGAATACCCTACACTTATAAGCTATTCCTAAATAGTGTATTAAGTATTCAAATACCAAGAAGAGATTTGATACCCTATGAGCATATACAGGGGGGAGAGGTCCCCCTCAGTCACAGCCATAGGGGAGGGGAGTAAGGAGAAAATGGGAGGGAGGGAGGAATGGGAAGATACAAGGGATGGGATAATAATTGAGATGTAATATGAATAAATTAATAAAATATATTTTAAAAAATAATTCTGTAATTAGATAACTTGGGACTACTTTGGTTTATAGCCAGATAAAAATGACAAGTGAACATGATTTTTTTTATTAGATAGTTTTCAATTACTAGCTGTGTAGACTAGAAGATGCTGTTCCACAGACCCAGTACAGATCCTAGACTGCTATTGTAATAGTGTGTATTAATCCATGTTTCAAGCAGCAAACTGGGAATCTGCCTCAGTGGGGAGTATTGCAGATGGTCTAGCAAACATTAAATTTTCGAGGTTACTGGTTTAGTACAGTTTGGTTTCCTTGGGTAAGTCTAGGTTTGAATTTCTTAATATTTTATGTATGTCCACCGTATGAGCGCTAGAGAAGGGGATCAGACCCCATAGAACCGGATTTACAGGTAGTGGGGGTCGCTATGTGGGTGCTGGGAATGGAATCCCGTTCCTCTACAAAAGCAGTTAAGTGTGCTTAAATCTACTGTGCTGTCTCTCCAGCCCATTAAATACGGATTTTTAAATTCCCAGATACATTGATAAATTTTTTTAAAAGGCATCTTCTGAAATGTTTCTTTTTCTAAAAAGTAGCAACGAAAGCAACTACCACTGAGGGTGATTATATTAATGGAACATTTATTATTTTTCTCTCCCAAAGTAACAAACTTCACATGGCTTATTTAACTTGTTTAAAATTATTTCTTGATGAAACGTATATATTTTAATGATCTGTCCTCAATAAGTTGAAGAGACCAGAGATTATACTCATTGGTCCTACTTCCTAAATTTACAAAACTCCAGACAGTATCATCCCTCATCACCTTGGCTTGATGTATTTGAACAGCACAAACTACAGTGTACCTGGATACTGCTTTGAAAGGTTGAACAACCAACAGCAAGATTTAATTAGAGTACAAAATGAAGGTTTCACTGACATTTTCGTACATGTGTGTCATTTTTCTTTGCTTATTATTTTTCCAGCCACTGTAAAAAAAGTTATTAATCTCCATTTAGATCAGTGGTTCTCAACCTTCACAATGCCACAACCCTTTAATACAGTTACTCATGTTGTTATGATCCCCAGCCACAAAATTATTCTCATTGCTATTTCATAACTGTAAGTTTGCTGCTATTATGAATCTTAATGTAAATATTTTTGGAGATAAGGGGTTTGTCAAAGCGGTCAAGACCCACAGATTTAGACTCTGATTTAGATTTAGACATTGATTTACCGAGGTCACTCAACTCAGAGTTGTGATACCAAGCTAGAATCTTTTTACCATGATTAGTGTTATTCTCTATAATATCATACTAACTTTCTGACAAAGGAAGCGGCGCAGGTATAAGGAGAAGAAGAGAGAAGAAAGAAGAAACCGAAGGAAAAGGGAAAAGGATGTCTTAGTCAGGGTTTTATTGCTGCAATGAAACACCACGACCAAAAATCAAGTTGGAGAGGAAAGAGTTTATTCAATTTACACTTCCACATTGTTGGTCATCACCAAAGGAAGTCAACACAGGAACTCAAGCAGGGCAGGAACCTGGAAGCAGGAACTGATGCAGAGACCATGGATGGTGCTGTTTACTGCTCTCTTATAGAACCCAGGACTACCAGCCCAGGGATGGCACCACCCACAATGGCATGGGCTCTGCCCCCTTTAATATTAATTAAGAAAACGCCCTACAGCTGGATCTCATGGGAGGCATTTTCTCAACTGAGCCTCTTTTCTCCCTGATAACTCTACAACTTGTGTCAACTTGACACACAAAACCAGCCAGTACAACTGACCCCTTGTCAATTTGACACACAAACACATGACTATTAAGCCAACCATTCTTTTCTTATTCTTCCCCCAATATCACATTAATAACATAAATAACTTTAAAAGTCCCGCAGTCTTTACAAATTCAAACACATTAAAACTTAAGTCCCTTTTAATATATCCAATGTCTAAAAGTCCAATATCTCTTAAACATTCAAGGTCTTTCGGCTGTAGGCTCCTGCAAAAATCAAAATTAAATTAAATACCCTCTTCAAGAGGGAATAACCAGGGCACAGCCCCAATCTGAACCAAGCAAAACCAAACTCCAACAGTATAAATAGCTCTGTCCTTGTCTGGGATCCACACATTATCTTCTGGGCTCCTTCATAGGGCTTGGATCACTTCTCCAGCCCTGCCCACTGTAGCACACAAAGCTGTTTTCTAGCCTCTGGCTGGCTCCATTCCACTGCTACTGCTGTTATTGGTGGTCATCTCATGACACTGGCATCTCCAAAACTGCTAGGGTTGCTTGCTGCAACTGGTTTGCACTATCACCAATAACCTTTCATAAGCTCTCTTTCCGGTGCCAAGCCTCAACTTCTCTGCATGACCCATTCAGTCCTGTGCCTTCAACTGCCACTGAGGCTAGTCTCTCCTGGTCTCACAGTTCTAAGCCTCAGCTCCTTATGACCCCTTCATGTCTTCAAAACCAATACCACCTGGGTGACTTACACAGTACCAAGTCTGGCTGCCAACACAAGGTTCAACCATGGCTGCCTCTGGAACACAGCTCCTCTAGACTCTCAGAGAACACTTCCCAAAAGATTTCACCTCAGTGATGCTGGTCTTAATTGCTGCTAATTTCTTAATCACTGTTGATTACATCTAATAATTGATGCTACCCAGCATCATTTGTCTCAGTAACATAAGTTTCATTTCAGTAGTTCTGGTTTCACAGATGATTGATTGTTCAGCGTCAACCAGCCAGAACTACAGAATCTTAAAATAACCCTGGTAGAGTCTTCAATTGACTCAATGAAATTTCACAAGCCAGGCCTTCTACTTTTGCACTGCTCTCAACATTCTTATGTTCTAAGCTCCTACAAAACATCCACTGAGGTCTCAGCACTCAATGAGTTTTCTAGCCTGAAGTTCCCAAGTCCTGTCACAATCCTCCCCAAAATATGGTCAGGCCTGTCACAGCAATACACCACTCCTGGTACCAATTTGTCTTGGTTGGGGTTTCTATTACTGTGACAAAACACCATAACTAAAAACAAGGTGGTGAGGAAAGAGTTTACTCAGCTTATACTTCCAGACAATGGTCCTTTACTGGAGGAAGTCAGGACAGAAAGACAAGCAGGGCTGGAACCTGGAGGCAGGAGCTGATAAAAAGGCCAAGGTGGAAGTGGGGGGAGGGGGGAGCAGTCAGCTTACTGGCTTGCTCAGCCTGGTTTTTTTTATAATAGAACCTGAGACTACCAGCTCAGGGATGGCACTACCCACGTTGGGCTGGGCCCACCCCATTGAGGCATTTCCTCAGCTGAGACTTTACTTTCTCTAGCTTTCTTCATGTTGACACACAAATCAAGCCAGTACAGAGGACAAAAGAAGAGAAAAGGAAAAAAGGAAGAACTTGTGGGAATAAGAAATAGAATAAAGGGAAACAGAAGAAACTTAGGGATTATGAGGTTGTTTCATCAGTCAAGATAGAATCGAAACAAGATTAGGATGTCATACGAAGAGACAGATTCTCACTTGAGAATGAAATCAGACATCAAGGTTGATACCTTATCAGTGTTTTAACAGAACAAAGCAATAGCCTACAGACTGGGAAAAGGTCTTCACCAACCTGACATCTGACCAAAGGCTAATATCCAAAATATATGAAGAACTCAGGAAATTAAACACCAACAAACCAAATAATACAATTAAAAGTGAGGTATAGAGCTCAACAACAAATTATCAACAGAAGATTATTGAATGGTCAAGAAACATGTAAAGAAATGTTCTAGGTCCATAGTCATCAGGGAAATGCAAATCAAAGCAGTTCTCAGATTCTGCCTTGCTCCTATCTGAATGACTAAGATCAAAAACTCAAGTGATAGCACATGCTGTTGAGGATGTGGAGAAATGGGAACGCTCCTCCATTGGTGGAGTACAAATTTGAACAACTGCTTTGGAACTCAATCTGGTGCTTCCTCGGAAAATTGGGAAGAGTTGTACCCAACCATACCACTCCTGGCCATCTACCCAAATGATGTTCCATCGTACAACAAGGACATTTGCTCAACTATGTTCATAGGAGCTTTATTCGTAATAACCAGAATCTGGAAACAATCTAGATGTCCCTCAACCAAAGAATCCCCAGGAGATGCTAATATGGAGCAAAGTCCAGGAGGTACTCCTGATATTGTTGAAACTATGGAAGCTTTGGGGGTCCTGTTAAAATTTAGGTTCTGGTTCAGTACTTCTGATGAGAGCTAAGATTCTGACTTTCCAATGAGCTCCTGATGGCAGTGCTGTTGGTCCTGAGATGATACTTTAAGTAGAAAAACTAAACCATGGGGAGTATCAGCACTCCCTGGGACTCTATGTAAAGCAAAATTTCCTATGTCCCACCCATGAGATGGAGTCCCCCCAGCTCATGTACTCCTTCCTTAGGCCAGCCAGATGAATCTAATCAAATTTTCTTAAAACTAGATCATTAGCCTGATGGTTCATATGTAAGGACACTGTTTCCAATAGACACTGTGACCTCTTATCATGATAAGGGTTTCCTCCAGGGAAGTTCATTAGCTGGTAAAACATTTCAATGGGAACATTTTCTGGTCTCTGGTCCCCTTTGCTGATTGGGGACTGCAATCTTCATTTTGAGCCCACTGTGAGGATTTCATTAGCACACAGCTCAGAACCTAGTGTGGAGCAGCCTGTGTGATGAATGGGGTCTGGCGTTCTTCTTGAAGCACTATCATATCATATATCAGTTTTATGTCAAATGAAATGATGGTTTTATGGCCTTTCTTTTCAGTTTGATAGGCCCCTTGTCATGGGTACTTTTTAATATGGCTAGAGGGCATTTTTTGGTGCTGATGACATGGTAATTTATAAGGCCACATTATGCATCAGGCACGTATGTGTAAATCAAAAAAAAATTCTTTCTGGGAGAAATTGTCTTTGCTATTCTGTGATAAATAGGTGCATATTCAGTAGACAGCCATTCATCACGACAGCTTTGAATTCTTATTACTGTATACCATATGACCAAGCAATTAGCGTCATACCAGGGGAAAGTACTCTCCAACAGGATCTTTCCAAATGTAAGACTGCAGCATTCAAGTTCTGAGCCAACATGACTCTCATGCTGGATCATAGTTGCTGAGGATACCTGAACATCAGTCTAAATGATGGAGGGCAAAGAGATGCTTAAAGAGAGCATTACAGACAAAAAGAAATGAGAGTACCTTTTTTTTTTTGCCTCTGTGTTTCAGAATTGCTATATTTTGAAAGGTGGAAATTGCTGTCTAACAAAGAAATGAGCCTAAAGTGAACTTATCCAAGAGTTGAATGTAGGTCAGACTAACTATGAAGCCCACGATATGTCTTTTGTACTACTGCATCACAAAACACCTTCATGTCAAGATTTGAATTATGTCTCTGTGATAGCATCTTTGCCGAGACAGTGCTTAGCAATTGCCACAACATGTGCTTCCTGGGCCCAGCCTTAAATCTTTAGAGACAGTATCAGAAGCATTAATGCAACTTGGTGTAGTGGCTTAGCTCTTTAATGACAGCTTCTTGGAAGACTGCGATAGGAAAAACCATATATCCAAAGTCTGCATGGGCACAGAAACTTAGTGAGACTTTGTCTCAAAGTAAAACATAGTGGAAAGGTTGAGGATAGATCTCAGTTCTAAAATGTCTACCTAGAATACTATGATTCTGTCTTTAATCCCTAATGCCCTCAGAAAACAACAAAAATGCTAAAATACCTAAAAAAGTTGAAACGAAACATTAAAAGAAATGTCTCATTGGTTGACAGGCACAGTGTCAAATATTCATCCTTAGCTGCTTGAATGAAATAAAATAGTATGTAAACTTTGATATTACTCAGAAGCCATTGGTAACATAAAATATGGGTCTGATAGCATTATTATATGTTAGATATGTGTTATAAAGATGGACAATAACTTTTAAACATTTGAATACTTGCAAATCATTTTAAAATTTCATATTGCTCTCATAACACTACTCAAGTTAGCAGGTGATATGTGATCCATTCTTACACAGGAAATTGAGGCTCAAAAACTGCGAACCAACCCTCAGAAATGGTCACACAGTCAATAATGGCAAGACAAGCTTCCATACTCTAAAACCCTTGTACTCATTGCTCAGGAAAACACATGGTTTTAAAACTACCTTTGTGCTTTCTGAAGTTTCCATATCAAAACAAAGAAAACATTTATCCCAGTAATTTCAGTTGTAAACTTCATTTTCAAAATGATAAGATAATATTTTTGCTCAAATATTTGATTGGAGACTTACGAGAGAATAAGGGATCCTGAATTTTATTCTGAACTGGAGATTGCAAATCTGTTCATTTCATTCTGTCTTTTCCCAATAAATAGAAAAGCAAAGGTGAACATTTGTTATATAGGAAAAAAGGTTCCAGGACTCTGACCTCTAATATTAGTTAAAATATAGAAGCAGGATGATTCACAAAACAAACTAGAAACCAAGAAAAGAGCTGATAGATTTGGATCCTCCTGGCAGATGAGGGAAGGGACAAAGAGGAGATGTCCCTTAGAAGAAATGCTTTCAAAAGTGGATTCCGGAACTTCTTTTCTCTGAAGAATCCTTGGCAGCTTCTATCCTGAGGCAGCCAGCTGGAACTGAAGCAAAATTCAGGAAAGGAGGGAGTTCAAACTGTAAGAGGAAGCGCGATAACATGAAGCAGCAGTTATCCGTAGCAGACAAAAAAGAAGAAAACCCTTTGAACAGTGGGCTGGTCTGAAGCCTAGCATGAGAGGGATTGTGTGGTCTCTCTGGGCGCTGATAGCCTCAATTCAGAGGTGCTCTGGAAAATCAGGAGACCACCTTGGTGACCAGAAGTGACTGGGTAATTTGGAATATGGAGAAGTTGTATGAAACATAAACTTTAAAATGTCTCTTTTTCCCTGCCATGCTCAGGCAAGTACATGAAAGTCTGTTAAATTTAAGCATCACATGGCCATTCTAATTTGATCCATAAAGCATATTTCTAAAGTGAAATAATTATTTCCATTTTACAGAAGACAAAATAAGCTTACAGAAGAAAAGACACCTTTTCCCAGTGTTGCTTGAAAAACTGGAGTTAGAATGTACACCCCAATGCAGCTGTAATGCTGGGGCCAGATAAGAGAAAAATATTCCATTTGAACCATATAAATAATTTTAACTCAGGGTGGTTGGCTAGAAAGCACCTGCTAGATAAGCAAACATCCTCTTGGTTGACAAAGGCACTGAAGCAAGTCTATGCACATGGGTAACTAATAGGATCTGCAAATCCTGATGTTAATGAAGATATGGATGGACACATGATAGACAGATAGGGAACTCTCAAATATGAGCAGATAATATTTTAAAAGTACATAGATATATATAGTCACAAACTCACTATTAGCTAAAACCATCTTAGCTTACTCAATTGCTGGTCAAAGCTTAATCACCAAGTTATTTGCCTCTATAAAACATGGCCTGCTCCCTTTAATACTCATTTTATATCCTGTTAGTTATTTTTCTTGTTATTACAAAAAAAAGAGAGAAAACAAAAAGCAGGTTAAGGATCAAGGAATTGAAGGATACGTTCTACCACAGCAAGGAAGACAAAGCAGCGGCAGTGTGAGGTGACTAATAACATTCTGCCCTCTGTCAGGAGACAAAGAAGAGTCCTTGTGCTCAATTCTCCTCTTTATTCAGTCCGGAATCCTAGCCCATAGAATAGTGCTCCTCATATTCAGGGTAGCTCTTCCTTCCTAAATAAAATAATTCTGGAAATACTGTTAATAGACACATCTAGTAAGGTATTTTATGCAGATTCTAAGCCCAGCCAAGTTGACAACATTAATTACACCACAGATTAATTACTGTATTAAGGTCCAATTTTTGTATACATGTTTAAAAAAAACACTACCTATACTCTAAAATAGAATAATGAGTCACTGAATACAATATTGTATATGTCTTTAATTTAAATTTTATAAATGGCTTTTTATTATTAGCATGCTTTAGTGTATATAAAGATCAGCATTACACTTCTAGTATCAGCCCATTTGAGATTTGAAGAGTGAGTGATGATTAGTTAACACATACTGCAGTGGTTATGCACTGTCTGTGAAAACTCCATAATCCCAGACTTGAACAGCGGGCCAGCTTAGGAGAAACCTAGAAAGGCTTTAGGAGAGAAAGAAAGGGAGTTAACTGGAGCCAAGGAAGAAAAGAGAACCAGGGAGAACTGCATTCTTTCAGAACTATCAAGTCAGGGCTAGAGGCATAACCTAGGCGTTGACATGGCTCAAATGTGCAGGACGCTGGGTTTGATTGTGAGTATGACAGAGACCAGAGAGACAGGAGAGACAGACAAGAACATGGAGAGTGTGGTGGCTTGAATGAGAAATGTCCCTTGGAGGCTCATTGGTGATGCTCTTTGGGGAGCTGAGGAAATGTGGACTTACTGAGGGAATGTGTAGTTTATGGCTTCATCCTGATGTGATCTCTCAACTTTGCAGTCCTGCCTTTTGCTGCCATTCTTCCCCACCATAATAGAATCTTATCCTTCAGGAATCATAAACCAAAATAAATTTCTTAAGTTCCTTTGGGCCATAGGGTTTTATCACAACAACAGGAAAGAGGGGGAGAAAAGGAGGGAGTTGTGCCCCATTTAAAGATCTTAAATTTGTGTGGTCAAAATTCTACAGTCTAGAAAGAGTAAAATTAGTTCCACTTGCAGTGGCTGTCTGTAAAGCCTCTCATCTCCTTACATGTACACAACAGTAGATAATATTGACTTTTAAAAAACATATATTGTACTTTTATACATGTATATAAATGATCATAATCACCTTTTACTCCCCTCACTTGCCTTCTCCAGCTCCCCCAACATTTCTTCTTTTTAACATGCCCACTACTACTTTCACATCTTAAAACTAATTACCTTTTAGCCAGGCATGGGCCCAGCACTCAGGAGACAGAGGCAGGTCATCCTACTTAAGTTCAAGGCCAACCTGGTCTACTAAGTGAGCTCCAGGACAACACGGAGAAACCCTGTAAAGTTTTTGAACAAGCCACCGAGTTTAATTAGGGGTTTTGCATGTGCACGAATGTAGAATTATTTACTGGGTCATGAGTAACTTCCCAATGACTCCATTCCCTGAAGAAAGACGGCTTTCTCTTCCTCAGCAGCCATTAGCTGCCAGTCACTCCTTACGCTAGGAGCAGGACTTATATGCCTGTCTCCCATCTGCTGGAATGTTGAGGTCCAGAACTTCTTTATTATTATTTGAATCTTTGCCAAACCTATAAATAAAAGCTATATTACAGTTTTCATGTAGTTTCCAGTGAGGCTGAATGCCTATTGCCAAGATGGCAATTTCTCCTTCAATAGCATCCTAATACACAGGTCCATAACAACAAAACTATGCTAAGTGGACTAGCATGCATCACAGCATAGCATTGCGTCTGACCTTAGTATGCACTTGCGTATTCAAGTGTTAATCATGTATATAGAGATGTTATCTTATGTATCACCTCTTCCATGACCTTATTTCTCCTGATCTTAAGGTATATACAGGCACTTGTGAAACTTGAGATATGTCAAAAGAAAAAGAGGCTTCCAGGCACGTGATATACATGCATCATTCCCTAGAGTTTGTTCATGCTTCCTCCCAGCTTTTGATCCACTTTCATGGAGGTATGAAGCCCAAGGGGTTTGGGTTTTAAGAAACTTGGTCAAAGCTAAAACCAAGTTGATGTCAAGACTAAAACTCAGACTCCAGAGGCAGAGGCACGTGGTTCGCTGTGAGTTTGAGGACAGCCTGGTCTACAAAGGGAGTCCAGGACAGCCAAAGCTACACAGAAATCCTCTCTCGAAAAACAAAAACAAAAACAAAACAAAACAAAAAGACCAGAACTCAGATTTCTCTTGTTACTCTATCACTAACTTCTGGTTCAAACCTGAACTTGAATGATTGCTGTTATAGTTATACTCACTTTTGATTGTATAGTTTCACCTAATTAAGATTTTCAAAACTTTCACAAGAGAAGTTTACTGTGTATTTTTTCATCGCTTCACAGATGATGGGAGCCTATTATAAATGCTTAGCTGGGGGAGGCTGTGCTTACGTCAATTTCTCTACTGGATTTCTTATCCTTTCCAGTGTGGAACATTTCACAAAGACCCTTCACGATAAGTTCCAAAATAGCAAATAACAGGCACATTTTCAACCCCTTTACTTCAAAATTTCTCTGCCCTCATTAACTATCTACTACTCTTTTTATTCAGAGCTTTGGGGGAATTGCTACATGCAATCCCCTTGTCTTGAAGTTTCAAGGAAATGGTTTTTCTTTTCTCCACCAAGACACTTCTCTAATAGCTACTTGATAACCAGGAGTATACTCAGTTTTGTTTGATCTTCATTTGGTGGTGTTTGCTTTGTCTCTGTTTACCTTAACATCATGGGAACTTTTGTTTCTTCTTACAAGAGCAACACTTCATCCCCCTTCAATTTATAGCACATTTTAATCACAAATGAAAATAATTTTACTAAACCAACATCATACATAAATCTAAGGTCCTTCTAGCAATATAGAACCCACATTTAAACTTATCCTCATCCTCATCCTCATCCTCATCCTCCTTCTCTTCCTCTTAGTGTTAAAGCTCATGGAGGAGGGAAGAAAAATCTAAAACCTATCAACACCAGGTAATACTGCTGATCACACCTTTTTTCTTCTAGAGGAGCAAGTAACTACTAGGCAAAGCCTTCAGAACAAACTAACTAGAAGATTTCCTATTGGCACTCTCACTTCCTGTCTAAATTATTTGCAGAAATTGGCACCAGATAAAATACCCAGAACTGATTTACAGTGGCCAGTGCTTCTTCAGCAGTCTTGATTATCGGTGGTAACTCTGGCATTGCTGCCATCCTCGTGGCTTTAGCAGATAAATAACACCATTACTCTTTAGCTTTCATGCTTGGGTATAAGTCTCACTCATGGGGAGCTGAGATTTACAGATGATGTAATTTAGAATTCTGGGCCTGTAAGTTAATGCTCCACGGATGTCTTCTTTATCTCTGTGGGGATGATGCATGGGCAGATCCCTGCAACAACTCCCATCCTCTCACTTGGTCGCTTTGCTTTCGGTGAAGGCTTTATTCTGCCAGATGCACTGCTGTTTGCACTAGAAAAAAAAGTGATTTGCTGTAGACAAAAATGAGATTAATATCTATGATGAATTAATATTTTTGAAATGTCAACTCTAGTGAGATAAATGACCATGTAGAACACTTACTAGGCATTGAACCCTAAGCTGATACTTTAGGAAATCATAAATGCACATATATGCATGCCAATTAACTGAACATTATCTGATGCATTGTATAAATTTGCCTATAAATCAATTTAATTCTTTCAACAAACCCATGAGATATGAATTTTACTCTTTCTATGTTGTATATGAGAAGAAAGAGGCTTGGCAAGATTGTGCCATTGTTCTAAGAAGTGACAAAAGTAAGACTGGAAATTGGTCTGCTTCTCTATAGTGCCTGTGCTTTAACCATTACTGAAGATAAATGAATCAAGCTCATACACAGAAGGAAATCCCACTTGATTGCACTATAAATGCAGTCCTTTCCCATCTTGAATTTCAATACATATATGGACATACAAAAACACTTTATACTACTTTATTATTGTTGATATCCTTCATAAATAGCCTCATATTAAGGATGCTTTATTTTGAGTAAAATCCTTTTGAGTTGTGTCTTTTATCAAATGGCTCATTTATTTAGTTATTTAGTTGGTTTTTGTTTTTATCTATGTAGACATCCTTTTCTGTTTGTTCATATGAGAGAGAGGCTCCCAAAATAATTCTCCAAAGGCTGAATATAAGTGAACATGATGTCCATTCCCTATCCCTAGAATAAGCATTCAAATCAACGTTAGTTGGGTACTTGTATTTTGTCCCTGTTTCTCAAGTATTACAGTAACCTATTTAGTCAAAGTCCCAAGTCAAGACACATAATGTATTAGTTTATATGAGTAAGTAGATGTTTACAAGCTCATGAACATAGTTTAGTACATTTGAGCCCAAAAGACCTTTCAGGCCCACCTTTCCAAGGGTGTTTCCCTATGGTGTATCTATAAGATGTTACTGTCCAGCTCTAAATGGACATCCATCTTTGAAAGGAATGGACCTTTAAACATAGCAGCAGAGCAGACAGTAAAGAAGTCCTTCATTGTGTCAGGTACAACATACTGTTTCAGAGAAAACCCTATACTCTTTCAGGTTGAGTAGAAGCTCATGCATAATCTAGTTGGTTTCAATTCACCCTATATCTTAACAGTCTACATCTATTCCAATCAAAATTACTTGGTGCTAGTTGAGGCTCAGATTAGAATTCCATCTAGAGGGAGCATGTAGTCTCTGTTGTGTTCCTCTGGGTGGTAAAGAGTCAGAGTCTACAAGTACCCTATTATAATGACCAAGGACTTCTCTCTCATCTCACTGCCAGCTTCCAAGTTATATTCTGTATATAAATAGGTGATTGTTTAAATCATGCCATTCTCTCCTGAGGGGCCACGCTACTTTCTTGAGGCAAGGACACAGGATACTTCACCAAACACCAATGAAATGTGGAACAGATATTTTCAGAGAGATCCCATACACCAGTGGTTCTCAACCTTCCTAATGCTGTGACCCTTTCATACAGTTCTTTGTGTTGTGATGACCATAAAACTATTTTCATTGCTACTTCATAACTAAATATTTTTGAAGATAGAGGTTTGTCAAAGGGTCGTGACCCACAATTTGAGAACCACTGTCATACAACTTCAGTGTGATTAAATGTCCTTAGTGTTTTGTGTTTGAAAAAGAAAGTTTATTTTGTCATATTTGTACAAATCTACAGTAAAGTATTTTATGAATCAGTGGGGAGAATTACCTCTTCAAATCAAGAAACTACTTCCTCTTTCATCCTGGGAGATTAAATGGTAATCCTTTTGATACTGTCTTGTAGATCTCAACCTTTCAGACTCTTTAGTGAGAAACAACTATGAAAGATATCTCATAGAAAAATTGTGATCATAACCTAAGTCATTGTTGATTGTATTATTCCCAATGGAGAAGGCTAGAGTCACTGTTTTTAATCTGTGTAATTGACAAACACTCACTGTATCCTACACATGACATGAACTCCAATCAACAAGTGAAGAAGAGACAGACTTTTGTGGTTAATAGTGGATAGAGTTTCCTTTTCTCCTCATGGCACCCGGAGCAAAGTTATTCCTCTAAAATGGAACTTACTTAGTCTATGTTTTCGATCCATAGTGGTACCCAGTGTGGTATGTACTTACTAAAGCCCCATCATAGTGTGGTTCTCAAGCTCCATTGCTGCAGTTTAACACTGAGTGTATTCCTTTTACTGGTATTTATGCCTTCCAGAGTTCCCACTAGCAAGTTGCCTCCCTATAAACAGAGAGTTGAGGTCAAGAAAATAAGTCCTTCAGCTGAATAAGTATAATTTCACAAAACAAAACAAAGAGGAAATCAACAATACAAAAAGCAAACTAATGGGCAGATTTGGGCTCAGTAGGTAAAGGAGAATGACATGGCTAATACGGAGACCCATATTAGGGGTGCAACTGGACCTAGGCCAGAAGAGGCTTACTTTGATTCTCCCCAGCTGTACCATGGTAAGCAACTTTCTAAATTTCAAGCAGTTTGGGAACAGATCAGTCTAGACATTCTTAGATTCACTATCCCCTGGATTTCCTCTAAATGCTATAATTTCTCCTCAGGGTCTGAAAAGGTCTGGGTCTCTTTCAGTGATGCACATCGATTCTGTAACTAGTCCTACACCCTCAGAAACAACCCAGTCTTGTCTAATAAAGAGGTTTGCCTTTTTTCTTGATAAGGTTAAGGACACTTCCTGGAAAATGCGTCCTTCATTTTGGCTGCCCTGTGGTTTAAAGTAAATCTCTGTGCTTTTTGCCCATGTTACGTAAAGCCAATGTTTTAAAGTGCAGAAAATCCCCATCTTTTCCAAATAAATCTTCACTCTCACGAGTACTGTCCAATGGTGGATTCAAAGATGTCAATTCAAAATTCAAAGCTTAAAGTGCACCACTTGTCCCCAGTTCCGGTTACTCTCACTATGACAGGAAGACCACCAGGTAACAAGAGGATTTCTGTGACCATTGTGAAACAAGTCTGATCACTTTTGCTGTTGCAACATAGATTTTGTGTGTTTGTGCTTTCTTCATATTACTTTAAGCCTCTTTCTGTGTTTGAAGTGAGCACAGCCCCAGCTTTCCTAAGTTCCTTCTCATCGGCCAGTGCTACTTTTCATCTGTCCCAGGGTGGCTTTCCATTCGTTACATTCATTCATTAATGCACAGGAAGGGACATGTATGTACAAGAATCTTAGCCCTTCATTTAGGTATATTAAACATGTTCCCCTTTCATGCAGACATTTCCTAATGTCTCATGGCTAGGGCACCCTCTATCCTGAGTCTCTTAGGGTAAATGTCATTTCCATTTGTTGCTCCAGGCATTGACTCCATGGCTGACCACAGAATAAGTAATGACATGAGTGCAATTTGCTTTTCTTATATTGTTCTGCTTTGAGTTCCTCTGCCTTTCCTATTATGTGCTTGGTAAGGCTCAAGGTAACTATGTTTCTTTACTGGAAAACTCAGATTCCCAAACCTATCCATAATATTAAAGTAATGGTAGAGTTTGAGCTAAGAAACCTAGGAACATTTAAAGAAAAGTCTTTTTTTTTTGTCATATTTCCTCAGGTGTTGCCACTGATCATGACACTAATCTTCTTGTTCAAACAAATGTTGTAACTATTTTTATGTGTGTCTTTTTAAATTGACGATCTTAGAGGAAAACATACTCATAAGTGGTGATTCTTTTATTTTTTTTTTCAGTGCCTTAGAGATTGCACCCTGTGCTCTGGCTTCATTTCTGTTGCTCTAATAAAATATACCAACAAAAACCAATTGAGGGGTTATTTTTGTTCACAGTTCCTGGCTACTGGCCATCACTGTGGAGAAGTCAATGCAAGAACTTTAAACAGATAGTTTTATATATATATATATATGCATGCAAGCAGAAAGAAATTAATGCATATATACTCACTTGCTTATTTGCTTGTACTCAGCCAACCATACTACTCTTGTACAGTACAGGCCACCCTACCTAGGGTAGGTCTTCACGTATAAATTAAGACAATTGTATAGACATGTCCACAGGCCAGCTCAGTGTAGACAGACCCTCACTGAGACTTGTCCATGTAATTCTAGGTTGTATCAAGGCAACAGTTAAAACTAACCACCACCTTGCCTCTACAGATTAACCTTACTTGTCAAAAGATATTATTACCTAAATGAAAAATAAAAGCAACCACCTATAATAATAAAAGACAAAAATTATGTTCCTCCAATGACACTTATTACAAGAGAAATAGGTGTTAACTAAAGACTGAGTTCAGTGATAACTTGGAGACTACTAGAACACTCAAATAGTCTAGGTTGTTACTTAGAATTATCATTTTTATGGCTTCTGACCTCCAGAAAGACAATAAGAACCATACACCAGCACTTGGAGTTGACAAATAACGAATACTTTGACCTTTGCAGTTACAGATGTCAACTTCACTATCTTTTTCATTCCTCTTGGGGAACTGTATATCATGTCTGTAGCTCAGTGCTTCCCAGAGACGTCATGGTTTGCAGTTTGAGCTCCTGAAGAAGTGCTTCTTTAATTGCAAGAGCACAGGTACAGATGGAAAGAGCAGGTATTGGCTGGTTTTCCAAAGTATCATAAACACCGGAACTCATTACCTGTCAGTGTCAGGATCTAGAATAATTGCATTAGTTTGAACAGAGCTCAGGATCCAGAGACCCCTTATTCATCAGTACTGGATGCTAAGGAGGAAGTGGAACTTTGTCAGTTCTTACTTATGATGGTTGCTTTAAAATTTGATTCCAGTAATCCTAATATGGGATTTAAATCAGCTTTAGTGTAAATAGATATTCTCTCTTTCAAGTTGTGATCTAGGTATAATAAAAGGTATGCAATTCTGTCCTGATACTGATACTAGGAAACTCTTAATGAAATATTTTATCACAAACCACATTTGCATAACTAAGTTTGGATAGTAGTTTCCAGCCTACGTTTCTAGCCATTTTTGTTCTAAAAATGTAAATTTACTTTTAAAAAGTTCCTTCGTTTTGTTTTGTCTATTTGGTACAGCTATATTTCTCATTGTTTTGTACACATTTTTCCTGAGAGGAAATAGAGAGCTTCTCTGGGTTGTGCCATCGAAAATGTGGGAAGAGAGGAAAGAGTATCCTAAGTTGATCATTTCTGGGGTAACTGTTCTTGTTCACTGATGGTTGGGCTCTGATGTCTCATAATTACAGAAGGCTATAATCATGTTTACCAATGAGAATCAGCTCTCAGCCTGTGGTGGGAAGAAACTTACAGCGTTGTCTAAGCATACTGCCTCAGCCCTCATCAGAGTCTGCATTCATGTCTTATCTTTCCTGACCACCCCTACTTATCACAAGTTCTTGGGGGGAGAAAAAAAGAACTAACAACTCATTGGCAAATACTTGACAGCATTAAGTCAAAACTACAGCAAATTTTATGAGGGAGGGACTCAATCAACATTTAGTGTAAACAATAAGTCTGTGAGAGGTTTAAAGTTCAAAAGATAAGCATAGGTGGTTAGTTACTTCATACTTCCTGAGGAAAATGCACATTGGCAAGCTACTCCGGCCATATTGTGCTCTAACTAGGATATTACACTTAAGAAAGTGAGTATGTGTGTTAGTCATGAAACCACAAATAAGACCCTAAAAACGGCTTTAAGAGTGTTCAAGGAGGAGAGTAATAAATATGTAACAAGAAGTCCAAAGAGAGACCACTTGTGAAATGTCTCAGTGGATAAGAGTGCTTGCTTCAAGCCCAGAAACCTGAGTGTGAGTCCTGAAGCCCACATGGTGTAAGGAAAATGCCAAACTAGCAAGTCGTCCTCTGATTTGAACACATGCACTGTGGCACTTGTTTATCCCCTCCATAGGCACAAAATAAAATAAATGTGAAAAGATGACGGGATCTTATTAGTCAGTCTGCTTCCTTAATACCACATTACTCTTCTGTTCATATGAATCAGGCAATGCAAGAGCAAGACACTTGGTAGCTGTGTGTCACTGCAGTAATTATATAACTTCATTAAACTCTAGTTTTCTCTTCTGTAAAGTGGAGAAACTTAACAGTGCTTACCTCATAAGGGGAGTGAGGAGTTAAGAAAACACTACACATGGTAACCATTCAGGAATAGTTGGGAGGTACAGCTAAGGAAATAGGTAAGGAAAATAAGACATGGTGCTGTGGGGAGTTGGAAGGGTGAACTGCAGTGCTAACTATGGCTAAGTCCCTGTGTAGATGCCAGAGAAGCCGGGAGCCACAGAAGGCTGTATGCATCACAGTACTGTGGTCTAACATAGCTGCAGAGGATCAAGATTTCAAAAGGTGCAAGACATAATTTATTTTTTTCTGTTGTTTGTTTTCTGTTTTTATTATAAATTTTGAAAACCCAACCCTATCATATGTAAAATTTTTACCATGCCATACTTACTTCATACAACATTATTTAATCAGCTTTCCTCTTTAAGAGAGCAATCGATATCAGTATGATACTATATTCATATAGTACAGAAATATTGAAGAAAATGTCAGAAACTTTAAAGAGAGTATGTACAGTGATAAAACACAAACAGTAAACATAGCATCTACACTTGCTCCTCCAAAATATACATCTTGAGGAGGATGGTACGAGGGCTAAGTAGCTTAAGACACTTGGCAAGCCTGGTGACCTGAGTTGAGTTTCCAGAATATACATGATGGTGGAAAGAAAAAACAGTTCACACACACACACACACACACACACACACACACACACACACACACAGCTCTCACCTCAAAAAGAATAAGAGATAGTTTATTCTATAGCCAAATTTGAGTGACTGTGATCTTGGAATGAATATTTAGGCCTCCCCAAGTAGAATATTCCAATGTGGAAGCAGTGAGAGTTTTTAAAATAACAACAAAACAGTCATGAATCATGGCAGTTTTAAAATACACTGGTGGAAACATTAAGTGGACAACTCGAGCAGATAGATGAATCCCAACTATAGGACACAGATGCTATTCTTAGTCTTTACTAAGACAGCATTCTTAGCCCCGCTATTGGTAGAGAAAAGGATTTTTTGTTATACATTGCAAAGGTCTGTATCTGTTTACCAGGATGTTAGGTTTGATACAGAGGTTGGCAAACGATGAGCAAGAAACAAGCCCTAGCCAGTGTTGTGAGAAGCTGCAGTTGCCTTGGCTCTGGTTCTCTGCTTATGTGTTATGTGTGTGGGGCTCTTCCTGCCCTTTTCTTCTTTTAAGCTCTCAGTTTTCTTCTATACGTCTCCACGAGGCAGAAACTGCTAAATTTGATAACATCTCTCATTATAATCTCTTTGGTTATTATTTCAACAGGGAAAAGTAGTAAATGCCTATTTGATGTAATGGAAGATTATTGGTTGCCATATGCTTGGCCAGCATGACATTGCTCACAACTCATTCTTTCTACAGGAAAATAACAAAAGCACACTTCCTTCTTCCAAAATGGATGATGGCTGCCAGTGCACAAGACATCATCTTACATGAACAGGCCAAGAAAGGGGGGTTTTGGATAAATTTGAGCCTGGCTTTTGTTTCACTTTATAAATCGGCATGTATTTATTGCATATAGTGATGGATTTTATAATGGCATTTTTTATCCAAGTATATATTTTGACAATGTCTGTCTCTACTCTGAAAAGTTGTTTGTTTGTTTTAATTTTAGAAGTAAACTCTTTATTAAAAACCTGAAGCATATTTCTCTTATGATCTGGTTTAGGTGACCCTCTAGTTGTTCAACTTCACCTTAAATAGAGATGGTTAAGAAACAGTTGACCAAGAGAGCTATAAGTTTCATTCTTGTATTCAATACATATTTATTATCCAAGGAAGGATACATTCCAACTCTGAATGAAACCAAATTTTGTTAATACACAAAACAAGAAATTGGCCACAAAGTCAGCAAAGGTGTAAACCTGATCTATAGTCTGGATTCTGCTTCTAATGTTGTTAACCTCTGGCCTTGATCTTTACCCTCTGTATTTTCTTTCTCAGGGGTACTCTTTTTTTTATTTAATTAATTTATTCAGATTACAACTCAATTGTTTTCCCATCCCTTGTATCCTCCCGTTCCTCCTTCACCCCTGCTTTCACCCTATTGCCCTCCCTGAGGTCTAAGACTGAGGGGGACCTCCTCATGTCAGAGCCAGTTCCCATTCTCCACATAACATTGAAGAATGTCCTGTCCATTGGCTAGATCAGAGTAGGGGTTCAATGTTTACTACTTGTATTGTCCTTGGTTAGTGCAATAGTTTGAGCAAACCCTCCTGGGCCCTGATCCACCCATCACAATGTTCTTGTAGGTTTCTAGGACACTCTGGGTCCTTCTATTTCCCCATCTCCTATATTTCTCTTTATCTAGAGTCTCAGTAGGATGTCCTCACATCTATCCCAATCTCTGGCTAAGTGAAAACTTTCGTGGCACATGTCTTTTGGAGTAGTGCCCAATTATAAGTGAGTATGTATCAGGTGAGTCTTTGTGCTTCTGTGTTAACTCACTCAGTATGATTAATTCTACTTCCATCCATTTGTCCACAAATTTCAGGATTTCCTTGTTTTTAATAGCTGAGTAGTATTCCATGGTGTAAATGTACCACAATTTCTTTATCCATTCTTCAACTGAGGGACATTTAGGCTTTCCAGGTTCTGGCTATTATGAATAAGGTTGCTTTGAACATGGCTGAGCATATATCCCTGTTGTGTGGTGGAGCATTTTCTGGGTATATTCCAAGGAGTGGAATAGCTGGGTCTTGAGGGAGACCTATTCCAGATTTTCTGAGAAAGCACCAGATAGATTTCCAAAGTGGCTGTACTAGTTTTCATTCCCACCAGCAGTGAAGGAGTGTTCCTCTTTCTCCACATTCTTGCCAGCATGTTCTGTCACTTGAATTTTTTATCTTAGCCATTCTGATGGGTGTAAGAGGGAATCTCAGAGTTGTTTTGATTTGCACTTCTCTGATGACTAAAGACATTGAGCATTTGTTTAAGTCTTTATCAGCCATTCAATAGTTCTCTGTTGAGAATTCTGTTTAATTCTGAGCCCCATTTCTCAATTGGGTTATTTGGTTTGGTGGTGTTTAATTTCTTGAATTCTTTATATATTTTGGATATTAGACCTTTGTCAGATGTAGGGTTGGTGAAGATCTTTTCCCAGCCTATAAGCTGTTGCTTTGTTCTGTTGACAGTGTCTCCTGCCTTACAGAAGCTTCTCAGCCTCATAAGGTTGAATTTATTAATTGTTGACCTTAAGGCCTGGGTTGTTGGTGTTCTGTTTTGGAAGTTGTCTCCTGTGCCAATGTGTTCCAGGCTCTTACCCTCTTTTTCTTCTAACCGATTAGTTGTCTCTGGTTTTATGTTGAGGTCTTTAACCCATCTAGACTTTGTGCATAGTGACAAATATGGGTCTAATTGCGTTTTTCTACATGTAAACATCCAGTTGGACCAGCACCGTTTGTTGAAGATGCTATTCTTTTTCCATTGAATGGATTTGGCTTCTTTGTCCAAAAATCAAGTGACCATATGTGTATGGATTCATTTCTGTGTCTTTGATTCGATTCCATTGATCAACCAGCCTATTGCTGGGCCAGTGCCATGCTGTTTTAATTACTGTTGCTCTATAGTACAGCTTGAAGCCGGGTATGGAGATTCCTCCTGAGGATCTTTTATTGTATAGGATTGTTTTAGCTATTCTGAGTTTTTTGTTTTCCACCTGGCATCTTGCAGCTGGATTTCCAAAGCCACCTGTCTTAAAAGGAAGAGACATTTGTTACACCAATCCATCACTACAGAGAATAGATCTTTCAATGTCTTTAAAATATTTTGTGGGTATTTTGATAGGGATTGCATTGAATCTGTAAATTGCTTTTGGTAAGATGGCCATTTTTACTATGTTGATTCTCCTGATCCATGAACAAGGGAGATCCTTCCATCTACTGATGTCTTCTTCAATCTCGTTCTTCGGAGATTCAAAGTTTTTTTTTTCAAACAAGCCCTTCACTTGCTTGGTTAGAGTTATTCCTAGATATTTTATATTGCTTGTGGCTATCGTGAAGGGTGTAGTTTTCCTAATTTCTTCCTCTGCATGATTGTCATTTGTATAAAGGAAGGCTTCTGACTTTTTGGAGTTAATTTTGTATCCAGCCAATTTGCTGAAGGTGTTTATCAACTGTAGGAGCTCTCTGGTTCAGAGATACTCTTTACTAACAGATATGTTTCTTATTGACATCTGGGACCCAAACGTCTGTTAATACAATGTCTGTTGATGTATGGCCAGGACCTGGGTAGAGGAAGAGGCATAGGAAGTAATAGAAGAAGTTGACCTGGACTCAGAGTTGGACTTGGACACTAATTGATTTGTTCATGCTACGTAGGAAGTAGGAGGGTGCATGTAATGTTTAGAAATGCAGATGTGACCACAGTGAAATAAGCAAGGGTCAGAAATGAATTCAGAAGTATATTTAGTGACCAGAGAACACAGAATTTTGTTGGACATGGTTAGATACATGGAATATAATTTTTCATGCAGTTGAAGTCACTAGAGCTGTGGTCCTCAACATTCCTAATGTTGTGAACCCTTAATATAGTTCCTCTTATTGTGGTGACCCACAAGAATAAAATTATTTCATTGCTACTTCATAACTGTAAATTTGCTACTGTTTTGAATCGGTGTAAATATGTAATATCAAGATAGCTGATATGTGACCTCATGTTAGGATTAAAAATGAGATGACACACAACAGATATGATATGGGGAGATTTATTTGTAGAAGGGGAGAGAGGGAAGAGAGAGGGATGTCCCAGGGATGGGGACACACACACACACACACACACACACAGAGAGAGAGAGAGAGAGAGAGAGAGAGAGAGAGAGAGAGAGGCAGACAGACGGACAGACAGACAGAGTGAGTAAGAGTAAGAGACAAAGTAAGAGTAAGAGAGAGAGGTGGCTTGTTGGTCCTTTTTATATCTGGTCACTAGTTGCACACATGGTGGCAGTCAGTAGATGATGATGTCAGAGGTTGCTAAGAAACTTAGAGGCAGGCCGCTTATATGCCAGTTCCCTGTCATGACCCACAGGTTGATTACCACTGCATTAGAGTTAGAATAATTGAGACAACATGGTGCATGGTCTATTTAATATTTTCACTGTTCAATCAAGTTGCTATAAATAAGAAATTTGAACTATGATTCAAATAAGTCATAGAACACCAGGGAATAGAACTTTTATTTTTAAAAAATTGAAAAGTACTTAATAACTAGACTGTTGTTTTGCAGAGTACATTAAAGTTTTCATCAAGGACAAACTTAAATTCAAGGGAAATGTGTGACTCAGATAACCTTCCCTTTGACTTTCACACATACCTGTGCCTTTGGTGTGCTTTGGGGGAACGTATGTTCAGAAGGTAGCTCTGAGCCCTTATGGCTGCTAAAATTCTGACCTTACCAAACTGTAAAATAAAGTTCTCTTTGCTCAGCAGAAGGAACCCAATGTTTCTGTGAATCTAACTGCTCTTGGTCATTACTCCAGGAATTTCAAATTTTGGCTTTAGCGACACTGGATGTAGTGATATAGTGTATGTACAAATGTCTATTTAAATGGGGGATATAAAATTTTCTTGGTAAGTAGTTTATACATATTCATAGATATGTAACAGTATCTAGTTGAATCCCTACTTTTTCATGGCTATTATCTTTGAGAAATACACTCTCATTATTAAATAGACACGAAGAGGACATTCTTTTGTAGTGACGGGCAGTTTATTTATATTTTTCTTGATTTGTCAATATTTATTATTTAAAATCATTTTTGGTAGGCCAAAGCTGTAACTGAATTGTAGTCCCATTCAAAACCATGAAGGACAAAAATTCAAGTCCACCAATTTAAAACACAGTCTCTTCCAAGTCCTTGGGTGACATACTTGCTTAACACTTAATTCCTTTTTGTTTGGAATTCTTTAATTTTTATTTTGTTTTTGTTTTTGGAGACATGGTTTCTTTGTTTAGCCCTGGCTGTCCTGGAACCAGCTTTGTATACCAGACTAGCCTCAAACTCATAGAGAGCCACCTATCTCTCCCTCCCCAGTGCTAGTACTATGGCATGTCCCACTACTACCTGGCCTGCAATTCTGCAATTTTTATATCCATGAATTCTGTAAGCTTTTATACACAGGAGGATGAAATATAGTAAAATTCGGTGACATGTCAGAAATGTAGCTTATTTTGCTTTCCTGAAGAAAAGCAACATGGAAGGAAGTCACCTTGATGAATGCCATTGTGCATACTTGAGTAAGAAAGAACATCATATGTGCTCTAAAAGGGTAGAAATGATTATTTTCAATTTTCCCTTGCCTGCGTGCACTTTGAGAGTCTTCCTCCATGTGTCTTGGAGTTCACTGTCCCAGTTGTTGAGCTCCAAAGTACATGGTACTTTCTTTACTATAGTTCATGCCAAATAGTGTACTTAATACTTGGTAAATAATGAGTAATAGAACACGAGGAGGGTCAGTCTGTTTTCCTATTCTTCCCATATCTTTCCTTTTTTGAAAAAATTAATTTATTCATATTACATGTCAATGGTTAGCCCATCCCTTGTATCCTCCCTTTCTTTCCTCCCTCCTGCTTCCCCATATCTTTCCTAACCACACTTTTCACATGCCTTACTGAGATGTAATCTGAAACATTGGAAATGATTTCTGGCTAGAGATATCCTATGTTAGGAGTAATAACGCTGAAGACATAAACATAGGCTGGTGCAAATTCATTTTTATTTTCTGAAGAAATGGGTTCTCTGGGTAATATGAATTTCAAGATGACATGAGCCAGATTCTTAAATTAAGCTTGCAGTTTTGTTATAGTTATCACTTCCCACTGGGTTCTTAACCTTCTCCTTCCTAGGAAAGTTTGCAGCAGCGGGCCATGGTCCAGATTACAATTGGACACAGGCACTGGCAGATGTTTTCATTCTGGACATTCCATGATCCACAATGATGGCCACAAGCACAACCAGTAGCTGTCATCCCTACATGGTCAAGTGAGACACAGATATCAGAGCCCTTGGACTGTCAGAGATGGAAGGTTCCTTTCTTGGGAAGTCCATGAGTACATCTGGGTTTCATAGGACATACAGCTATTCAAATTTTACAGTTCTTTTCAAGCAAACAAAATCCAAAATTACTTAAACTGAATGACTTGGGAAGTAGAATTTTACTGTCTTTCAATTGATAGCAAATTCACCTCTACTCTGGCCCCCTACCCACAACATAAGGGAATATTAGGAAAGATATGAAGGCCAGATCCATGACGTGACATGAGGGACAGGAAGGGCTTGCACATGGGGCTATGAATTCCTCAGTAACATCCTTGGAGAATTGAAAATCAGGAAGGGATGGTTGGGCACCTGGGACTATAGCTCAGCTCCATGGTAGTACAGACCCTAGCAAGGAGAAGGTGGTATTAGGAATTGATGGGAGAGGACACAGGGACACTTTCACAAATGCTCCTTGAGGAGTTACTCACCAGGAGGACAGGAAGACAGTTTGCCTGTAGCCCTCACACTAGTGCAGGACATAGCATTAGACAGAGGGGCAGTAAAGTCACCTGAGGAAGAGAAAAGGATATGGCCAATGATCTTGCAATTCCATTTTAAGTCCTCTTCTGCCCTGGGGTTGTCATTGTTTTCACAAGTAGTCCACATGCTACCTTTTAAGATTTAGTTTATTCCATTGTGAAGAAAAAGTAACAGCTATTCTTACATCATATAGTGTCTCTGGAAATTAAATGATCTAACTAAAATCTTAATATTATGCTTGTTTTATAATATGTTCATAAGTTATAAGCCCCATCCTTTTTCTTCATTATCATAAAGAACATTGAGTTCTTATATAAGATTTCTAAAGGGTAGGTAGGATGCTGGAGGAAGCCCTGGTCAGGAAGGCAGGGAGGGATGAAGTTGAAGGAGATCTTAGAATGAGATACAAGGGATTTTCAGATTTATGTACAGTCAGCAAGAACAAGGATTAGGCTATGATCTCTCATATTCATCTCCTACCTTGATAACTGAAAACGTTCCTGCTCTTTCTCCCCTCAGTATGCACTGAGACCATCAGCTGGAGAAAGAAGACAAAGATGAGAAGGAAACAAACTGTAGTCTTCATCCTGTTGAAAGTCAATGTTCCGGGGCTGGAGGGAAAAAGCAGAGAATGACATCACTGAGATATTGCATTGATGTGAGGGAAAGGACACAATGTGGAGAGACTAGGAATGGTACACCAGCAGTAACCATACTATAGCTGTTCTGCTCTTTAAAAGAATACAGGTTACTCACAGAGCTTAACGACTCAGCAGAAGCTCAGGAAAGCTCAGGACCTGGCCAGATGAGCGATTCACATACCATATAATTACTGACCTGGTACCCTTAATATATACAAGCACAGCCCAATGGAATAAACAATTTCAGTACATTTTGGCAGCCTGGATAACAATTTCCTGTGGGTTGGCACTTGGTTAAAGGGCCAATAGCTCCTATGCTGATACACCTTCAGCAAATTGACCTGGTACAAAATCAACTAAAAAAAGTAGCCCTGCTGTATACAAAAGCCAAATAGGCTGAGAAAGAAATTAAGGAAATAACACCCTTCACAATAGCCAGTATCTTGGTGTAACTCTAACCAAGCAAGTGAAAGACCTGTATAAATAAAACCCAAAACTTCAAGTCTCTGAAGAAAGAAATTGAAGAAGATATTAGAAGACAGAAAGATCTTCCATGCCCATGGATCAGTAGGATTAACATAGTAAAATGGCAATCTTACCAAAAGCAATGCCCAGATTCAATGCAATTCCCATAAAAATGCCAACACAATTATTTACAGACATTGAAAGAACAATTATCAACTTCATATATAAAAAAAAACCTTAATAGCTAAGACAATCCTGTACAAAAAGATCTTCTGGAAGTATCTATATCCCTGATCTCAAGCTGTACTGTAGAGCAACAGTAATAAAAACAGCATGGAACTGGCGTAGAAACAAACAGATGGATGAGTGGAATCAAATCGAAGACCCAGATATAAATCCCCCCCCCATGAACACTTGATTTTTGACAAAGAAGCCAAATCCATACAATGGAGAAAAGATGACATCTTCAACAAATGGTGCAGGTCTAACTGAATGTCTACTTGTGCAAAAATAGTAGTCCCGTATTTATCACCCTTCGCAAAACTAAAGTCCAAGTGGTATAAAGAGTTCAACATAAAATCAGACACACTAAATCTGTTAGAAGAAAAAGTGGGGAAAAGCCTTGAGCTCCTTGGCACAGGAGACAACTTCTTGAACAGATGCCAATAACTCAGCATCTAAGATCAGCAATTAATAACTGGGATCTAACGAAACTGAAAAGCTTCTGTAAGGCAAAGAACACTGTTAACAGAACAAAACAAATAACATCCTACAAACTGGGAGATCTTCACCAATCCTACAAATGACCAAAGACTAATATTCAAAATATATAAAGAAATCAAGAAAATAACCACCAACCAACCAAATAATCCAGTTTTAAAAAGGGGTACAGAGGTAAACAGAAAATTCTCAACACAAGAATATCAAATGGCTGAGAAACACTTAAATGTTCAATGCCCCTAAACATCAGGGAAATGTAAATCAAAATGACTCTGAGATTCCATCTTATACCTACCAGAATGGCTGAGATTAAAAAAAAAAATCAAGTAACAACACAAGCTGTCGAGGATATGGAGAAACAAGAACACTCCTCCATTGCTGTAAGGAGTGAAAACTTGAACAACCACTTTGGAAACCAATCTTGCACTTTCTCAGAAAATTGGGAATAGTGCCCTCTCTCAAGACCCAACCATACCACTCCTGACCATATACCCGAAAGATGCTCCACCATACCAGGACATTCCCTCAACAATATTCATAGCAGCTTTATTCATAATAGTCAGAATCTGGAAACAACCTAGATGTTCCTCTACTGAAGAATGGATAAAGAAATCATGACACATTTACACAATGGAATACTGGAATGCTGGAGTCTGTATCCAGCAAGTTCAGTAACCCGGGATGGAGATGTGGAGTTGGTGAAAAGGAAAACTCTCGACCACTTGTTACAGTTTGAGCAAGTGGTCCCGAATAGCTCGAGTCATCTTTATTTATACAGAATTCTGAAGCATTACACATACACAATATCAGATTCACCTTTAATTATTATCCAGAAATCTCATCATGTATTGTTTCTCTTGTTCCCTCCTCGTGGTTGACCTTTGTCCATATCTAAGCAATACAGTATTACAATCCAAATGATTATGTCATAACTAAATACATCTAAGTTTTGCAAGCCAAATGATTATATCTAGCCACGTACATCCAGTTTGGTTTGTTTGCAGGCTGGAAGCAAACATGCAGTTTCAAAGGTAAAACAATTAAAATGCAAGAATAAGCCTCTAACAGCAAAATAACCTTTACATCTTATTATAATCTAAATCAATATATTCTTAATATGTATTAAGTTATAAGCCAATTTTTTGTAATCATACAATATGGTGCTACTCTATTATAACTTTTTCATTAAGCAGAAATAATTATCATTTGTCATTATCCAATACTATTTTCTCCCTTGTCCAAGATGGGATGAATCTATCCAATTTCTTTTAAGATCATGACAAATTTTTACTTACTAGCTTGTCCTGAAGTTAACTTGACCTAAAAATGAACTCTTCACTACTGAACTTTAGGGCCTCATCTCAGTAAGTCCTATCTCTTCAGGCCCTATCATCTCTCGGTTTTGACCTTTCTCTCACTCCAATGTATTAGCATACTTAGGTCATCAGAAGAAGTAGTTGACCTTTCCAAGCCCCTTTTCTTGCTCAAATACTTTATCAATATTTAAAGACCATCTACTAAAGAATCTTTATTATAAAGGTCTTGGCCAATCATGTCTTTACTTGACCTTTCGTAAAAAAGCAGGGCTCATAAGCAGGAAACATGGTTCCATCTCTCAAGGATTGACATAAGTCATTCTGAATATTGTCCCACTGGATCTTGCCAAGTGGTAGAAAAACTCCCAAGGACATTGCCTCAAGATTTCCCAAAGAAAACTCGTGTATTTTTCTCAAAAGACTTTCGGATATCAGCCCAACTGGATCTTGCCAAGTGGATGAAAAGCTCCAAGGGCCTTACCACAAGGAGATCACTCACAGAAGACTCAGAAAGTCTTCTCAAGAGATGTAACATGGCTCCCAACAATACTACCCAGCTATTAAAAATAAGAAAATCATGAAATTTGAAGGCACATGGATGGAACTAGGAAAGATTATCCTGAGTGAGGTAACCCAGACCCAGAAAGACACTCATACTTACAAGCAAATATTAGCTACATAATACAGGATAACCACACTACAATACATAGACCTAAAGAAGCTATATAACAAGGAGAACCCAAGAGAGAATGCTTAATTGTCATTCAGAAGGACAAATAGAATAGACACCAGAAGCGATGAAGAGAAGGAACAGGATTGGCATATACCATAAAGGTCCTCTGAAAGACTCCACCCAGAACAGTAACAAAGCAGGAGCTGAGTCTCACATCCAAACATCAGGGTGGCATACATGGAGTCTTATGGAAGAGTGGTAGGATAGAAGGACCTGGAGGGGACAGGAGCTGCTCAAGGAGACCAATGGAGCCAAGAAATCTGGCCAGGGAATGGGTGGGGTTGTACTGCAGAGACTGATACACGAACTAAGGACCATGCATGGATAGAACCGACACCACCTATTTAGATGTAGTCAATAGGCAGCCCCATCTCCCTGTGGGTCCCATAATATGGTGAGTAGGGCCTACTTCTGACATGGACTCTGGTGCCCACTCATTGATCACTTCCTCCGGGTAGGGTGGCCTTGCCAGGCCACGGAGGAAAAGGATACAGGCAGACCAGAGGAGACTTGATAGGCTGAGGTCAGATGATAGGAGAGGAGGGCTCCACATTTCTGACGACTAGAGGATGGGGAAGGAGAGGGGCTCTCACTGAAGCTAGGCATGCCTGAGAGACAGACAATGTAAATGACCAGAGCTGAAGATCAAATCAGTAGTCTACCAGACCCTGCTGTGGTACAGCCAGGCAGGTGAGGCTCCATTCCCACTTTTCCCTGGGCTAAACTAATTGGAAATATCCCCACCAAGGCTTCAGGGACAAAGGAAATGCTTGGAAGTATCACTGAGCTTCCTCAACATAAGAAAGTTCAACAAGTGGATAAAGTAGTGGGATCGTTCAGGTTGTGTGAGATCTTTGTAACCTTTTTTTAGCAGTTCCTTAGCTACTGGATATTGGGATCAGTTTTCACTTATTTGGAATGGTTATCTATGGACATTCATAGCCTCCACGGTTACCTTCACAGTCACAGTCGTGGACATGGGATGGTGTGCTGAGTTCCTACTGTTACTTGCTAACAATCTTCTAAAATATAGCATAATACTAATCCCTGAGTGTTTTTCAGATTAAATAAAATATAAAACTATGCATGTGCCCTTAAGAGAACAAGGATAGAAGATAATCCACAGAAGACACAAAGCTCAGACAGAGCTATAAAATCTTTGTAGTATTATGATCCTGTTAGACACATATGATACCTGAAAAAAATTTTAATCCTACAGTAGCCTGTGCCTGTAAATATAAAACAGCTGCAGGTATACTTGGAGTACCCATGGTATTGAGATATCTCCACTTGCAAGAAGTAGTCTATCAGTTGTAAAAATTTATATCATACATATAATATCTATATTTTACATATATAGATATCTCTATATTATATATGATATATAACTTTTATAAAGCATGACTATATGATTCATGTACATATATGCTATAATCTATATGAGACATGAATATATGAAACATAATGAAACAATATATCATACATATAATATAAGAGGTTGATCTGAAAAGGTTCAGGAGGCTTTTGAACAGGGTAAGACTCTTGGAGTCATGACTCAAATAACTATGCCTGCCAGCAAGGAATATATATATTTCTTTATGGGAGAGCCATTATCTAATGAAACAGCAAAGGTCATAAAGCCAGAACAACTGATTGACAAAGCACCAGCAAGGCTGAGCCAAGTGATGTAATCACTGTGGTATCGTCCCCTACTTTTTGGCCTTGATCTCTATGTGTCAAGTAGTTGGGGCATTTTTATGATTTATACAACTTGTGGATATTAAATTGATGAAATTTTTATCATTTATTCTGTCTTCCCAGAATACTGCTTCCATGTTTTCCCAGGAATGTCCTGGCTGTACTGTGCCTCCCGCTTTTAGGAAGATATGCTTATCTGGTCCCATCAGAATGTCTTCCTATGACTCAAATAATTATGCCAGATACCTCCTTATGAGGCTCCAACTCAAAGATATTCTTGGCACATGTGCCCCTGGATGTTCCTGACTGAGCAACAAGATGATTAAAACAAAGTAAAATTTAAAAGGTAAACAATATTCAGTTGGCTAGAGAAGTTGACAGCAAATCAAATTAAAAACCTCTTCCTTATACTGATGGACAAAGAATGGTGTGGATAAATGATAAAAGAATAAAATATTAAGACCTCCATTTCTTAGAAAGGGAGCCACTGTGGTGTTGTATGATCAAGGAAAAATTTATCAATAATAGACATATAAATAAATTCTACAAATATAAAAAAAACTGCAGGAACTTTGGCATGAAGATTTTTTTGAGCCTAATGACAATTTGCACTGTGACTAGTAAAGGTTTCTAATACACTGCTTGGGACAAGACAGTCTGCCCAGGCTGGTTTGGAGATTCTCTTTCTGTCTAGTAAACTGCAAGAGCTACCAGCCTGAGAACAGGCTGTTCTGCTTTGGCAAAGGTACCCTTGAAACTTCAGTATTGTTAAAAGTTGCATTGGGGGTTTGATGAGGGAAAAAGATTGTAAAATGTAATTCTGTTCTGTTACATTTTATCATTGGTGACTTACAACCAAAAGGAGGTTAAAACATGTGTTCAGTTACAAAACTGATTTGATCTGTGTTTTGGAAGAGCATGCATCTATCCTTGCCTACTGACGTCTGTATAAATAAAGAAGCACTCTGACTGCCAGTCAGCCAGGCTGCAGACTTCTCCTGACACCCATTCCTGACTCATTCCTCCCTTTCCTCTATTGATGCTCTTGTATCTGCCATTCTTTAGGCCGTGACCTCACCGTGGGGCTGGACGCCAGCAGACTCACCTATGTAGACAAGTTACAAACCACATATAAACATTTCCACTAACCTTTAAATTAAATTGTGTTTAAATTAATTTAATAGAGTGCCTCTAGTGCATGTCAGAACATTACATCAATGTCCTCCAATACGATTCCCAAAAGACTCCTTATTCTCCTCCATAACTTAGGAGTTCAGCCTTTCACCTTCCACACTTGCACTGCCATCCTGGCATTCCAAACTCCCACCAGAGAGGGCATTACCTTTTGTACACAGCATCCTAGGGGCGTCTCTGTGTTCCAAATGTCAACTAGGATCCACATCAGAGTATGAGGGCTTGGAAGGCTTTTGCCTTGACCTAATTGGACTCCATCACTCAAGAGATAACTAACCTAAGACTGAGGGGATCACATGCTTCCCTAAGGTCAACGGTGACCATCTGATAGATGAGGAGCCAGGACTAGAACCAAGGTCTCTCCACTCCACTGCATTGCCCTTTGTATGAAGCTGTCTAACTT
>OU015745.1:100853423-100873707 GCA_907169655.1 Acomys percivali | reverse complement strand
TTCCATGTCATCGAGTTGATGGCAAATTACTTCTGTGTTGGGTACCTGCTAAGCTAAGCAAAGGAGTAAATTGAGGCAGAAATGAGGGCCATATCCATGACCAGACAATGGAAGACATAAATGGCTAGCATATGAGAGAGTACAATAGAAAGAAATGAAAGGAAGAACAGAAACTCAAGTCCTCTCAGTATCATCCTTAAAGGAATTCAAAATCAATAACAGATGTCTGGGCACTTGGGACTATGGCTCACTTCCATGGTGGTACAAATTTGATCTAAGAAAACAATTCACTATTATATATTGACTCATTATATATATAAGGAAGAGCATAGGATATCTTGTTTAAATTCTTTGTGTAGAGTTACTTACCAGCAGGACAGGTGGCCAGTCTGCCTTTTGCTGTGACACTAGTGCAGGAGAGCTTCTTAGGCCCTGTCAAGAGAGGATACTCTAAGTTGTAACCAGTGGTTTTGCTTGTGTTCTTGTAGTGTCTTTAAAAACGTGTTTTTCTTCCAATCCCAGGTGTAGGATATGGGGCTGTTCCAGATTGCCCACAGCAACAGAATATTTGCCTTGTGCAGGCTTTGAGAAGGCCATGATCTTTGGCAGCTACAGATAATTTAATGCAGGTGAGTCTGAGAGGAAATAAATGCCAGAGCCTAGAGAGGGGGGCACCAAGGAAAAAGAATGCTTGTGCACCCCGATGCTGCTCCTGGTTGTTTTTTATGCAGTTTGATGAGAAGAAGTTATAGATAATCTGAAATGAAAATTAGACTTGCCTCAAGGAACACAATGACCCTAAGCAGCTGGAAGTAGCCACAAGAGTTCTACTCCTCAGTCTCCATTAACCTTCATTCTCTCCTACCTGGTGTTTGGGTACAAGAAGGGACTTTGGTTGAGAAGGGAGAAAGAAAAGTAAGAAACTACAACAAAGTAAAATAAAAAATTAAAATGTGCCTACATGTTCTTTTTTTTTCACAACTTTCTTCAAAGTCCTCTTATGTATACTGTTATCATTTTTTCATAATCTGGGTACTCATTAACATTTAAGTTTTAATTTCTTTAAAAATTTTTTTATTTGCCTGGGTATTTTGCCTAAGCGTGTGTTTGTGTCTCTGTGTGTGTGTGTTTGTGTATGTGTGTGTCCATCACATGTATGCCTTGTACTTGTAGTGGCAAGAAGAGGCCATCTGATCCTCTGGGACAGGAGTTATATAAGTGTTTGTGAGACATCATGTCGGTGCCTGGTCCTCTGGAAGAGCAGCCAGAGCTCTTAACTACCTAGTAATCTCTCCAGACTCCAAATTTAATTGCTTAATTTATGAAGTGACAGTAAATTATTCTTAGTTCATAAATTGGCTATAAAATTAAAGAAACTAAAGTCTTTGATTTACACTTGATTCATAATGGATCCATACATTATGCCTATCACCCTCCTTGTTCCTCCTAATCAAGAAGATTTAGTTTTTGATCAAGAGCTCAAAAAAGAGTCGGATACCAAATGAACCCTTGAACAGGAAGTAAGGCTACAGTGGACTAACTGGAAGCTGGGATCTTGGAGTGGGGTAAAGATGATGTAAAGGTTTAGGAGTAGGAGGCATAAGTAAAGGGTTGAGCTCAGATTTTCCTTGCCCCATCTGTTACCTGTACTATTTATCTCTTCCTTGATCATTTCCTTCACCACAGTGTCTAAGGAATGCTGCGTGTTCACTGGGATCATCAACTGCAGAAGAAAGATGGAGATGAGAAGAAAGCACATTGTAGACTTCATGCTGTAGAATATCGGTGTCTGGAGCTGGAAGTGAAAGGGAATGAAAGTGAGTCTCAGGGCTCTGAGGTGGCCATTAAAGAAGGGAGAAGAAAGTGAGGAGAAGCATTGGTATCTGTACTGCAGTTCTTGTTTTTTGAAGAAGGAGAGAAGGGTTCCCAAAGAGATGATTCACTCACCAGAAAGCTCAGCAAAGGTTTCTGCAGTCTGGCTGGGAAGGGTTCTCTACTGCTTTGAGATTGCAGACCTGGGCACTATTAACATATATAAGTGCACACACATTTAAATACTGCCTGTGTCTTGTTAGTGAGGTGTGAAATATAACCACAATAAATGTAGTATATCTTTGACAAGCAACAGCTGCCTTAGCTGTGGATGACTGCCAAGGGGAGTCATCCTGTTGACCTGCTCTATCCACTCTGTTCTTGGACACCTGGTGAGGATAACACCTGGGACTTCATTTGTCTGTCCCATATGAGCGTTCCTGCTTAGTCCTTCACCAGGAGTTAATTGCTTTAAGGCCTTCCTAGTGGCAGCTCTACTTACCACATGGTCAGACAGCTTTTGTGATTGTTGCAGGCTGATCCCATCTATGTAGTCTGTTTACCTCACATAAATGTAAGGGAAAAGCATCTGCATGATTCCAGAGCACTTTTGGAGGCCCAGCAAAATTATCATTAGATTGATCTTTTTTTCATTTCTTTCCACTATTCCCTGTTTATTTTTTGATGCTGTCTTCTCATAGTCACAAGTGGAAAGTAGCACATTCTGGCCAGACTCTGAGCCAAAAGAAAGGATTGAGACAACCCTATTATCTTTGGAGGCTTGTCTGTTTCTTCTCAGTTTTGAAAATGTCTCTTATCATTCTTAAGTTCTGGGTCATATAGCTTACCCTTCCTACCACATATGTGATAATTAATGTTCTCAAATTGGTGGGATTATGTACTTCCATAGGGACACACCTCTGTACATGTGTGTGAGGAAGTTTTTACATTAGGTTAGCTGAGGTGAATGGACACACTCTCTGTGTGGGTGTCACCACTCTGTGGGCTTGGGTCTCAGACTGAGTAAAAGTGAGAAGTGGCACTGAGCACCAGCATTCATGTCTTCAAACTCCCAATGTGCATGTGCAATAAAACCAGATGCCTCATACTCTTGCCACCATATATCTGGTGCCATGAGGGACCACACCTTTGATTTGTAAGCCAAATAAAGCTTTCCTTCCTTAACTGTTTATGACCATGTGATTTGTCAGCCTTTGGAACTGGTTTGCAGATAGATTATTGGAGAGAGTGTAGGATTTTGACTGAGAATGAGAATGACCCATGTGGCAAAAAAAAAAAAATTGCAACTTGGTCATGGCCAAGCAGAAATATTGTCATTTCTGATGTATTCTTATGGTAGTAACTCAGCCACTGGGCATTTTTTCCCTTTTCCTTTTTAAAAAAATTTTAATTTTATTAATTTATTCAGATTACTACTCAACTGTTATCCCATCACTTGTATCCTCCTGTTCCTCCCTCCCTCCCGCTTTCACCCTATTCCCCTCCCCTAGGTCTAAGAGCAAGGGGGAGCTCCTCCTCCACTACATGGTCCTAGGCTATCAAGTTTTATCTTGGTAGCCTGCTTATTCTTTCTTTGAGTGCCATCAGGCCTCCCCACCAAGGGGAGGTGGTCAAATATGGGGCATGAGAGTTCATGTCAGATTCAATCCTCACTTTCCACATAACTGTGGAGAATGTCCTGTCCATTGGCTAGATCAGAGTAGGGGTTTACTACTTGTATTGTCCATGGTTAGTGCAATAGTTTGAGCAGACCCACCTGGGCTCTGGTCCACCCATCACAATGTTCTCCTAGTAGGTTTTTAGGACCATCTGGGTCCTTCTATTTTCCCATCTCCTATATTTCTCTTATCTAGAATCTCAGTAGGATGTCCTCACATCTATCCCAATCTCCTAGTAAGTGAAGACTTTCCTGGGACATGCCTTTTGGGCCCAATTACAAGTGAGTATATACCATGTGAGTCTTTCTGCTTCTGGGTTAATTCACTCATTATGATCATTTCTAATTCCATCCATTTGTCCACAAATTTTGGGATTTCCTTGTTTTAATAGCTGAGTAGTATTGCATAATATAAATGTACCACAGTCTCTTTATCCATTCTTCAAGTGAGGGACATTTAGGCTGTTTCCAGGTTCTGACTATTATGAATAAGAATGCTATGAACATGGTTGAGCATATGTCCTTGTGAGCCATTGGTCTTTTTAATCAATTCCCTTTGATGGGGCTTCCACTATACTTGGGAGAGGAATAGATACAACTCACTATAAATCAGGAAATGTAGGTGGCCTGTGTCCTTTAATGCCCTTTAATTCTTTAACATTGTAAATATGTGTGTGTGTGTGTGTGTGTGTGTGTGTGTGTGTGTGTGTGTGTACAAATACCCACACCAGGACATGCATGTGGAGGTCATAGTCAGTTTTCCTTTCTACATCCAGGATCCCAGGAATCCAAAACAGGCAATTAGGCTTAATTGCAGGCACCTTTACTTGTCAACCATCCCACCGGCTGTTATAACAGTTATATTTATACATTTCTTCTTTTGCTCAGTGTAATATGACTAAGAACGATGAATGATAACCATGCTAAAGCCTTAATGTTATGTCCAAGTGAAATTTTCTTTCCTGAATAACTTAATACATAGCATTTCAATTCAGAGTAATTAAACATTTCAAGGTGTGAGCATATTGTAGACCAATTTGTTGGCAGAATGTAACTTGAATGACCTCTAGTAAACCTCACAATAGAGCCCTGGTTCTCTTCTGAGCAGCCTTAGAATTGTATCTGTCCCTGTTCACATTTCCACTGGCATTGTGGTCTTCCACACTCCCATCAGATAATGACCCGTTAACTTCTACAGAGCAGCCTAGATCTCTATGTAGCACATATCAAACTGAATTACCGTCAAGTATTAGAGCTTGTATGGCCCTTGGAATGGAACAAACATAATTTTGTCACTCAGAAGACAACCAACTGAAGAGGGATCTGATCATTTAGTTACTGAAGGTCACAAATGAGCAGTGTTTGCAGATGCTGACTTGGGACTAGAACCCGGGTCTCTCTGTTCTTATGCATAATCCTTGATATGATGGTGTCTCATTTCTGTGGACTTAATGAAATCTAAAGGATGGGATGAAATACTGTCTTGGCTTAACTTTAGGTACATTTTCTATTTCCATGAACCTCTGCCTGTCAAAGAGCAAAGTCATATAAAGTATATAGCAAAATTTTTATGCATCATAAATATAAAATAGAGCAGCAAATGTATTTCTTTTTCTGGATACCAGCCTGTTTGAGACCACAGGAGAATGGAGATGTTGGCATTCACTTTTGCAGACTATATTCCAGATGTCTGGTTAGGAATGTTGACTCTATTCTCTACCACTGGGTAGTTGATATTTATTTTAAAACTAAAGAATCGCACACTAGTTTCAACACAGTGTTTTGTAGACCTCTTCCTCAAAGCTTAGTGTTCATGGATGTTATGTTAACTAACATGCCTTTGTAATCAGTCTTTTCATTATCATCATCATCATCCCTTTTCCATGTCAAGTCCTAATAGACAGCCTTGAGCTGGGCATGAGACTTTACAGCTGTGCTACCACACAGAATGGCCATTGTCTACTGTCACTTGTGCAAACCTGGGCATCGTGCCATAGATGGGCATTTGGGGCTAGTTCTGCTCTAAAGACTTCTGCTGTTCCCTGCTGCACTTCCTCTCTGGGGTTTAATAGTTCCAGTCTAGAATTAAGGAACAATTTAAACTCCTGGTTCTTATTGAAAGTGGCTGATGCCAACTGAGTTAACTGGGTTATGACCTCAGCACTCCCTGTTGGCATCCAGCTTGGCACAAGGCTCCATAGTTTCTGAGTACTAAGTTCCTGACAGCTCCAATTTTTGTTGATTTTCTTTTGCCAGTAAAATAGTAGGTTGTGTTTATACATCTGGCAGTGACCTGCTTCATTTGGAGAGATGTCACTGTGTTCTGGTGTGGAGCCTGACCCGTTCTTTTTTTTTAAATTTTTTAAATTAATTTATTCATATTACATCTCAATTGTTTGCCCATCCCTTGTATCCTCCCTTTCTTTCCTCCCTCCCGCTTCCCCCTCTACTCCCTTCCCCTATGTCTGTGACTGAGGGGGACCTCCTCCCCCTGTATATGCTCCTAGGGTATTGAGTCTCTTCTTGGTGACTTATTATCTTTCCTCTGAGTGCCACCAGGCCTCCCCATCCAAGGGACATGGTCCGATATGGGGCACCAGAGTTTGTGTGAAAGTCAGATCCCCTTCTTCACTTAACGGTGGAGAAGGTCCTGTCCATCGGCTAGACTGGGTAGGGGTTCGAAGTTTACTGCCTATATTTTCCTTGGCTGGTGCCATTGTTTGAGGAGGACTCCAGGGCCCAGACCCACCTGTAGTTTTCCAGGACCCTCTGGATCCTTCTATTTCCTCATTCTCCCAGGCTTCTGACCTCTAAAGTCTCAATAGGATTTTCTCCCCTCTGACCCACTTTCCTGGTAGGTAAAGTTTTTCATGGGGGCGTACCCCTTGGCCTAGTGTCTCGATATAAGTGAGTATATACCATTTGACTCTTTTTGCTTCTGGGTGAACTCACTCATTATGATAATTTCTAGTTCAATCCATTTGTCCACAAATTTCGGAAATTCCTTGTTTTTAATAGCTGAGTAGTATTCCATAGCGTAAATATACCACAGTTTCTTTATCCATTCTTCTACTGAGGGACATGTAGGTTGTTTCCATGTTCTGGCTATTATGAATAAGGCAGCTATGAACATGGTTGAGTATATGTCCATGTTGTGTGGTAGTGCATCTTCTGGGTATATTCCAAGGAGTGGAATAGCTGGGTCTTGAGGAAGCCGTATTCCCATTTTTCTGAGAAAGCGCCAGATTGATTTCCAAAGTGTTTGTACTAGTTTGCATTCCACCAGGATGAAGAGATAGAAAATGGAAGGATGTTGAAAACCTTGGATTATTAAAAATGTTTTTATTTAATTTTTAATCAAGATCAAGTTCCAAATCATGCTAATTGGACCTGGAGAGACCCTGGGACAATATAAGTATAAGAGCAATGCTGGGAACCAAGGAACAAAGTCTAACAATTTAAAAGTTGCAAACTTTGGCTGCAGAGCCAGGGATTCATAGTATCTGAAGAAAATTCACATGACATTTAATCATAACGTTGGTGTGTGTGTGTGTGTGTGTGTGTGTGTGTGTGTGTGTGTGTGTGTATGCAGGTATCCTTTTCTTTTCTTTTTTTCTAAATTAATTTATTCAGATTACAACTTAATTGTTATCTATTACTTGTATCCTCCCACTCCTCTCTCCTTCCCGCTTTCACCCTATTCCCCTCCCCTAGGTCTATGACCAATGATGACCTCCTTCCCTATATATGGTCATAAGCTATCAAATCTCATCTTGGTTGCCTGCTTATTCTCTTTGAGTTCCATCAGGCTTCCACACCCAAAGGAGGTGGTCAAATATGGGGCACTAGATTTCATGTCAGAGTCAGTCCCTGGTCTCCACATAACTGTGAAAAATGTCCTGTCCATTGACTAGATCAGAATAGGGGTTTGATGTTTACTACTTGTATTGTCCTAGGTTAGTGCAATAGTTTGAACATAACTCCTGGGCCCCGATCCATCAGTCACGATGTTCTTCTTGTAGGTTTCTAGCACCCTCTGGGTCTTTCTATTTCTCCATATTCTGTATTTGTCTTACCTAGAGTCCTAGTGGGATGTCCTCACATCTCTACCAATCTCCTTGTAAGTGAAGACTTTCATGGGACATGCCTTTTGGGCTAGTACCCAAAGTGCCCATGTGAACCTTTCTGCTTCTGGGTTAACTCACTCAGTATGATGATTTCTAGTTCCATTCATTGGTCCACAAATTTCAGGATTTCCTTGTTTTTAATAGCTGAATAGCATTCCATAGTATAAATGTACCACAGACTCTACCCATTCTTCAACTGAGGGACATTAAGGTTGTTTCCAGCTCCTGGCTATTATGAATAAGGATGCTATGAGCATGATTGACCATATGTCCTTGTTGTGTGGTGGAGCATTGTCTGGGTATATTCCAAGGAGTGAAATAGCTGGGTCTTGAGGAAGCCCTATTCACAGTTTTCTAAGAAAGCACCAGATAGAATTCCAACATGGTTGTACCAGTTTGCATTCCCACCAGCAATGAAGGAGTGCTCCTCTTTCTTCACATCCTTGCCAGGATGTTGTGTCACTTGAGTTTTTTATCTTAGCCATTCTAATGCGTATAAGATGGAATCTCAGAGTCATTGTGATTTGCATTTCTCTGATGACTAAAGACATTGAGCATTTTTTAAAGTGTTTCTCAGCCATTCGATATTCCTCTGTTGAGAATTTTCTGTTTAGTTCTGAACCCCATTTCTCAGTTGGGTTATTTGGTTTGGTGGCTTTTAATTTCATGAATTCTTTATATATTTTGGGTATTAGAGCTTTGTCTGGTGTAGGCTTGGTGAAGATCTTTTTCCAGCCTATAGGCTGTCACTTGGTTCTATTGACAGTGTCTCCTGCCTTACAGAAGATTCTCAGCCGCATGAGGTCCCATTTATTAATTGTTGACCTTAAGGCCCAGGCTGTTGGTGTTCTGTTCAGGAAGTTGTCTCCTGTAACAATGTGTTCCAGGCTCTTCCTCACTTTTTCTTCTAACTGATTTAGTGTCTCTGGTTTCATGTTGAGGTCTTTAATCCACTTGGACTTGAGTTTTGTACAGGGTGACAAATATGGGTCTAATTGCATTTTTCTACATGTAGACACCCAGTTAGACCAAGACCATTTGTTGAAGATGCTATCCTTTTTCCAGTGAATAGATTTGGCTTCTTTGTCCAAAAATCAAGTGATCATATGTGTATGGATTCATTTCTGGTTGTTTGATTCTATTTCATTTGTCAACCATCCTATTGCTGTGCCAGTACCATGATGTTTTATTTACTGTTGCTTTATAGTACAGCTTGAAATCAGGTATGGAGATTCCTCCTGAGGATCTTTTATTGTATAAGATTGTTATAGCTATTCTGGTTTTTTTTTTCCATATAAACTTGAGAATTGATCTTTCAATGTCTTTAAATAATTCTGTAGGTATTTTGATAGGGATTGCAGTGAATCTGTAAATTGCTTTTGGTAAGATGGCCATTTTTACTATGTTAATTCTCTCAATCCCTGAACAAGGGAGATCCTTCTTTCTTCTGATGTCATCTTCAATCTCTTTCTTCAGAGATTTAAGGTTTTTTTTCAAACAAGTCCTTCACTTACTTGCTTAGAGTTATTCCTAAATATTTTATATTGCTTGTGGCTATTGTAAAGGATGTAGTTTTCCTAATTTCTTCTTCTGCATCATTATCATTTGTATATAGAAAGTTAATTTTGTATCCAGCCAATTTGCTGAAGGTGTTTTTCAGCTGTAGGAATTCCCTGGTGCAATTTTGGAGGCCACTTATATACACTATCATATATTCTGCAAATAGGGATAATTTGACTTCCTCCTTTCCCATTTGGATCCCCTTGATCTCCTTTTATTTTCTTATTGCTCTAGCTAGAACTTCAAGAACTATATTGAAGAGATATGGAGAAAGTGTGCAGCCTCTCCATTTTCTTTGATGTTGGCTATTGGCTTGCTGTACATAGCCTTTATTATGTTTAGGTATGTGCCTTGTATTCCAGATCTCTCCAAAACTTTAAACATTAAAGGATTTTGGATTTCGTCAAATGTTTTTTCTGCATCTAAGGAGATGATCATGTGTTTTTTTTTCTTTCAGTTTGTTTATATGGTGGATTACATTGATGGATTTCTGTATGTTAAGCCATCATCCTTGTATGCCTGGAATGAAGCCTACCTAGTCATGGTGAATGATATTTTTGATATGTTCTTGTATTCATTTTGAGTATTTTTTCATCAATGTTCACAAGAGAAATTGGTCTGAAATTCTCTCTCTTTTTTTGGGGGGGGGTTGGGTCTTTGTGGGGTTTACACACCAATGTGACTGTGGCCTAATAAAAATGAATTTGGTAATGTTCCATCCATTTTTATCTTTTGGAGTGGCTTGAAGAGTATCAGTATTAGCTCTTCTCTTAAGGTCTGGTAGAATTCTGTGCTGAAACCATCTGGCCCTGGGCTTTTTTTTTTTGGTTGGAAGACTATCAATGATTGCTTCTATTTCTATAAGAGAAATAGGACTATTTAATTTGTTTATCTGATCTTGCTTCAATTTTGGCAAGTGGAATCGATCAAGAAAATTGTCTATTTCCCTTATATTTTCAAATTTTGTGGCACATGTGCCTTAAAATAGGATCCAATGATTCTTTGTATTTCTTCAATGTCTGTTGTTATGTCTCCTTTTTCATTTCTGATTTTGTTGATTTGGATAGTGTCTCTTTGACTTTTAGTTAGTTTGGCTAATGATTTGACTATCTTGTTGATTTTTTCAAAGAACCAGCTCCTTGCTTTGTTGATTCTTTGAATTGTTCTCTTTGTTTCTAATTTATTGATTTCAGCCTTGAGATTTTTTCCAGACATCTACTCCTCTTGGGTGTTTCTGCTTCTTTTTTCCCTAGGGTTTCCAGATGTGTCGTTAAGTTGCTTATGTGGGATGTTTCCAATTTCTTTATAAAGGCACTTAGGGCTATGAATTTTCTATTAGCACTGATTTCAATGTGTCCCACAAATGTGGGTGTGTTGTTCCTTCACTTTCTTGAATTTCAGGAAGTCCTTAATTTCTTTCTTTATTTCTTTCCTGACCCAGGTGTCATTAAGTAGAGAATTGTTTTGTTTCCATGTGTGTGTAGGCTTTTTGTTATTTTGTTATTTCTGTTGTTGTTGAAGTCCAGCCTTAGACCATGGTGATCTGATAGGATACAAGGTATTATTTCAATCTTCTTGTACTTATTGAGACTTACTTTATGTCTTATTATGTGATCAATTTTGGAGAAGGTTCCATGAGGTGGTGAGAAAAAAGGTATAATTCTTTATGTTTGGGTGAAAAGTTATGTAGATATCTGTTAGATCCTTTTGTTTAATGGCGTTGGTTAATGTTGTTATTTCTCTGCTTAGTTTCTGTTTCAGTGACCTATCCTTCAGTGAAAGTAATGTGTTGAAGTCTCCCACTATAAATGTCTGTGGTTTAAGCTTTGTTAATAGTTCTTTTACAAATGTGTGTACCCTTGTATTTGGAGCATAGATGTTCAGAATTATAATGTCATCTTGGTTGATTTTACCTTTAATGAGTATGAAGTATCCTTCCTCACCCTTTTGATTAATTTTGGTTGAAAGTCTATTTTATTAGATATTAAAATGGCTATACCTGCTTGTTTCTTGTGGCCATTTGTTTAGAATATTTTTCCAGCCTTTTACCCTGAGGTAATAACTGTCCTTGTGGGCGAGATGTGTTTCTTGAATGCAAAAGAATGTTGGATCTTGTTTATACATCCATTCAGTTAGTCTGTGTCTTTTTATTGGAGTGTTGAAACCATTGATGTTGAAAGATATTAATGACCAGTGACAGTTAAGTCCCTTAATTTTTGATGTTGAGTACAGTAGAGTGTGTGTGGTTGTGTTATTGTGATGGTGTAGTTATCTATTTCCTGTGTAGTTTTGGTTGTGGCTAGTCCCTTTGGGGTGGAGTGTTTGAATTTGTTTTTGTCATGGAATATTTTGTTTTCTCCTTCAATGGTTATTGATAGTTTTGCTGGGCATAATAGTCTGTCCTAGCATCTGTGCTCTCTTAGGGTTTGTAGGACCTCTGTCCAGACACTTCTGGCTTTTATGGTCTCTGCTGAGAAGTCAGGTGTAATTCTGATAGGTTTGCCATTGTATGTTTCTTGGCCCTTTCCTCTTGCTGCTTTTAATATTTTTTTTTGTTTTGTATATTTTGTGCTTTTATTATGTATCGCAAAGATATTCTTTTCTGGTCTATTCTATTTGGTGTTCTGTAGGCCTCTTGTATGTTTATATGCATCTCCTTCTTTTAATTAGGGAAATTTTCTTCTATGATTTTATTGAAGATATTTTCTGGGCCTTGGAGCCAGGTGTCTTCTCTTTCCTCAATGCCTGTTATTCTCAGGTTTCATCTTTTCATGGTGTCCTTGATTTCATGGATATTTTGTGTCAGGAATTTTTCAGATTTAGCATTTTCTTTGATGGTTGCTTCAAGTTCTACAATTGTATCTTCTAGACCTAAGATTTGTTCCTCCATTTCTTAGATTCTGTTAGATGAGCTCACCTCTGTGTTGCTTACTTTCTTCTTTAAGTTCTCTCATTCTTGTTTTTCTTCTGTCTGTGCTTTTATCACTGTTTCCATTTTCATCTTCAGATCTTGAACTGTTTTATTGATTTCCTTTATATGGTTGTTTGTATTTTCCTGAATTTTTTTCCAGTGCCTCTCTATAGGCCTTTTTTTTTTTTTTTTTTTTTTTTTTTTTTTTTTTTTTTTTTTTGTCTTCTTCCTGTTTGGCGATGTCTTCCAGCATTTGATTACAGATTTCACTCATTTCCTCCATTATCATCTTCATTACTAAGGATTTGATGCCATTTTCTTGTATTTCAATTGTGTTTGACTCCTCAGGATTGCTTTCTTTGGGACAGCTGGGATCTGGAGATGCCACATTGTTTTGGTTTTGGTTTTTGTTCTTATGTTGTCCTTTAGTCGTCTTGCTATCTCTGATTTTGGATGGTAGCTTCTGGTCATTGAGAGTGGATAGTTGATGAATGACTATAGGTCACGTGCCCTTGCCTGTGGGGATCAGAGAATTCGTTCCTGGAACTGGCAGGTGACCTGGTTTCTGCTCCAGGAGACTTTGCTCTACACCTTAAGCACCTGACTAGATTAGCAGAGGTAGGCTTTTGACTGATCCTGTTCATACTACTGAGGGGATTCAGACCAGCTGTGTTAGGGGTCACTGTTTAATTTTCTCTCCTGACCCCTTGGGACATTCCAGCCTCTCCGAAGTGTGTGGGAGACCCCTCCGGGTCTTGGGGACTGGCCAGGCCAGGTTTTAACTGTCCAAATTGTCCAGGCCCAGACCACTGTGGCTCACAGTCAGGTTCCTTCCTGGACCAGTCTAGATAGCAGACCAGTCTAGGTTGAGTACCTTTTGCATTTCCATCCCACTGAGTTGTGGCCACAATTCAAATACCCTTCCAGACCCCTCAGGGCAGTCCAGCTTCTCCCATGAGCATGGGAATCCCTGCTGTGCTGTAGGGACTGTGGCTTTATCTGGCCAAGCCCGGACTGCTATGGCCTACACACTGACTCCTGCCTGGATCAGTCTAGATAGTGGTCCAGTCTATTTTGCATACCCTTCACAGTTCAGTCCCACTGAGCTATGGCAGCAATTTAGACCCCCTTCCAGACCCTCAGGGCAATCCAGCTTCTCCCATGAGTGTGGGAGTTCCTGTTGGGCTATGGGGACTGTCCTGGCTGGGTTCTATCAGTCCAATTTTGCAGGCTCAGTCCTCTGAGGACTGCTGCTTGGCTCTGATCAGACCCGCCCAGATTGCGCAGGCTGTTGCTGGGCACTGTGTGCTTCACCAGCCTCTGGGGCTGCCTGTAAACTGTGGTGGGGCAGGTGGGGTTGTCTAATGACAGATTTACTTGTTTCCCTGAGAGTTTCCCAGGACAGGAGTTTAGGTGTTCCACCTCCGCATACATTGCACCTGGGCTATAGAGTCTGGCTGCAGACTGCAGGTGGGTTCTGTTTTAAGGTCTGGAGAGTGGGTTCAGGTCCTCCCTGGACTGATGTTTAACCTCGTGCCAAGCCCGCCTGTGGTCTGCACTGTGCGGGACACCACTCATCTAGTGTTTTCCAGTTCTTGCAGTCTGTGGTACCCAATCTGGTCCCTGGTCTCCATGCAGTAGATCAGATACAGTGCATGATAGGTACGGCCATCTTGGAACCTCCTCCCTCGTATCCTTTTCTGTATGGGTACATTGGAGGTCTATTTGTGTGGAGGTCCAAGATTAGGGGTAGTCCTAAATATCTGTCTGTCTTGTTTTTTGAAACACATTTTCTTAGTTGGCCTGAAGTGTGCCAATTCAGTTAGGATGGCTGGCCAGCAAATACCAAGAACCTGGCTAACCAAACACTTTGATAGAAGCAGTCACCACCGCAACTGAGTTTCTATATAAACATTGGTCATTGAAGTCAACACCTCTGTTTGTTCTGCAAGTATTTACCAATTGAGCTGTCTCCCAGGATTTAATTTCCACTACCCCATTATCTTTCCATCTACTCTGAAAGAGTACTTAGACACATGCTATTCTTTCTTTTGTGTTTTCTTCTGAAATGACAATTTATACTGAAATTATTTACTACTGGTTCTTTAACAATATAGAAGTCCTTTTACATTTCTGCTTCTGCTCTGTCTCTACAATGATTCAGATTTTTTGTTTGTTTGTTTGTTTTGTTTTGTTTTTTTGCCAAGTCCTTCCTCCAAATCTTTGCTTTTGGATGAGAGGTAACATTTGCAATCCCGGACTCATTTTTAACTTCTCTTACACTTCCATGATAGTCTTCATCTTTTATATCCCTTACAATATTTGATGTATTCCTTTATCAAAATGGTGTTTATTGAGTCGCTATTAGTGATTCAGGCATTATTAGACCAATACAAGTGCAAAGTTCCCATGAAGATTATAGCACACAAGAAGAAGAAAACATAGACTATGCCATAGCAATTTACATCAATGTCTAGAAAGTTATTATCTGATAAAAATCTGAGTGAAAAGTAGAAGGGAGTCTCCCCAGGGAAAGACACAGTACTGAGACTTGAGGATCTGTAGGACAGCCTGGTGCAAAGAGCCAGAGCAGAATGAAACCCTTCTAGAGACAACTTCCAGAAGGGAGTCAGACTGACTTGGTAGAAGAGTAACCCATAAGCCAGAAAGAAGAGCACATTTGGGGAGACGCTGGGCATGATCAGTGATCTCCATGAAAGGTTCTGGACAAATGGAACAAGTGATTGCAGCCAGTTTAGAGAAGACTCAATCCTTGAGATAAAAATAGAAATAAATGAAAGCTGCCTATGACTTTGGCAATGCTGCTAATATGCTGTTTATCATATAAGATGCCAACAAATTTGTCACTTTTCAGTACACTAGATGCAGATCCTCCGACCTGCAGGTGGCACATGGGATTAGTCACACAGAGGTTTGACTAGTAGGCACATCTGAGGAAAAGAAACAGAGAAAAGGCACAGGAGGCTGGGTGAGTACTAATGTAATCTGCAGGTCTGGCCTGGATGCAAAAAGAAAGGAGAAGATGAATGATCCATTCTGTAGAAGAGCCTTTGAAGGGTCCATGTGCCATGTCCTGTCTCCCTGGAATTTCTCTGCTCAGTGTCCCATCCACAGCCAGTCTAGAGGCTTAATAGTTTTCCCATTTATTTAATCACTTTACAGCCTATTTCCAGCCCCCTTTCTCTTCTCTCACTCCCGTCATCACACCCCTCCTCTCATTCTCCCTTCTACTTCTTCTCAGAGAAGGAGAGGCCCCAAAGGGGTAACAAGCCAACCTGGCGCCCCAAGTCACAGCACTACTAAGCACATTTTCACCCACTGAGACCAGATAAGGCATGCAGCTAGGGAAAAGGGATCCAAAGTAGGCAGCAGAGCCAGAGATAACCTCTACTCCCATTGTTAGGGGACCCACAATACTGACCAAGCTGCACATCTATTACATATCTACAGAAGGTCTAGCTCCAGGCCTTACTTGCTCTTTGGTTGGTGGTTCAGTCTCTGTGAGACCCAACGGGCCCAGCTAATTTACTCTGTAGGTCTTCTTGTGGTGTCCTTGACCACTCAGACTCCCTCAGAACTTCCTCCCACTCTTCCACAAAACTCCCCAAGCTTGGCCTGTTGTTTGGCCTTGGGTCTCTAAATCTGTTTTCACCAGCTGCTGGATGAAGCTTCTTAGAAAACAGTTACGCTAGGCTCCTGTCTACAAGTATAGCAAAATATCATTAACAGTGTCAGAGATTGGGTCTCTCCCATACACTGCCACCAGACAGGAGACAACTCCCTGAACAAAATAACAATAGCTCAGGCCCTAAGATCAACAATTAATAAAGAGACCTTATGAAACCAAAAAACTTCTGCAAAGCAAAGGACACTATCAGTAGGACAAAATGACAGCCTACAAATTGGGAAAAGATATTCACCAACTCTTCATCTGAAAAAGGGCTAATGTCTAAACTACATAAAGAACTTGAGAAATTAAACAGCAATAAACCAAATGACCCAATTGAAAATGGGTACAGCACTGAACTGAGAATTCTCAACAAAGGAATCTTGAATGACCAAGAACCACTTAAAGAAACGCTCAATGTCCTTAGTTATCAGGGAAATGCAAATGAAAATGACTCTGAGATCTCATCTTATACCTGTCAGAATAGTTAAGATTAAAACCTCAAGTGACAACTCATGCTGTGAAGATATCGAGTAAAGAGAACATTCCTCCACTGCTGATAAGACTGCAAACTTGTACCAACACTGTGGAAATGAATCTGGAGGTTTCTCAGAAAATTGGAAAAAGCTCTACCTTAAGACCCAGCTATAACAATGCTAAGACTTTACCCAGATGGTGCTTCACCATGTCACATGGAGTGATAAATTTAAGAACAGAACCTGGAGTACTAGATGCATCCCATTGCTTTAGTTAGAGTTCGTACAGTCTCGCGGCCACCAGGACATTAAGAACATGCATTGTAACTGTTCAGGGTTCTGATCAGCCCTGAGAGTCTCCTGCAGGGATTGTAGGCTTGTTGTAGCTGAGGGTCTCACAAACATGTAATAGTAGATTCATCTCATTGCTTTTCATATTCTCTCAGGTTTCTATGTGTCTGACACTTATACATTTTTATTATTATTTTATGAATCTTCTCACTGACAGAGAGGAAAATTCACAAAGTTCTTTATATGAATAAGAAAGTGTTTTCTTAATGTTTTATTTCCTTTAATTCTTGGGACTAGTCCATTATTTCTTATGGAAAAAATTTTATTTAGGTCTACAAACAAGCCCTAAATTTCCTCATATTTTAATTTGTATAACGTCTGAATGCATATCAGAAGGTGGCGCTGTTTCCTCATATCCTAGCTGTGAAGAAAAGGCTATTTATCTCAGGAAAGCAGTTTCTTTACCTTGAGAATGGACAAATAACACTCCCAGGACAATGGTGCTGTGTATAAAATTATAGCAAAAGCTTCAACCAGCATTAATAGCAGTTAGTTAGCATTATTTCGACAAAAATTAAATTGTTATCCTCTTCCAAGTCAATATCAATAAGCTTGGCACAGGCCAACTGGACAGTGAGGTTAAAGTGCCTCATTGTAAGTGTGAAGAAACATTTTTTGCTTTGACAAGGAGGTTGGTTTGTTTCAAAGATGAAGTCTCAAGTTGTTACCTTAATTTGCTATGTTCCTAGGTTAGAGACAGTTAATAAACCCACATAAATATAATTTCACAGTCAAATGTATTCTTTCTGGAACTCACTGAAAAATATAATGATTAACATTAATGTATTGTGAAGAAGAGATTCTAGTCATGCAGACTCTCAGTTTAACTCTGTTTATATCTCTGTGCTTGCACAGTGCTTACTCTAAAGACTAAAAGTAAATTTCCCTCCTCAGTGTTGGAAATCAGCATTAAGTTGATTGTGATTTGAGTATTTCCGGTGCTGTCCTTGTTCTATGAAAGTTATTGCTGTATATGGTGTACTGGAATGTGCCTGTGGTATTGATTACATCTGTGGCTGTGATAAAATAAATAAAAAGAATATAGCAGAAGGAACTTGTATAAGAAAGAGCATGTTTTGGCTTATGGGTCTAGAGATGGGAAGTCCATAATGGTGGGGGAAGCATGGCAGTTGATGGCCACTGCAGGAAGGTGTCTGATCACGTTTCATCATGCAAGAAGCCAAAAGAGTGATCTGGAAGAGGGACCATTAGTCCTTCTCCACCTTGGTCTCAATCTGCTAGCCTGCAACCCTGTGAGATGCTAAATTTCTGTTTGCTGCATTGCCCCATGATAAACTCTCAGAGCCTGCCCTTGGTGACATGCTTCCCTGAGCAAGGCTCCACCCTCTAAAGATTCTGTCACTTTTCCAAATGGAGCTAGTGACCAGGGGTCAAGAGTTCCACTGCGTGAACCAGTGCCACACTTGTTAAAACCAGGCTTCTGTCATTCAGTGGTTTGCCTTTTTACTTATCTCACGTAGGTTTTCTAATCCTTAGAGACTTAAAACTGTCAAAGGGAAAAACAGCAAACACACACAAGAGAAGGGAAAATGTAGATGAATCTGTTTGTGTCTTCAGTGGGCTTCCAGGCTTTGAAGTGGCATTTAAAGATGGCCTCATGTATTCGGCTCTGTTATAGGTCTTGACTCTGAGTTGCAAATGCCATCTGCTACAGTCTATGATATCTTTACTCTGTGCTGTTGTATTAGTTTCCACAGACTGAGAAACTTAAGCAACAGAATTTAGCATCTCATACATCTAGAGTTGGAAGACTGAGACTGTTGGTTTATAAGAACTTCCTCTTGCAACTGGCGAAAACACATGTAAATAATAAGAAATCATGGGAGGTCCCTTGTGCAGAGAAAATAAATGGAGTATATCTAGAGAATATTATATCATTAGGAATGTTTGTTTTGGCTGATATTTTAAATGGAATGAATAATATCTCATATATATAAATATATAATATAATATCTCATATATGAGAGTACTTCCTTGCGTTATAGCTAGCTACCTTTTCCATGTTTTTCACATTTTTCTTCCAGTTATCATTATTTTTATGAAAATTACATTGCTATATTATTGTCCTCTTTCTATAAGCTTGTCAATAAGCTTGACATTGACTAACTGGCCATTGAAATTAAGTTGCCTCATTGTAAGTGTGAAGAAATATCTTTTGTTTTGTCAAGGTTCTAAGATTGCCTTCCAAAGGAGGCATCTGCAACAGCAACCTAGAACTTAATCTTTTTACCCTGAATTATAGTAATCATCTTTCAAACTCCCTGTTTGCCACACCACAGTCATAGTCGGAGTACCAGAAGTTGGCTTTACAACACGTTAGTGGGGAGGAGGCACATCACTTTGGGGGACTAAAGGGAATCTACTTATGTTAAAACAAAGAGTGGCTGTCTATCAGACAAAACAGCCAGACCAGCAGTCCAAAGCGTGTATTTGAGTAGAAAATAGTTTTTACAATGTATTATGATGAAATTTTAATGATATACTTCAATAAAATATATAGATATAAAGGTTTGGTTTGAACGCTGCAAGAGAGCAAAAAAATAAAATAAAAATAAAAAATAACAGGCAATTTGGGTGTCAAATGGATCCCAGGATCTCTCGGGAGGGGAAAATGAAAAAGAAGCACACTTTATTTGCTGAGGTAAGCATCTTTTCCCTGTTATCTCAATTCTGAGAAAATGGAATAATGGGGTGTTCGCTGAATAAGTAGTGAGTCTGCTAAGGGAAGGGTTTATGAGAAATACAGGTTCCAACAAACATGTGGTAGTGGGGGCTCTAGGAATTAGAGACGGTTCCATAGCACTTTAAGTAACTACCTATATATTTACCTGTGGTGCATGTTTTTCTGTTGGCTTAGATGTAATCAATATTAACAAGACATTTGAATATGAAGGCCAATTCATATTCCCCAACTTAGAAAAATATTTTTGTATCTCTTTTGTTTGTCTGAAATACTGTCTCTTTGTATCCTTGCACTTAGGCAAATACAGAAAACAAAACAAAACAAAACAAAAAAAAGGAGTAATCTTGTGTTACTTTGGAATCACTGTCTAATTGTGGACAGAAACAAGGGAGGGGATATCTGTTGGTCCCCTGGTTTGCAGGCTGAGTTCAGGCCAGGCCATCATGACAGGGACAGCACAGCTATGGGAGTGAGGTGCAGCAGCCTGTTCACGTGGTTGTATGTTAGAGCAGAGAGTACCTGATTGGAACCAGGAGTGGTATAACCTTCAAGGACAAAACTCCCAGTCACCTGATTCCACCTCTTAAAGGCTCCAGTCATCACTAACCGGGGAACAAGCAATAAACACTGAGAACATGAGCTTATGGAGATTTTCGGCTCAAAAGTACAATGCGTGCATGCAACGAGGGGAGGGGCCCCTCTAATGTATATCATACAAGTGGTACATCATACGAGTAGTTTCTATAGCATCTTCTGGAAATCCACTCATTTATGAGAATATTTGCCCCATAGCTTAATGTTTAAGTTATTTTTATAAAACAGTGTTTGTTTCTTGAGCAATTTAAGTCTGTTCTTAACTGTCTATACTATCCTGCCTTACTCCAAACAAATATTCCTGTGACACTTGCACTTGGCAGCTTTCCTTGGCTCCAGCTCATTTCTCCCTCCCTCCCTCTCTCTCTCTCCCTCTCTCTCTC
>OU015745.1:100817536-100850379 GCA_907169655.1 Acomys percivali | reverse complement strand
CTCTCTCTCTCTCTCTCTCTCTCTCTCTCTCTCTCTCTCTCTCTCTCAAAAAGAAAAATAACAAAACAAAGAAGCAAAACCTCATAAGACAAAAACTGCCAAACCAAAACAGAACAAAAGCTCACACAAATTAAGACATGGAATTTTTGTCAGAACACTGTCCAGGAATGGAATCGAGAGGCAAGAATCATTGAGCACTTGGGAGAAAACGCCAAGAAAACAAGATAGAAGTCTTGAAATTCAGCTTCTTCAAAAACACAGAATTGTTCTTGGAATGTGCTCTTGTGTCACTCCCAGGTACAGTGGATAGGAGTGTGTCTATTTCAGATTTTTCATTATAGCTGGATATTGTTATTTGTTTATATGCCTCTATGGAAAAACATGGTTTTGTCACATGCAGCTTGTCCTTGTGACTGCATACTTTACTAAGGGGACTCTTCTTAACCCTCAGAGTATAAGTTGTTTGATGCTCTGAATAAAGTTTGCTATTGCATGAGACTTTAGTTTACCTTGTTTTTAGGCCCCACTCTTCCAGGTCCATTAGACTGGTAAAGATAGTCTGTCTTATGTTGGCCAACTATTACTGGGCATGGGGCCTGCCCTGGTTGTACAGTTGATATATCCACCATCTCTTCACCAGTGAAATTTTGAGTAGATAACATTTGCAAATAGCCTCCTGGTTAAGCATGGAACATTGTGTCAACTGCCCATCTCTGTCCTGGGATTTTGTCTGAAAGCTACCACAAACAGTGGAAGCTTCCTAAAATATATACACCTATGAAAGAAATTTACATGGAGTTACCATATATTGAGGGGGGGTCAATGCTCCAACTAGACATTTTATTCCACCTAGTAAAACCCCCAATATCAAGAATGGATTATATCTTGATGTGTTGTTGGCCAAAGGAGTTTTATAAGCAGTTGCCTTCAAAGAGCACAGGCTATTGCAAAGGCTATTGGTTACCCTCCACAACCTAACAGTAACCTACTGATGAAGATACCACTTAATTATGTCACTGGACGTGAAGAAATTGAGTTTGCCTTCAGCTATAAGCTGTATATTCTTGCTTCTGGAAGGTACTATGCATGCTTCCAAAGAAAAATAATCAATATTACCTAGATGTGTACCCTACAATTTACAACAGCAACCTACCTCCAAGATATAATAATGTAATAGAAGTGCAAATGTTATGGTGGAAATCAATCACTTTTTAATTGGACTTCAGGCCTACTCCATAAAACAAAACATACCTGATGCGTTAAAGTGGACATGAACTTAAGGTTGAATAGGTCTGCATTAGATGAGCCCTAAGGGAAAACTTAAAAACCTCTTCTGTTAAGTGAATATAGCAATAAAATAGCTTTTAATGACATATTGCTATACCCATTGCTTAGCCTTCATCACAGAAGCTTCTTCTTGTTCTATATGGTAATTAACACAGAGGTTCACAGCTGGACAATGTGTAGAAATGAAGAAACTTTGGAGCCCTAAATGGGATTCCATTCAAGGTTCAGTGATCTAATTGGAAGAGGAGGCAGAAAGATTTTAAGAGCCAGATGTGGCATGTGACTCTAAGAAGCACATAATTGTTACAGACCCAACTATTTCTTGAATTAAACTAATATTTAGAAAGAAAACTGTGGGGTGTAAACCAAACACAAGAAGCCAAAGACAACTAACTTGTATTCATAAAATACATAATTCATCATGAAGATGAAGCAGTGATAAACATTTAGATACCCATCCAAAACAGCAGAAATAACAAAATTAGTGATGGATACAAATAAGAGGATAAATGCAAAGAAAAAACTGGCTAAAGCTATACCTATTAGAGTTTGACATTTAAAATGATAAATAATTGTTATTATATGATATATTGTGAAAACAATTAACTTTGAATGACTTAACAGCCATAAAGATAAAATCTAGGTGCCATGCCTCTCTGTTGGCTATCCTGTTATTTTAGTTTAGAAAGTTCTAGTAAGGGCTAGCTGGGAAGCAGACAGCATCAGCAGAAGCAGAAAGATGGTAAGAGAAGATAGCAAGATGATATGTGTGTATATTGAATCAAAATATAAGTGCATGAAAATGTCCTAATAAATCTCATTAGATATAATTGATATGTGTTAATTTAAACACTAAAAAAGAAAGTTCTTCCTTCCTACTCTATATACATTTGTCCTTTACAAGTGACAGTTTCTTTTTAAAATTACATTTATTTACTCACTTTACATCCTGATCAAAGCTCCCTCCCTCCTCTCCTTCCAGAGTCACCCTCTTACCCATTTCCTCCTTCCCTTCTCTTTAGAAAAGGGGATACCCTGCCCCGACATATGGACCTGACCTAGCGCATCAAGTTGCATCTTCCACTGAGGCCAAAGAAGGCCGCTCAGCTAGGGGAAAGCAATCCAAAAGCAGGCAACAGAGTCTGTGTCAGAGATGGCCCCTGCTGCACTCAGTAGGGTACCAACATAAAGACTCATTAGTTACATATGTGTTGGGGGCCTAGGTCCAGTCCATGCATGCTCTTTGGTTGGTTGTTCAGTCTCCACAAGCCTCCATAGGCCTAGGTTAGTTGACTCTATTGGTCTTCTTGTGGAGTTCTTTCCCCCTCAGTCTGTAAGTTGTCTATCATATCCCATCAAAGGCAGGAGCAGAAGCATCAGAAGCAAAGTCAAAAGAAATCAAGTGATGACTATAATGGCTTCAGGGTATTAAAAGACTGAGTTAACTTAGAAAAGCTACAGAGAAAGCCAACAATAATGCAAATTGTTATTCTTTTTTTTTTATGAAATGAAGCATGCAGTCTCACAGGCAGAGTCATAGACAACATTGGCATCATATATCAATGTGGTTTGAGGTGTGCTCTCCCACAACCACTTACCAGTGGTGTGGCTAAGAGTAAGCTGGGCTCAGCTCATTTCTAACCACATGGATATGGAACAGGGTGGCTGGTGGTATACTAGGCTTAATTTCAACCCTTTCACTAGAGTACCAGGGTGAGGTATGTTAATAAAATCAGTTTTAAAAGAAAATGGAGTGTGGGTGGAAAGAAACTTCCCAAAGACTCATTAGTCCTTATTATCATTCTGGCTCTGAAAGGTTTTCTGAGACGCAAAGTTTGTACTGTGAGTGGGAGGGAAGGTAATCTTTCAAGTTGCTCCCTGCCCAAGTTACTGCCTAGAAGTGGATACTGCCACTTATCCCATGGTTCACCATGTGGTGGATGAGAATTGTCATGAAGCAGCTGTTATAAAATGAGGAAAGGGAACAGGGGATGGATGACAGGAATGTTGAGATTTATAATGAAAAGCTGGTTTCTAGATTAAAGAAGAAAGGGTCCACTACATAACTTGACAGGCTTACATGGTGTTACATTTTATTTAGTAAGATCTGGTCAAGAAAACAAAAATTCTATTATATTGGATAGCAAACAATGTTGTTGTTGTTGTTAATCACTTTACAGCCTGATCCCCGCCCCCACCCTCCTCCCCTACCAGTCCCACTCTCAGGCTCTCCTCTCCCCATTCCTTCCTCTCCTTCTTCTCAGAAAACGGGAGGCCCTCAAAGGGTACCAACTCACCCTGGAACATCAAGTTGCAGCAGGGATAGATGCATCCTTTCTCACTGAAGACTAACATGGCAGCCCAGCTAGGGGAAAGGGATCCAGAGGCAGGCAACAACATCAGAGACAGCATCTATTCCCATTGTTAGGGGATCCATATGTTGACCAAACTGCATATCTGCTATATATGTGTAGGAGATCTAGGTCCATCCCATGCATGCTCTTTGGTTGGCAGTTCAGTCTCTGTGAGGCCCCATGGATCCAGGTTATTTTATTCTGCAGGCTCCCTCTATCCTTCCTCCCACTCTTCCACAAGACTCCCTGAGCTCAGCCTATTGTTTGGCTGTGGGTCTCTGCATCTGTTTCCACCAGATGTTGGATAAAGCATCTCAGAAGACAGTTGTGCTAGGCTTCTCTCTGCAAGCATAGCAGTGTATCATTAATAGTGACAGGAGTTGGCTCTCTTCCATGGGGTGGTTCTCAGGTTAGGCCAGTCATTGATTTGCCAATTCTTCAGTCTGCTCTGTTTTAATCCCTACACTTCTGGTAGGCAAGACAAATTTTGGGTTGAAGGAATTGTGGGTGGCTGGGTGTTCCCCTTTCTCTACTGGAAGTCCCACTGGCTATAACAGGTGGTGACTTCAATTTCCTTAATCCCCACTCCTAGGAGTCTCAGCTAGGGTCGTGCCCATAGGCTCCCAGAAGCTTCCCCTATCCCAGAGATGCCTCCCACCAATTTCCATTCTTTCTTTCTCATTCCAGTCCTCCCCCACCCCCCACCCCTGTGCCCCTTCGAATACCTTATCCTCACCCCTGCTACCCTCCCCACTCAGGTCCCTTCCTCCCTCTACTTCAGATGTTTACTTTATTTCCTCTTCTGAGTGAGAGTCAAGCAATCTTGTAAGCATGAAAAAGGCAGAAAAGGAAAGTCAAATAACCTAGTGTCTTTATATGCTAACCCTATCACTTTTGTCTTAGATTGAAATGGCATCAGTTCCTCTGAAAAAGTGGTGGAGATAACACTTACTTATTTTATTTTCTATATTTTAAAATCAAAATATAACTACATTTATCCCCTTCCCCTTCTCCCAACCTCTCTTCTGTTCCCCCTCAAACTCATTGCTTCATTTTCTTTCATTGTTATTTCATGTGTGTGTGTGTGTGTGTGTGTGTGTGTGTGTGCCCATAAGTGTGTAAATACAGCCTGCTGAGTCTTTTTAGTAGTGCTTAAATGTATATGATTTTAAGGTTGACCACTTGTTATTGTATAGTCAATTAAGAGGCTTATCCCTGAGAAAGATTCTGCTCTCAGCATCCATCAGCTTTCTGTATTTCTTTGTCTAATGGTGGGGGCCCTGTGAGACTTTTCCCTTTCTGTGTTAGCATGTCTATTGATGTCCTTGTACGTGTCTTATTTAGGCAGCCCTACACCTCCTTTCCTATTGCCCTACCCACTTCAACTGAAGTCCCTTACCCATTTTTCCCTTTTCTCCCTTCATAAACAAGTGCTTGCTTTCCCCCAGAGAACCAAAGGAGGGATAAGAAGAATCCTTTAGTCCAGACTGGACAGGAGACTCATTGTAGAGTCCAGTGATGGCAGGCTGAAGCCCACACACTTGTCCTCTTCATAACATTGCAGGTGTTTGTCCATACAGGCTTCCACTGCTGGTTGTGCTATGTGCTAGGAATGGTGATTGACAAGAGACAGGAAACAGTCCTTTATGCATTTGGAGTGGCAGTCTCTTTTATTCAGAAGTAAGGAGAAGATACCAGGAAGGGGGTACTTTGTTTCAAAGGGCTGGCTGCTAACATTTTAGAGCTTCAAATTGCCTATTAATTTCTAATAAGTACTAGGCTGTACTTAACTTTATCCCCCATAGAATTCTGAATAAATGTCAAGTTTGAGTGTTAAAGCAGACTTGCCACAGGAGTGAGTCTTCTGAGTTGGGAACCAATTTGCAGTTTTCACAGGATTACAGGTTATCCTTTAAGGAAAAGAAAACCCTGATGTAGTCAACCTCTTCTCATTGGCCTTTTCATCTGTAGACCAGACCTATTTAAAGGATGTTGTCATCAATAACATAGAGGCTTGGATATATGAGAGCTGTGTCCATATTTTTCCCTCTCAGTGAAACCATTCCAAATGTGGCATAGCACTGAAATTTAGGTCATCTTCCAGAAGCCAAGTTTGTCTATCCCCAAACTTATGTTGAGGTCATACTGCATTGCAATGCTGAGGGTGAAAGGATTAAGTAGAGCAGGGCATGTGAGAACTGGCTACTGGGGACAACAGAGTGAGTAGGTTAACCTAAGTAAGCATCTATAAAAAAGCCAATGGAAACTCACTAGCTAGTAAGCTGATTTCCAAACACTTCTTAAAACAGAGGTCAAACAGGATTGCCACATGTGGGTGGACAATGTTGCCCCCATGATTCCTGGGCTAGGAAATGAATACTGCAATAAAAGGCATGGAATATTCCGCAGAGTTATTGGTTAGGTAGGTCCCAGAGGTCTCCAAACCAAGACTCATTCTTGCCAATACACTTGGTTACTGTTGCTGTGGCTGAAGACACGGCACATATTGGCTACAGGACATAGATCCCAAACTGACTAGGAAACTTCAGGAAAGAGCAGTCATTAGGAAGCATAGGCTCCTGCTTTCTCAGGGATCTGTAGCTTCTATGGGTGTTAAACAGAAGCCAAGCAATGGAGGCAAGGGTTTGCACAGTCAGTCTTCTGGCAAGGCAAGATAGCTGTTAATCTTGTTGAATAGATAGATGTTCCTGTCACATTTGCTGCAGAATATTAAAACCAACAAATATAAATAACATGACATAAATGCAGGGCAAGCAGGGATCACTAGTGATGCAATGAACATGGCACGTAGTCACTGAAGCAGGAAGCAAAGGAAAGACCTACTGCCGGAATTCAGACAGTGAAGTGGAAATAGCCCATCTTGGAGGCAGCGAAGTTACTTACACTCTTATCTTAAAACATGGGTTAGCTTCCCTGGAAATGCAAACAAAGTGAGTAGGTGGTGCTGGTGTGGAAAAGCTGCAGACAGTAATTAGTGAAGCAGCCACTCTTGAAGCTGCATTCAAAAATCAGTCAGGTAGAAACTGCTCTAATCCCAGAACCCACATGTTCTGGTTTTTACAGAAAAAAAAGGCAATTTAACATAATTAATACTTTAATCAGTCTGTCCATGGATTCCTAAAGTGGAATACAGTTATTTTATATTTACATTTTTTTAAAGATTTATTGTTTTGACGAGACCACAACATAATATCTGCATTTTAAGCAAAAATTCAGGAGCACAATCTAATATTGTTAACTATGGCGAGCAAGTTGGAGAGCAGGTCTCTAGGACTTGCTTACACATGTGCCTGAACCTTTAAAGCTGTTGAGAGATACCTGCTGCTGTCTCCCCAAGTCCCTGCCAAAGCAAATCTGTTTCTGTGAGCTGGCTATTTCAGAGCCTTGTGTATGTGGAGTTGTACTGTGTCTGTTCTCCTAGGACCGACACTTCACTTAGCACAAAGTCCTCTATGTTCAGGCATGTTTTCAGACATGGAACCGTTTCCTTCTTCCTAAAGGCTAGTTAAGATTCTATTATGTACATGTTATGATTTCTTGATCTGTCCATTCCTGGCCATACATGTCAGTCATTTCCATATCCTGGCTCCCACACATAATGCTGCAGTGACCTTCACGACTATTGTTTCTTCACTGTTCTAACTCCTTTGGCTCTGTATCTATGAGAATTAACACATAATGAAGCAACAGCATGTCTAGTGTCCCGTAGTGCTCATGCAGTCTCCATTTTTCCTCCAGCAGTACAAGGGCTTCCCTCTTCCTTATGTTTATGGACACTTTTTATTTTTATTTTGGGATCATAGCCACCGTATGAGGGGATAACTTATTGGGCTTCTGATTAGCATTTCCTCCGTGATGATTGATGTTGTAGATGCTTTTCATCTATCAATTAGCCATTTTGTATGTCCTCTTTGAGTAAATGTCTATTCAGGCCCTTTACTCATTCTTCTTGTTCCTAATGAAAAGCCAACTCCCTTATTGGACACAGTACAGAATATAATGCAGCTTGGCAGGACACACACGGAGTGGGGGCGGGGGGCGGGAAAGTATTTCAAGTCAATTGGAAAGTTAAGGTCTTTCTACCTGGTAGACTTCCCACATTCTGAAAAGAAACAAATGAGTGAAGCAACCCAGAAATGCTGAAGAAAACACGGCCAGCTGGGGCCAATGTATGAGTCCAGTGAGCAGGCAACAGTGATGACCAGTCCTATGTCCTGTGATGGCACAGGTCTCAGGGTCACAGAAGGGGAGGGAAGCCCAGACTGCGCAAGACTCTTTTTATACTTGATAAAGCAGTGTGAGTTTGTAAGAAAAACCACAAACTAGTATGAGTAAAGAAAGGAAAAATAAATCTATGCAGCATTTGCAAATGTGTCTCTAAGCCAGCTGGGGTAAAATATACTTGTGTCTATGGACTACGCAGAGGAGAAAGCTGCAGAAGTGGTTTAGAAAGCCCTTTGAGTAGAGTACAGTATTAAGGCCCAAGCTTTGAGTTTGGTGCCTATGTGGTCTAGTTAGCTTTCAATAGAAGAAAACCATTTCCGTAGCTATAAAATACACCCCTTATCCCTGTGAACCTCTATTTTAAAGATTTGTTTATTTATGCATATGAGTGCTCTGCCAGTATGTATAGGCGTGATAGAAGAGGACATCAAATTTCATCATAGAAGGTTGTGAGCCACCATGTGGTTTCTGGGAATTGAACTCAGAACCTCTGAAAGATCAGCCAGTGCTCTTAACCAACCACTGACCAATCTCTCCATCCCTGCCCTGTAAGCCTCTTACAAATGTGCTGTTGGTTATTAGAGGGACTGTGGACTACTCCACTCATAGGACAGCAAAGCATACCACCCACGGCTAATGGAGTCAGCTTCCTGTCTGCTGTGGGATGGACATGTTAGATGGACATGTCAAGCAGTGTGAACATGCCCTCCATATGAGAAAGAGTACACGTCTTAGTGTACAGACTGGCAAGAAGGGCACAGGCTCCTATCAGCAGAGCTGCATGAAGCAAGGTACTACCACTTCCTGGTGACTTGCCTACAGCTTTAGATTTGGTGTCTAAAACCTTAATATAATACAGAAGTAAAACAAAATCAGTTTTATAAAGTAGCATGAAGCTGTAATATTGGCAATATTTTACCTGTCAGTGTCACACATAAATTTCAGATTCCAGAGCTATGCGGGGCTTGAAGTCCAGAATTTAAAGAAAAGGGTGAACAAATTCTGGAAATGGAAATTGTCCTCAGACCTGGTTGCTGTCCCCACCATGTGATGAGGTAGGATGGATGTGTGAAATTGGCATGACATGTACGTAGTACATACACACGCTTTCCAGAGAGAGCATAAACAACGCATATAGAATCTGAGATATAGCCAGGCTGTTCCGCACACTTCAAAGCTGTACAACTTGGGTGCGAATGTTTTAGCAGACTGTCTAGTGCAGAAAGCACCAAGTGCACAACATGTTTTAATATGTGACACATATAACATGTTTTCTTTCTTTCTTTTTTAATATAACATATTTTAATCAGCAAAGTCCCTTGAGAGATGCATTGTGTTCATAAATGGGCATAGCCATGCCAATGATCACAGTCTGTGCACTGCTATTAAAAAGTTAATTTTTTTCTTTTGTCAAGACAGGCTTTCTCTGTGTAGCACTGGCCCTCCTGGAACTAACTGTACTAGCCTTGAACTTGAGATCTAGTTCTCCTGAGTTCTAATATTAAAGGCACACACCACCACTGCCTGGTGGCTTGTTTGTTTGTCTTAAAGAACATGTCCCCTGGATGGGGAGGCCTGGTGGCACTCAGAGGAAGGACAGCAGGTTACCAAGAAGAGACTTGATACCCTATGAGCATATACAGGGGGAGGAAGTCCCCCTCAGTCACAGTCATAGGGGAGGGGAGTAAGGGGAAAATGGGAGGGAGGGAGGAATGGGAGGATACAAGGGATGGGATAACAATTGAGATGTAATATGAATAAATTAATAAAATATATTTAAAAAAGAACATAAGCCACAAAATTAGGTTATAGGAACTGTTTTTTCAAAATAATACAATTCCTCTAAATCAAAGAAAAACAAGAAAATGTTTTATGAATATGTTCCTTGCCCTCTTCTACAATGAAACTTGGCTGTGTTTTGCCACATGACTGGGAGGAAAGGAGCCTTGTTCGACTTGATGACCACGTGCCTGGAAGGGTTGAGAACAGAGTTGTTAAGAGCTGTCCTGGCTCCCCTGTTTCAGAACAAGGGGCGGAGTTTCCAGTTGTACGAACCCCCTAATCTGAGCCTCCTCAAAATAGCCTGTTGACTCTTCTATAGCTAGGTGATTCCCTTCCAACAAATTTTGTAGAGTAAATCTCTTCCTGGGTGAAGGTACTTACTGCTCCATGATTATTGTAGATTGTCCCACACACCCAGTCTTGTTTTATTGGCACAAATGTGACCAGGGTATTGCTTAACCTACATCATCCTTGATGATAAGGAAGCTTGCTCCTATCTCTTTGCAGGATCTCATCAAAATAAGAGTTGAGGCACCTGTCAGTTTGTGGTTTTACTGACTCTCTGTTCCTATGTCCCAGCCAAGGTATTTGTCTTAAGGGTATTCATCCAGAGATGTATTTTGTTCTCTAGAAAACCCTCAAAGGGCAAGCTTTAAGAATAGCCAAGAACAATATCTAAACCACTGCCGTTATCTTCCTGAATGGGAATTGTTAGTGCCGGAGTTTGGCGGTTCAGCTACTCTGAATGTAATAAAAAACCAAAGGGTATAAATTAAATGCAATAAGCCAAAAAATGGTACAAGTACAAACTAGTGGGAAAGAAGGACTTTAGAGACGGCATTAGGATGAAAGCAACTACTAAGTTGGGCATGGTGGTGCACGCCTTTAATCCCAGCATTCAGGAGGCAGAGACAGATGGATTACTGTGAGTTCGAAGGTGGCCTGGTCTACAAAGTGAGTCCAGGTCAAAAAGAAGCCCTGTCTTGAACAACAACAACAAGAAAAAGAAAAAAGAAAAAAAGAAAGAACAAAAGAAAAAAGAAAAGCCACCACTAAGTAAAAACCTTCTTAGACCTAAAAGCCATTTATAAAAAGAACAAAATATAAACAAACAAACAAACAAAAAGAACAAAATGACCGTGTATGGGAAAACATAGCAAAGACACTGTATACAGTGAACAATTAAAAAACAGAATATGAGTGCATGTGAACCACACAAATTATATCAATAAAAACATTTCAGCTTCTCATTCAAAAGAAAAACACACTTTGTTGCCTACTAGCAGAAAGAAACCCATGCCGTATTTAAGAGGCATGTCTAAAGCAAAGTGATCAGGAAATACTGAAAACAGAGGAAGAGGCAAAGTTATATCAAGTTACTCAGAAAGAAAAAAGAAATGAAGTTTGAAATGTCCATACCAGAAAAATGCAGTTCATATCCTTAGCTTGAAATGAGGTTTTAAAAAAAAGGACTCCATAGCTGAGACCAGGAGGAACAGACTTCCATTTAAACTGTAGAGATTACACATTCTTCTTCCACACATACTGAAAACAGACCACATAGCAGTTTCCTAACTGTCCATTTCAGTGAGGAAGATTAAACCAGTCAGCACTTTCTGATTATAGTGCAACTAAATTAGGAAATTTTAGTGAGGGTGGGTGTGACAGCATACTTCCATAATCTGAGCACTTACAATTTAGAAACAGGAAGATCAAATTTTCAAGGTCACTCTCAGATACTTAGTAAATTTGAAGCCAGCCTGGTCTACAAAAAATCCTATCTGAAAAGACTAACAACAACAAACTCCATTTTAAAAAAGGGGGTTCTTTTTCAACTAGAAATTTTGAAACTCTCCATTTTAAGGGAGGCTACATACAAATTGTGTAGAAATTTCTATTAAAAAAAAAATGAAGCCGTGCATGTTACAATCAATAGAAGATACTTAAGCCAGAAACCAGAGAATGTCTCTTCTTAAGTATGATTATAAACATAAAGGAAGAAATTGTATCAGTTTATTCTTTTAGCATAATGATTTCTGATGTCATCCGTTTGTCACAATTTCATCTTTCTCTATGGCTGCAGAAAATGTCACTGGGCAGAGGCACTGCATCCTCTCGCTCCATTGCTGTTAGGGGTTATCGAGCTCGTTCCCTTTCTTGGCTGTCTTGAACATTTCAGGTATCAGCGCTGGCGTTCATGCTTCTCCATGGCATGTGCATTTCTTTGGGTTTATAGGCAACAGTGGTAGAGCTAGCTCACATGGTGGTCTTGCTAGACATTTAAGGACCTCCATAAGGATTTCCATAATGGCTGCCCAAGTTGACACTCCGACCAGTAATGCTCTCTTAGAAATCACAATTTTCCAGTATTGATTCACTAAAAAGAAACATTTAAGCAGAACAATTTTCTTAGACAGAAGAGCAGTGTTATCAATGAATTAACTCTTAAGATCCCATCTGAGCTAAGTAGTTTCACAAGGTGTGTGCTCCACATTCCAAACGTCAAGAAATCTGGATGATATTGAAATTGTTCCCAGAAACATAAAAAAGAAATAAAACAAAAAGCAGATGTTCATATTCTTATCCTAAGACAAGGACAATTCCATTATCTAGATGTTGTACTTGAAAGCATAAAGCGTAAGTTTCATTAAGTTAGCACACAAAAATGAAAACTATATACTAATACACCTGAATATTGAAGCAAATATTGGAGATATTAGCAAACTTCATTCATTATCCTAGTAATAAATGCAATATTAAAGCCAAGTGGGATTTATCCCAAGAATATAAAATTAGTTAATATCAGTGAATTAATTAATTTACCATATTAATATAAATTTTGTACATTTCCATTCATGTACAAATTTATTGGAAAAAGTTGATCATCTAGTCCTGATAACATTTAATAAAATACAAATCGAGATTACCTATACATATGTTTTGGTACTAAACATAATTATTTTATGGGATTCATCTCCAAAAACAAAGATTGGCACTATTTTCATTGCTCCCTAATGGCATATGGGATGCTTCTAAATAAGAGCATTGTGCTCTTTAATGTGGGTGATCTCACATGAGATGATTTTATAATTGTATACTAAATCACATATGTATGTGTTGTATATACGTTTGAATATGTGTTTCATAATAAAGTGGTAAAACATGCTCTACAATACAAAGATGCATACATACATTTACAAGATCCATTTGGTGTAATTTATGGTCAGTTGTACATTTAAGATTTGTAGCTGATGGATACAAAACCACACATAGCAAGCAAAAGAAGTGCCACAGGTTCAAAACAGCAGCAGCACAAAATACTCTGTGGCCTTTTTATTGCTAGTTATAAAAATTTACATCAGTGGCAGTTGATATATTGCAGAAAAGAAAGGCACAAACATTGTTAAGATTTAAATATGACACTTTGATTTGCCCAGTGACAAACATTGATAATTAAATGTGGACTTTAGCTCTGACATTTAAGGAGCCAGAGCCCCTTGCACTTTGCTCTTATCCTTAAAATTTGGACAAATGGAAATGCAACATTTCTTCTTTGGCTCACCACAGGACAGAGAATTTTGTAGAGCAAGAAAAGCATCACCATGAAATGGGAGAGGCAGACAAGGCAAGGAGTCACAGTAAGATGTGCCAATGCAACATTGAAGCCACTGACAAGTGAACTGATGGGGGTGCCCAGCTCATCATTGTGATGAGTGCTGAGGGCTGAGTGTGGGCTTGCAAGAGAGTTACTCGCCTCAGTTTTAGCCTTAGTTTTACAGGCTACTTTGTGCATCTGTTAGTTGTTTTCCTTTTTTAAAAATTTTTTAAAACATATACATTTATTTTATTACACACGAATAAAACAAACTACATACAACATGGAGAACCATGAGTTATATAAATGTTACATTTATAGTGATTTGACTATTTGTATTTGTCAAACTTGAAGTAAACATCTTTCCTAACTTGTAGGGTCTAAAATTCTAAATGAAATCCAGTATCTACCATATCTCATCTCTATAACTTAAATACTTTATCCTGATCTAAAAAGATATTATCCCCTAACCAACTAAACTTGATTGTAAAACTAACACTATCTGCTCTTCAACCCCCCCCCCACCTCAGAGACTTGAGAAAGAATAAAACTTAAATGCCTGAGTGAACCGGTAGTGCCAGTTGGCAGCTTTCAAAATGAAAAAATGACTTAGACAGTTTACTGCCTGAGCAGTCACCCAACACTCTCTATAATACTGAAGCCTCATCTTTGGCCTTCAGGCCCAGTATCTCTGCCAGACTTATTTGCGTGGCAGGAACTATTGAGGACTTGCTTACCCTGTCTTGGAGAGTCCAGCCATCGACTCTGCCTACTTCTAAACTTGTCTGTTTTTAGGCAGAATTCTGTCTGTGGCAGAAACAAAGACATTTTCCCTAGTGGCTGGTTTGCCACATTTGAAGACAACTAAACCTTAAGAGGACGGCATCCCATTTCCTCTAAGGGGGTTGAGTAGGCTTCTGTTTACTCTCTTGGTCTACAGATGTTTATTTTCATTGGGAGGTGATTATAGGTTATTATTGGTCTTATACAGAGAGAAAACGAGGCTGAACTCAGGGATGTCTCTCTTTTCCTTTATCTTTCATCTGTAGGTAAGGAGATAGGAGCTGAAAAGAAAGAAAAAGGGATATAGAAAAATAGAGGGACCTGCTGTCCTTCCTCTAAGGAGATGTAACAAGAATAAATTAATTAAATAAAAAAGAAAAGGAAAAAAAAAGAAAAATAGAGGGAAGATAAAACAAAAGGTAGATGATTGAACCTACTCCTTAACTCAAGGCCTTAATGTTGCTCACAAAGGTTATCTCTAAGTCATTGGTATAGAATTTTGTATATTGATGCAAAGGATGGTCATGTCATATACTAGTCTGATTTAGCACAAGAATATATACCCTATGCCTAACAGATAGATATGATTCTATAGATATACAAGGTAAAACAATTAAATAAGGTCTTCAAAAGTGCAAGAGACCCACAGAATATGGCATTTAAAGATGTTTTTATTATTCTAAAGATTCTTTGACAACAAGACAAGTTAACTCCTGACAACACCCAGCTGACTTCAAAGAAGATGATGAGCATCTATTAGTTTTATCTCTAGGAAATACAATAAGCTCTCAAGACATCAGAGGTTTTCCCTGTCATTCTGGTGAGCAGCATGCAAGGTTAGTCATGCCTGGAGCCTTGTTGACAACTAAATTCAGTTCTTATGGGAGGAGTTTTTTCTTCCCAAGCCTTGTTCCACACCTGTGGTGGGAAGGCAATTCTCTCTCTGAGTCCACATAGCCTTTTTACCTGACCAACGTGGGAGATAGCGCGCGCATGCACACACACACACACACACACACACACACACACACACACACACACACACACACACATACACACACACACACCACGTAAACTAGTTGAAAAGTTAAAAGCTCAGAAGCACAAGCCCACTAAGGACTGAGGTTTTAAACTGAAGACTGATAGTCTCTCTCTCCCCTCTTTGTACTGTTCTACCACACCAAGAAGGTTCCAGTACACTCTCAGGGCATAGCAGCTGGAAGTCTTGAAGGACACACATACTCTTTGACAAATGGTGCCAATGAGCCTGAAGTGAAACTGGGAGGTGAGAAATGAAACTAGAGAACACACCAAACATTAAAATGAACCCGACTTTACCACCACATACATACTCGTTCCAGAGGCCCATTGGGCCACATTTCAACAGCACATCTGGTTTTCACAATGTATCACAAAAGGCAAGAAAAATGCTTGAAAAGAGAAATCATTAGTGCCAAATACAGTTGGGACATAAGTGCTAGAATTACCAAACAGAAAACTTAAAATAATTAGGACTAACACAGTAAGAGATTTAATGGAATCAATTACACAGAAACACGTGAGTTTTAAAAAAGGAACATTAATTTTCTAACAAAGATTAAATAGAAAATTCTAGAAAGATCTTGTATGATTAAAGAGTTAATGTGCTCAAAGACAAGTTGATATGGAATTTCCAGACTGAAATGTAGGGATAGGGGGAAAATTATAAAGGACAAGAACATCTAAAGATTGCAAGGACAGTTTTAGAAGCAGATGGAAAGGAATAGAAGAAATAAAAAGTCGAGAAGTATCACAGAGAATGGTGACCAGTAGCTGGCGGGGGGTGGGGGGCTTTGCTCTGCTCAGGTAAGCACTGTAGGTGGGCCAGGAGCAGCTCTTCTAGTGCTGGCCATCATGGGCCCCTGAGTGCCCACAGCTGGAACGGAAGATGCAGAGCCCTGTGGGCTGTAGGGCTCTACTCCAAGCTGTAAAAGACAGAAATTCAAGCCTATTACTGCTTTGGCCTTTAACCACCAGCCCAAGTTACTGTGATCCTCAGTGGTGAACAGCAGCAACAGCAACCAGTTCCTGCTGTTGTCACAGCTCCCGAGCCTGTCATGATGTTCGGAACCTCAACTCTCTTCAGCACCTGGTGTCATAGCTATTGGGCCTAGTGCAGGAAGCCTCAGCCTTGATAGTAGCTACTGTCACATCTCTTAGGCTACTGTCACAGCTCTTAGGCGACTGTCACAGCAAACCTTGCCTCTTAGAAGCTGGCACCTTCCAGGAGCTCTTTCACTAGCTAAGGCTTATACTTTCTTTTTCCTTTGACTCTTTACACACAGGCTCCTGTCTTACTCAGCCACCTCTCCCCACCCTTATTTTCTTTCTTCTCTCACCAGCCCTCATTGCCTCACCATCACACAGCTGCTACACTCCCAGTTCTGTTGCCTCCTTTGCTACTGCTGCCACCCTGCTGCTGCCTCTGCCACCTCCTCTTCCCATTGCCAACTTGACCCACTCTACACACGATAAAGTCCAAGCATAGAGAAATCAAATGAACAAAGCAAATATACAGCCATGTAAGAGAAGCTTCTTATAGGAGTGATGTTGCGACACCGTGGGGCAGCTGACTCTGAAAATTATCTGAAGAGCTTGCTTATATAGCCAGGAAGAGGCGTGGAAAGGGTGTGTGCACCAACCGATCAGTTATTTGTGCAAATGAAGGGCCACCCTTCCACTAAGGACTACACAGACCTTTTGCTGGGCCATGTGAGGAAATGCTTATCAATCTAGCTGGGGCGACAATGATACAGGGTTAAAGGTCACAGAGGCTTGAGGTGCCAGAACAACCCAGTGCCAGATGCTTTAAACAACTGTGGCTAGTATTGTTCGCTCTGGAGCCAGAACTGGGCTTCTGCAATGAGTTGGTTGCCATGTAGCTTTCCCCACACGAATTCGAAGTGATTAGAGCAACTGTGCTGAGGTGAGAGCAGTCCAAGCAGCTGCTTGGTTGAGAGTCCCATGCTCTGGGCAGCCATGGTTCAGGAAATAATCTCACCACTGAAGGAGAGGTAAACCTGTTTTTTTGTTATGACTCCAAGTGTGAGATGGGGAACGGTCTTGTGAGAGAACAGGTGATGTTAATCCACTAGAAGACAAACCACCTCGTGTGGGAGCTTGATTATTGCCTGCTGAAAAGATCCATAAACAGACTCTGGGAGGAGATACATAAGTGAGCCAGAAACAAGAGGCGGGGTTTTGGGGGGCCTTGGGATAGTTTTGGCTGTTTATAGCGCCACTTCAAGAGGCTCCTAGAGAGAAGCGCTCGAGGGAAGGCTTCAGGGCTCTGGGCTCCTGCTGAGGTTCCAGGTGCTGGTTGTTCCAGGTTCCAGCAGAAGAAATCCTGCTGACTACACCAGGAGAATTGTTCCTTAAAACTGATATCCTTACAGTTTCGTTATTGAATTCTTTAATCTCCTTTTTCTATTTTTTAGGTTAGTCAGGTTATAAGTGACATACGCTCAGTGAATAAGTTCGAAATAAAATATATTTGTTAAGGAAATTGAGCCTAAACACTACTTTTAATTAGGAAGTCATATCACCTGGGACACCAGCTTTCTTTATGCAAAAATATTAGGTTGGTGGAAAAGGAATTGCAGTTTCAGACCATGAAGACCAGAATTTAAACTGTTGTAACTAGACTCAAGTAGATCTTTATTAATCAAAACAGAAACTGCTACAATCAACACATTTTTGCCAATGAGAAATAAGTTCATTTGTTGCTCTGCATAAAAATCCATGCTTTTGGAATTTGCCAAACTCTAGAAATGGTTTTCTACGTTTTGCTGATCATAGGAGCATGTCCTCTGCATTATGGGAAAGTGCCGAACTGCATAGGCTGTAGTTTCTGTTCTTATATATCAGTTCAAAAACATGCACATGCGATTTCTATGAGTTTCGTGTAAATCAAGAATTTTAAAAATCTCAATGAAGTGAGTGAATCAGTTGGACCCTTGCCATATGTGGTTTCTTTGAGCTGCAAATTTGTGCATCTTGCTTATTAACAACCTTTGTCTCTTAAAAACCATATGATAACTCACTGGGATTGGTCTAATAATTGTATTTTTAAGATTTATAAAACTGAAGCTAGAGTGATTACTTAGTAGTAAAGAGTACTGGCTGCTCTGCCTGAAGACCTCCAGTCTCCAGGATTTGATGGATTCCTTTTTCTGTCTTCCATCGCCACCAGGCACATACATCTTGCCCCAGTGTACTGCAGTCAAAACACCCATATACACTAAATAAATAATAAATAAATAAAATTTAAAGGACTTACAAAACTTATCTACATTTTCTTACTTGCCTAAGACCAGTTTCTCATGTTTTTTTTTTTTTTTTTGACACAACTTGGTGTTTCAATACATGGTTTTCCTAAATAAATTATAAAATACTAATATTTATCCTTGATCACAATTCTCTTGGTGATTTATTCACCTTTTTCTCTTGCCTGGAAGGCTTAAATGCTTTAGTCTGGCAGGATTTTGTGTGTTAAATAGAACCTAGATTCCTGAGGAAAGTCTGTTTGCTGTGATTTTGTCTGTCTGGTTCTGTTTTTGTTTTTGTTTTTCCTAATACCTGAGCTCTCTGTACACCCATGGACTGCTAGCAATTGGCTTTGCTATTTCTGACATAAACATCACTGATAAATACTTGTTAGGTCAGGATACAGTGTAAGACTCTCAAACATGGAAATCAAAACAAGGGCGGTCTTTTGAGTAGGACATCAAGTCGAAAGGGTTTGTTCAGTGTGTGCACAGTCATTCAGGAAGAACGAAGCAGGCAGCACCAAACACGTGTGTTTCTCCACTCCCTACTTTCCCCCTGCTAAATGTGGGTGCTTAAAAGTTTTCACTTTAAAAACTTGCAAACTGCAGAGCATCCTTGGATGCACCACACTCCGTGGTGGGGTGAGGGTAAGTGTTTCAGGAACATGGTGGTTTCCCACAGGAAATCCATCTTGTAGTTAAACTGACTTCAAGAGCAAGTTAATGAGGTGACAGTTTGTTTTAACATCTAGAACACCCCCCCCACACACACACACACTTCATTTCCAAAGAAGATGGCAATTACCAAGTAGTTTCATTGTCAAGGCACCCAGAATATTTCCACCTGGCAACCCAGCTACTGTGTATACAAAGAAAAATGGTTCAAGACATATGAGCTTGCTGTGCTTAACAGCATAATCACCTCCTGATTCTGGCAAAAATCATTCAATAGCCTTTGTTATATTTACCACAGATGAAATCACTAGGTAAATTCTATCTTGAAAATTGTCCTTCAGTTTTTTCAACAATGTTTCAGAAAATACCATGTGACAGGTCAGGTATGCTATAAAGACAAATAAGCTAGAACCCTGCAAGCTATACCTGCAGAGCTAAAAGAACTGATAAAACGGGTTACTGTGGTGGGTGGAACTGTCACATATGCAAGGTAGAAAAATTTTGCCTTTGTTCTTTCTCTACTTTAATATCTGTTTGTTTGAAACAAGTTCTTGCTTTGCATCACAGGCTGGCCTGAAGTGATCCTACCAGCTTGGGCTCCCTAGTGCTAGGATCACACCCAGCTTTTCACCACTTTGTAAGGAGCCCTAAACTTTTAGTGCTCAGTGGACTTTTTTTTTAATTCCATAAAATCTATCATGTTCAAAGTTTCCTGTTACATGGTTGCATTTCAGCCCAGTGTCACCACCTTCCGAAAACGTCCCCCACTGTCAATCTCTTTTCCCATAGATGTCGCAGTTACTAATCAGACATCTATTTTTTTTTCTCTCCTTGTAGAATACATCTGTTAGGTCTATCTAAACCAACAGCGCTAATTACTGTTTATACCAGGGCTAAGAAGACCAATGTTGAGCCTTTTGGTCCAAGGTTTAGCAGCAAAAGTCCCATGCATGACTGAGGCAATGGCTCTGGGAGACAACAGCAGTTGGCTAGAGGAAATAGCAGAATGACATCCTTCTAACTTCTGAGATCTCTTAGTTATAAGGTGATAGTGTCTGTCACACTTCTGACAAATGGATGGTCCTAGAAAATCATAGTTCATGTTTTCTAGAGGGTAGAGTTGCTATGTGAATAAATACATGCATAATGAAAGCCAACAGCTATGTGACTTCCTCTACATCACAGTTACAGCCATAGACTTGTTCTTCTTCCGTATACCATAATAGGCTGTTTTGAAGAGAGAACAATGTGTTTTCTGGGGGCAATTTAATACTCTAAAAGAAACTAAATGATTGTATAACCTCCAGGAAACTGGCTACAATAACTAATTTGATAACTCCACAAATATGTTGTAAGCATTTCCAATGGGCATCCATGTCCCAGGCACAAAGCTTGCCAAAGATGATATGCAAATTGACAAGTGTGACTATGTTTCAATACAGCTTATGTGAATAAAAATAAACAGATGGCAGGGTTCATTTGACCTATGGGCCCCAGTTTGGCAACTTGTGTCCTAGAATGTAGAACAAAAATAAAGGATGCCAGAGTTAAGATTGAGAGTTGGGTATGGTCCAAGCCATATCCACTCTTAGTGGAAGTAGGAAACTGGCACTTTATTCATACCTTAGTCATGTCAATCTATTGTGAGCTCCCATTAAGCAAATATGTAACAGTATAATTTTGTTTTGAAAGTGTAATGTTGGACACTATGTGTGAAAAGAATCACAAAGGCCATCTCGTACGTGTTAGAACTAGGGAGGTTATTTGCTGTAAAGCTGGCCAAAAAATACTGGTGCTCAGTCTGGGGTGGTAAGACTGGCATGAGTGAATTGGTAACTCGGGTCTTCTATGTTAAGACGTGGAGCTGGGAGATTTGCCAAACTAGCATGATGAGTTTTAGATTTCTTTTGTGCTACAGATGATAGCACATTTATCAAGATATGGAAGGTGGAGATGTGGATCTTTCTGAAAGATTTTATTTTTTCAAGTCTGTAAGATATCTTATGAGTCTACCTGAATAAATAAACACAAGTGAAAACGGGGCACATTTTTTAAAAAGCAGAGCAAAGATTGAAGTACGACTTCATTTATTTAGACTAGAATAAGCTTGGAGGGGATGTTCTTGAAAGATCATGATGTATAGATACCAAAGCTCACAGGCAACTAGGGACTTGCTTATATTAATTATAAATGTCAAGTTCTCCGGCTTTAGTGTAGGATGCAGCATATTTCTGTCATGTGTCTCTGCATCAGCATGTGGACTTCCAGTGAGCATGACAGTGCAAGGAAACTGATTGCAGGCAGATAAAAATAACTGGTGGAAAGAAACAGGATGTCAGTTGTGACCAGCAAACAATGCTGCAAACACATTGCAATGCAAGTTTCTCTTGCTGGGTTTTGACCACATCCTAAAACACAGCACACAATGTCACTATTTCCAGAGCTCATTGCCTCGTGGGGGTAGTCTCTCTTAGGCATGAGAATATGAAAGCCATTTCTCTTTTTATTTGGCGCAACTCAAAGTGAATGCTCCTAGAACACAGCTTCCAAATCCATCCCAGCAATAGGAAGTGAGTTAATGAACTATAGGGTAGGACACAAGCTTCATTTATTTTTATTTTTATTTATTTATTTATTTATTTTTAATTAATTTATTCTTGTAACATCTCTATGGTTATCCCATCCCTTGTATCCTCCCATTCTCCCCTCCCTCCCATTTTCCAATTATTTCCCTCCCCTATGACTGTTCCTCAGAGGGATTACCTCCCTCTGTATGTGCTTATAGGGTATCAAGTCTCTTCTCAGGGTATCTGTCCTTCCTCTGAGTGCCACTAGGTCTCCCCCGCCAGGGGACATAGTCAAATGTGAGGCACCAGAGTACTTGAGAAAGTCAAATCCCTCTCTCCACTCAAGTGTGGAGACTGTCCTGTCCATGGGCTATATCAGGGTAGGGGTTTAAATTTTTCCGCCTGTATTGTCCTTGGCTAGGGCCTTAGTTTGAGCGGGACCCCATGACCCAAATCTGCCTATCATAATGCTCTACTTGTAGGTTTCTAGGACCCACTGGATCCTTCTACATTGCTATTCTCCCATTGTTCTCTCATCTAGAGTCCCAATAGGATGTCCTCCCCTCGGTCCCAGTTTCCTGGTAAGGGAAGGCTTTCGTGGGACATGCCCCTTGGGCTAGTATGCAGATATAAGCGAGTATATACCATTTGAGTCTTTCTGCTTCTGGGTTAACTCACTCATTATGATCATCTCTAGGTCAATCTATTTGTCCACAAATTTCGGAAATTCCTTGTTTTTAATAGCTGAGTAGTATTCCATAGTGTATATGTACCACAGTTTCTTTATCCATTCTTCTACTGAGGGACATTTAGGCTGTTTCCATGATCTGGCTATTATGAATAAGGCTGCTATGAACATGGTTGAGCAAATTTTCTTGCTGATGGGTGTAAGATGGAATCTCAGAGTTGTTTTGATTTGCATTTCCCTGATGACTAAGGAGGTTGAGCATTTCTTTAAGTGTTTCTCAGCCATTTGATATTCTTCTGTTGAGAATTCTCTGTTTAGTTCCAAGCCCCATTTCTCAATTGGGTTATTTGGTTTGGTGGTGTTTAATTTCTTGAGTTCTTTATATATTTTGGATATTAGACCTTTGTCAGATGTAGGGTTGGTGAAGATCTTTTCCCAGTCTGTAGGCTGTCGCTTTGTTCTCTTGACCGTGTCTCTAGCCTTACAGAAGCTTCTCAGCCTCATGAGGTCCCATTTATTAATTGTTGACATTAAGGCCTGGGCTGTTGGTGTTCTGTTCAGGAAGTTGTCTCCTGTGCCAATATGTTCCAGGCTCTTCCCCACTTTTTCTTCTAAGTGACTTAGTGTCTCTGGTTTTATGTTGAGGTCTTTAATCCACTTGGATTTGAGTTTTGTGCAAGGTGACAAATATGGGTCCAGTTGCATTTTTTTACACATAGACCTCCAGTTAGACCAGCACCATTTGTTGAAGATGCTATCCTTTTTCCATTGAATGGATTTGGCTTCTTTGTCAAAAATCAAGTGACCATATGTGTGTGGACTCATATCTGGGTCTTCAATTCGATTCCACTGATCAACCAGCCTGTTGCTGTGCCAGTACCATGCTGTTTTAATTACTATTGCTTTATAGTACAATTTGAGATCAGGTATGGAGATTCCTCCACAGCACCTTTTATTGTACAAGATCGTTTTTGCTATTCTGGGTTTTTTGTTTTTCCATATGAAGTTCAGAATTGAACTTTCAATGTCTTTAAAAAACTGGGTAGGTATTTTGATAGGGATTGCATTGATTCTGTAGATTGCTTTTGGTACGATGGCCATTTTTACTATGTTACTTCTCCCTATCCATGAGCAAGGAAGATCCTTCCATCTTCTCATGTCATCTTCAATCTCCTTCTTCAGAGTTTTGAAATTTTTTTCAAACAAGTCCTTCACTTGCTTAGTTAGAGTAACTCCTAGATATTTTATATTGCTTGTGGCTAATGTGAAGGGTGTGGCTTTCCTAATTTCTTCCTCTGCAAGCTTGTCATTTGTGTATAGGAAGGCTACAGACTTTTTGGAGTTAATTTTGTATCCAGCCAAATTGCTGAAAGTGTTTATCAGCTGTAGGAGTTCTCTGGTGGAATTTTGAGGGTCGCTTATGTATTCTATCATATCATCTGCAAATAGGGATAGTTTGACTTCCTCCTTTCCCATTTGGATACCCTTGATCTCCTTTTGTTGTCTTATTGCTCTGGCTAGAACTTTGAGTACTATATTGAAGAGATATGGAGAGAGTGGGCAGCCTTGCCTTGTTCTTGATTTTAGAGGAATTTCTTTGTGTATCTCTCCATTTACTTTGATTTTGGCTGTTGGCTTGCTGTATATAGCCTTTATTATGTTGAGGAAAGTGCCTTGTATCCCCGATCTCTCTAAAACTTTAAACATGAATGGGTGTTGTATTTTATCAAATGCTTTCTCTGCATAAAGAGATGATCATGTGGTTTTTTATTTTCAGTGTTTATATGGTGGATTACATTGATGGATTTCCGTATATTAAACCATCCCTGCATGCCTGGAATGAAGCCTACTTGGTCATGATGAATGATATCCTTTATGTGTCTTGTATTCGTTTTGCAAGAATTTTATTTAGTATTTTTGCATCGATGTTCATAAGAGAAATTGGTCTGAAATTCTCTTTCTTTGTTGAGTCTTTGTGAGGTTTAGGTATCAAAGGTATGTTTCTTAGAGACAAAAAATAGTTGCCTCTGGTTTGGTTTGGTTTGGTTTGGTTTGGTTTCCCTTAAAACCAGTCAGCCAGTCTGCATCTCTTTATTGGTGAATTGAGGTCATTTACACTAAAAGTTAATATTGATGGATATTTCTAATTCCTATAACTTTGTTGATTTGCTTGATAGTTGTTTAATTGTTTGCTTTTTACTCCCCACTCCCCATAGTGTCAGGTATTCTCTGCTTTACTGTGATTCCTTCCTCACTTCTTTGTTCAGCCACAATTATAAAATTCACTCTTTCCTGCGCTTTCAGGTGGAGCCATCACCCTCCCTCCTCTTTGTGTTCCTTTAAGTGTTTTCTGTGGTGTTAGATTGTTAATAATGAAATGTCTTAGTTTGTGCTTCTGAAGAATGTCTTATGAGGTTAAAATTTATTTAGAGTAAGTGTAAAATAGTAAATAAATGAGATAAAGATGGAAATAGCTAAAGGGAGAAATAAGAATAAATGAAAGGAAAACAGCAGCAGAATTTTTTTCCAACAAAATCATAAGGGGCATCTTACTAATGAAAAAACACTCTAAAACATAATTAGACAAATGTAATAGGGAATAAAAGAAAACATAGCAATATTTTTAAAATTAAGATAAAGTCAAATACTAGGAAATTAAGAGAGAAGGGGAAGAAATATAGAGAGCAAAAGGAAAAAAGAAACTAAAGCCAATACAAATAGACATTGTCTCAAACTAAAAAAAGCATAGCAAATTTATATGAATTTATAAAAAAAAATAACAAATAAAGACATATCTTTAAAAGTATACTCCAGAAAATGTTTTCCTGAATGTCTACAGGAATGATACAATCACAAAACTAATTTTCTACAGAGCTTTTTTTCTGAATCCACAAAGCCTGAAGTGTGCTGATTATGTGCTCCGATGGGAGGAAGGTCAATTGAACTTATGGACTCTTGTTTTTCTTGTAGTTTTTGCTGCTGCTGCATCTCTTGGGAACAGTGTCTCATGCTATCTGCTAGTGCTGTCTTCACAGTACCAATTTTCCTTTTTGTTGTTGTTGTTGTTTTTGTTGGTCTCTGGTCTCTACTGGCCACACATAGTATTCTGTAAGCCATCCATAGTTTCTCAGTCCCTAAAGCAGTGGCTCTCAATCTGTGGGTCTTGACCCCTGTGTGATTTGTCTATAAGATATTTAAATTATGATTCATAACAGTAGCAAAATACTGCTATGAAGTAGCAACAAAATAATATTATGGTCGAGGATTATTTTTGGGGACAATAGGCCATATGGCCAATGTTCAGCTATCTTGTCAGAGCCTGCGCCTTTAAGTCTCTGTTTTTCCCAGAGCTTGCTTTTCACCAGAAACTAGCTGACCCTGTTGTGGGTTGGCAGTTAGACTAAAGACAGATAGGGATGGAGCAACCCTGTTGTGATTTAGCAGCTAGACTAGACAAAGAGGGAGTCAGATACCCTGTGTGGCAGGACATTATGACCCTGCCTGGAATTCCCTGTGTTTTGAGAAAAGCCTGCAGCTGGGTTGCTATAGCGATATGCTTCCCTGCCTTCTGAATTATAAAAGCGGCTGTCTGACTAATAAAGTTTGAGAGTTTGATCAATCAGACTTGCTCTTTTTCTTTGTGTCTTGCATTCTCAACAGGTGACCTCCCTCCCGAGTCGGGAGGGTTATCACATCAGGAGAAACTGTATTAAAGGGTTGCAGCATTAGGAAGGTTGAGGACGATTGCACTAAAGACTCCCCAGATTTTGCCATCTGGGATGGTTCATATGGTAGCACAGGGATGCCTCCCAAGTCTATTAGGAAAACGGGAAGAAGCTACCACACGGATCAATCCAGGGAGCCCTGTTTTCATACTTTCAAGATAACTAAGACCTAATCATCCCATTACAGGGATGCCTCCGTGGGCATCATATACATACCATGTCCAGCTAGAAATTATTTTAAAAAAGAATTCAAAACCCCAAACAAATTTTAGAACTAAAATCAAAGAGGACCACATTTCATTTCCTAGTCTATTTTGGTAGCCAGTGGGTTCTCCACAGAGAAGACCCAGACATGCTCAAGCACAAACAATTGATAAAGACGGAGAGTTCAGCATCGATGGAAGGCAAAAAAAAGGATGAGTTGGGAGGCATGAGAAGCCCAACTACAGTGCTGTGTCAACAGAAGCTCCAGCTGCCCACCAGAACCATAAGGGCACAGCCCCTCAAACAGCTGCCATTTTGCATGCCGATGAGGAACGTTGGAAAAAGAAGGGAAAGGTGAGAATGGGAATGCCAGATAAGAGACAGGAGTTAAGTCTTTACAATCCTATGCTGACGTAGGTGGCCCTGGGGAGCGATCCACAAGATAATTCTCTCTAGCAGACTGTTCTCTGCAGGGAGCTGAAGAGTAAAAGCCTGACTTCATTTAACCTTCTCAACCACTGGGTCATGAGTCCTTTATTCTCTACAGGGTTTATGGGAAGTATGTTACAGTTTCCACTACAATTGTAGGATAACGAGCGAGCCGCTCAAACCTTGTCTTTACTGAAGCTTATAGCTGACTCTATCAGTTGCAGAGTCAAGATTGACCTTCTCTGATGGTCTGGCTTGCTGAGGCAACCAAGTGCTCAGCTGATGATGTGAAAAAATGCCAGCATCTAAGTGCTTATGGGAATATTATTTTCAGATCCCCCAAAGCCTCCCTCTGTCTTCCTTTGCTGCGCAGTAGTTGAATGTGGCCCATGTTGCCTGGTTCTAGATAATGTGGCCCAGGACAGTATTTGCTATAAGGATTCTGGAAAAGGTTTTGTTTTTCTTATTGAAGCAACAAATGAAGATGACAACCCCCCTTATCCCTCCTGATTTAGCTATTCCTTTCTTGTACACAGATACGGTACTTACCACTTCAGCATCCTTTTAGCAACTAAGAGGGAAAAGGCAACAGACTTCTGATTTTTTTCTGATATTGTTGAGCAATTGAGTAAAGCCGTAAACCTACCTGTATGTTTCTTGATTTATAAGTGAAATAAGCCCTAATTGCTCAAGTGGCTAACCGTGAACGTTCCGTTGCTTACAGCAAAACCTATCTAAATGGATTTTACAGTTATCCAGTGGAATGATCACTCTGCCGGAGATTTCATTATGATAGGTATATGTTGTGTGTTGTACACATTTGTGTGTGTTTATTAAATTGTGATGTGTTTTCGATAAGTTTGAAAATACCCAAGCTCTACCATCTTGGGATTTCATCTGGCATCTTAGCATTATTGGTGCTACTGATAAGCCTTGAGATGTTCTGCTATCTAGTTAATAAAAATTTCTGTTTCAGAAAAAAAGCCTTCTTATTAATTAATTTTACAAAAACGTACCTCTTGACACTTTGCCCACTGAGATGGGATGGCCTGGGAAGCATTATGAAGCTTGTGTCGGGGATTCCAAGATGCCGGGGAGCAGTGTGGACCGTGTTTGGAAGCTCCAGTAAACAGTTCGGGGAATTGCACAGATTTCTGAGCCAGGAACAGCAGGATCCTGACACCACGGCAGCAGGAGTGCTCCACGGTTCGGAAGGACCAGGGTGCGGAGGACCTGCGTGCCCCTACACACGGGAGGAGTGTGGATTTTCTCGGATCAGAGCAGCGGCGGCACGGGTGGCGTCAGCAACACCAGCAGCAGCGACTGAGGTTTGCAGCTCAGAGCCATCCAGTGGAGGCGGTTAGTGTGGTGGCTGGTGGGAGTTGCTGCGGGAGAGGGGACACTGGACAGGATTTGGGTCGCGTGGTGCTTTGTGACCCAAGCTGGATACGGCGAACAGTTCAGCCCCAGAGTCCCGGGTACAGCTCAGGGCACAGTGCTGTAGAGACACTGACTCAGCGCAGCGGGCAATTCTGCCCAAGGCAACAGCTTAGCGGAGCCACGGCTCCCCTGCTGTGACACAGGCTGGGCGGAGCGCTCAGTTCCACCCTAGGCCCTTCTCAGCGCAGCCCCAGTTCACCTGCTGTGACGCAGGCTGGGCAGAGCGCTCAGGTCCACTGAAGGCACCACCTCAGCGCAGCTGCAGTTCACCCACTGTGACACAGGCTGGGCAGAGCGATCAGTTCTACCCTAGGTGGCTTCTCAGCGCAGTTCCACCCTAGGCACCACCTCAGCGCAGCCAGTTCACCTGCTGTGACGCAGGCTGGGCGGAGCGCTCAGTCCCACCGGAGGCGCTAGCGAACATCAATGAACAGTTCTGCCCAAGACATTAGCTCTCCTCAGAGGGCAGTTTTAGGGCGCTGACGCAGGCTGAGGTCAGCACGCAGATTCAGCCCAGAGGCCCTAGCTGGACTTGCCGGGCGGATTAGGCCCAGAGATTCTTCCTGAGCTGTGCACACAGGCTCAGCGGCCCCAAGACATTGGCTGGACTATGCACGCAGTATAGGCCTGGAGGCCCGGGCTGAATTCAGCGTGCAGTGTGGGTCCATAGTCCCTGGCTGAACTCGGTTCACAATTCTGCCCCAGAGACTCGGGTGGAGGTCAGAGTGCAGCTTAGGGCCACAGTCCCTAACCGTGCTTGGCAGACAGATTGGGCCCAGAGTCTCTAGTAGAGCCTTTGGCACAGTCCCAGCTCTAAGACTCTGGTTGGACACAGTGTGCAGTTTGAATCCAGAATTCCTGGCTGAGCTGCGCGGATGTTTCAGGCATGAGTCCATAACTGACCACAGCAAGCAGTTTGGCCAAACACCCCTAGCTAAGCTTGGTGCGCAGTCCTAGCGCGAAAATTCTGGCTAGACCCTGTGTGCATTTTGAGCCCAGAATTCCTAGCTAAGCTCGGCAGACGGTTCAGGCCCTGAGATACTAGCTGAGCTCGGACGGTGGTTTGGGACTAGTGTCCCTGGCTGGACTTGGCAGGGAACACAGAAGGCTGTGAATACCTTAGCCTGACCCAAAGCTCATCCAGAGACCCAGAACGATTGCAGGACCCACCGCCCAGGAGAGCTGAGGATCACTGGCTGTGAGAGCCCAAAACGCCAGGGCTAAACTCCTGCCATCCACAACAGTGAAACATAAGATCTTCCAACCTACGGAAACCGTGAGAAAACAAGTGAATCTATCATCAAACTCCCTCCATCCAACTCGGAAATCTACCCAACAAAAACAAAGCTGGCAAGATGTCTAAAGGACAGTGTAAAAGCATATGCAAAAAACCCCAAAACAACATGGCGTCTCCAGTTTCCAGCTATCCCAAAGAAAACAACCCAGAGAGCTCAAATACAACGGAAATACAAGAAAATGACCTCAAATCCTTAATAAGGAGCATATTAATGGAGGAAATAAATAAAATTCGTAATCAAATACAGGAAGACGCAACCAAACAGGTGAGAGACATAAAAGAAGCACATAGAGTGGAACTGGAAAAATTTAAGGAAAATGCAAATAACCAGATGGAATAAATAAATAAAACGGTTCAAGCTCTGAAGACCTATAAAGAGGCAATGGAAGAAACTCAGGAATATACAAAAAATGAGGTGAAAGAAATAAAAAAAATCAGTTCAAGATCTGAAGACAAAAATGGATTCAATGATAAACACACAGACAGAAGAAAAACGAGAACGTGAGACCTCAGAGAAGAAGGTGAGCAACACAGAGGTGAGCTTTTCTAACAGAATCAAAGAGACGGAAGAACGAATCTCAGGTCTAGAAGATACAATCACAGATCTTGAAGCAACCATTAAAGATAATGCCAAATCTGGAAAACTCCTGACACAAAACATCCAAGAAATTCAGGACACCATGAAAAGAAGAAATCTGAGGATAATAGGCATTGAAGAAAGAGAAGATATCAGACTCCAAGGCCCAGAAACTATTCTCAACAAAATCATAGAAGAAAATTTCACCAATCTAAAGAAACAGATACCTATAAATATACAAGAGGCCTGCAGAACACCAAATAGAATTGACCAGAAAAGGAAAACTGCCCATCACATAATAATCAAAATACAAAACGTACAGAACAAAGAAAAAATATTAAAAGCTGCAAGGGAAAAGGGCCAAATAACATTCAATGGCAAACCTGTCAGAATTACACCCGACTTCTCAGCAGAGACCATAAAAGCCAGAAGAGCCTGGACAGAGATCCTGCAAACCCTGAGAGACCACAGATGCCAGGCCAGACTACTTTACCCAGCAAAACTATCAATAACCATTGATGGAGAAAACAAAATATTCCATGACAAAAACATTTTCAAACAGTACCTATCCACAAATCCAGCTTTACAGAAGGTACTAGAAGGAAAACTCCATCCCAAAAAGTCAAGCTACAACCAAAACTACTCAGGAAATAGGTAACTATACCATGGCAAAAACACAACTACACAAACACTCGATTGGAAACAACATCAAAATTAAGACTCTTAACAGTCACTGGTCGTTAATATCTCTCAACATCAATGGTCTTAATTCTCCAATAATAAGACATAGACTAACTGAAGGGGTGCATAAACAAGATCCAACATTCTTCTGCATTCAAGAAACACATCTCACCCATAACGATAGGCACTATCTCACGGTAAAAGGTTGGAAAAAAATATTCCAAGCAAATGGTCACAAGAAGCAAGCAGGCGTAGCCATTTTAATATCAAACAAGATAGACTTTCAACCAAAATTAATCAAAAGTGATGCAGAAGGACACTTCATACTCATCAAAGGTAAAGTCAACCAAGATGACATCACAATTCTGAACATCTATGCTCCCAATACAACGGCACCCACATTTGTAAAAGATCTGGTAAAAAAACTTAAACCACAAATCAATCACCACACAATAATAGTGGGAGACTTCAACACCCCACTCTCACTGAAGGATAAGTCATTGAAACAGAAACTAAGCCGAGAAATAACATCATTAAACAATGCCATGGGTCAAATGGATCTAATAGATATCTATAGAACCTTTCACCCAAACAAGAAAGAATATACCTTCTCTGCACCCCATGGAACCTTCTCCAAAATTGATCACATCGTAGGTCACAAAGCAGGCCTCAATAGATACAAGAGGATTGAAATAATACCTTGTATCCTATCAGATCACCATGCTCTTAGGCTGCAATTCAACAACAACAGGAAAAACAAAAAGCCTACACGTATGTGGAAACTAAAGAACTCTCTGCTAAATGACACATGGGTCAGGGAAGAAATAAAGAAAGAAATCAAGGAGTTTCTGAAATTCAATGATAATGAGGGAACAACATACCCAAATTTGTGGGATACATTGAAAGCAGTGTTAAGAGGAAAACTCATAGCACTAAGTGCCTTTAAAAAGAAATTGGAAACATCGCACATAAGCAATTTAACAAAACAGCTGGAAGCCCTAGAAAAAAAAGAAGCAGAAACACCCAAAAGGAGTAGACATCTGGAAATAATCAAACTCAGGGCTGAAATTAACAAATTAGAAACTAAGAAAACAGTCCAAAGAATCAACAAAACCAAGAGCTGGTTCTTTGAGAAAATCAATAAGATAGACAGACCGTTAGCCAAACTAACTAAAAGGCAGAGAGACAGTATTGAAATCAACAAAATCAGAAATGAAAAGGGAAACATAACAACAGACACTGAAGAAATACAAAGAATCATAAGATCCTACTTTGAAGGCATATATGCCACAAAATTTGAAAATCTAAGGGAAATGGATGACTTTCTTGATCAATTTCACTTGCCTAAGTTGAGTGAAGAACAGATAAACAAGCTAAATAGTCCCATTTCCCCTACAGAAATAGAAGCAATCATTGATAGTCTCCCAAGCAAAAAAAGCCCACGGCCAGATGGTTTCAGTGCAGAATTCTACCAGACCTTCAAAGGTGAGCTAATATCGATACTCTTCAAGCTACTCCAAAACATAGAATTAGATGGAACATTACCAAATTCATACTATGAGGCCATAGTCACGTTGATACCTAAGCCTTACAAAGACTCAACAAAGAAAGAGAATTTCAGACCAATTTCTCTTATGAACATCGATGCAAAAATACTAAATAAAATTCTTGCAAAACGAATACAAGAACACATAAAGGATAACATTCATCATGACCAAGGAGGCTTCATTCCAGGCATGCAGGGATGGTTTAATATACGGAAATCCATCAATGTAATTCACCATATAAACAAACTGAAAATAAAAAACCACATGATTATCTCTTTAGATACAGAGAAAGCATTTGATAAAATCCAACACCCATTCATGTTTAAAGTTTTAGAGAAATTGGGGATACAAGGCACTTTTCTCAACATAATAAAGGCTATCTACAGCAAGCCAATAGCCAAAATTAAAGTAAATGGTGAGATACTCAAGGAAATTCCCCTAATATCGGGAACAAGGCAAGGCTGCCCACTCTCTCCATATCTCTTCAATATAGTACTCGAAGTTCTAGCCAGAGCAATAAGACAACAAAAGGAGATCAAGGGTATCCAAATGGGAAAGGAGGAAGTCAAACTATCCCTATTTGCAGATGATATGATAGTATACATAAGTGACTCTCAAAATTCCACCAGAGAACTCCTACAGCTGATAAACACTTTCAGC
>OU015745.1:100806065-100817136 GCA_907169655.1 Acomys percivali | reverse complement strand
CTCAAAATTCCACCAGAGAACTCCTACAGCTGATAAACACTTTCAGCAATTTGGCTGGATACAAAATTAACTCCAAAAAGTCTGTAGCCTTCCTATACACAAATGACAAGCTTCCAGAGGAAGAAATTAGGAAAGCCATACCTTTCACATTAGCCACAAACAATATAAAATATCTAGGAGTAACTCTAACTAAGCAAGTGAAGGATTTGTTTGAAAAAAATTTCAAAACTCTGTAGAAGGAGATTGAAGATGACATGAGAAATGGAAGGATCTTCCTTGCTCATGGATAGGGAGAATTAACATAGTAAAAATGGCCATCCTGCCAAAAGCAATCTACAGATTCAATGCAATCCCTATCAAAATACCTACACAATTTTTTAAAGACATTGAAAGTTCAATTCTGAACTTCATATGGAAAAAGAAAAAAACCCAGAATAGCAAAAACAATCTTGTACAATAAAAGGTGCTGTGGAGGAATCTCCATACCTGATCTCAAATTGTACTATAAAGCAATAGTAATTAAAACAGCATGGCACTGGCACAGCAACAGGCTGGTTGATCAGTGGAATCGAATTGAAGACCCAGATAAGAATCTACACACATATGGTCACTTGATTTTTGACAAAGAAGCCAAATCCATTCAATGGAAAAAGGATAGCATCTTCAACAAATGGTGCTGGTCTAACTGGATGTCTATGTGTAAAAAAATGCAACTGGACCTATATTTATCACCTTGCACAAAACTCAAATCCAAGTGGATTAAAGACCTCAACATAAAACCAGAGACACTAAGTCAGTTAGAAAAAAAAGTGGGGAAGAGCCTGGAACATATTGGCACAGGAGACAACTTCCTGAACAGAACACCAACAGCCCAGGCCTTAATGTCAACAATTAATAAATGGGACCTCATGAGGCTGAGAAGCTTCTGTAAGGCTGGAGACACCATCAAGAGAACAAAGCGACAGCCTACAGACTGGGAAAAGATCTTCACCAACCCTACATCTGACAAAGGTCTAATATCCAAAATATATAAAAAACTCAAGAAATTAAACACCACCAAACCAAATAACCCAATTGAGAAATGGGGCTCTGAACTAAACAGAGAATTCTCAGCAGAGGAATATCAAATGGCTGAGAAACACTTAAAGAAATGCTCAACCTCCTTAGTCATCAGGGAAATGCAAATCAAAACAACTCTGAGATTCCATCTTACACCCATCAGAATGGCTAAGATCAAAAACTCAAGCGACACCACATGCTGGCTAGGATGTGGAGAGAGAGGAACACTCCTTCATTGCTGGTGGGAATGCAAACTAGTACAGCCACTTTGGAAATCTATCTGGTGCTATCTCAGAAAACTGGGAATAGGACTTCCTCAAGACCCAGCTATTCCACTCCTTGGAATATACCCAGAAGATGCACCAGCACCCAACAAGAAAATTTGCTCAACCATGTTCATAGCAGCCTTATTCATAATAGCCAGATCATGGAAACAGCCTAAATGTCCCTCAGTAGAAGAATGGATAAAGAAACTGTGGTACATATACACTATGGAATACTACTCATCTATAAAAACAAGGAATTCCCGAAATTTGTGGATAAATGGATTGAGCTAGAAATGATCATAATGAGTGAGTTAACCCAGAAGCAGAAAGACTCAAATGGTATATACTCACTTATATCTGCATACTAGCCCAAGGGGCATGTCCCACGAAAGCCTTCGCTTACCAGGAAACTGAGACAGAGGGGAGGACACCCTATTGGGACTCTAGATGAGAGAACCATGTGAGAATAGCAATGTAGAAGGATCCAGTGGGTCCTAGAAATCTACAAGTAGAACATTATCATAGGCAGATTTTGGCCAAGAGGTCCCGCTCAAACTAAGGCACTAGCCAAGGACAATACAGGCGGTAAACTTTAAACCCCTACCCAGATCTAGCCAATGGTCAGAAAAATCTCCACACTTGAGTGGAGAGTGGGATATGACTTTCTCACGTACTCTGGTGCCTCACATTTGACCATGTCCCCTGGAGGGGGAGACCTAGTGGCACTTAGAGGAAGGACAGCAGGTCACTGAGAAGAGACTTGATACCCTATGAGCATACAGGGGGAGTCAGGAACAGTCATAGGGGAGGGAAATAAGGGGAAAATGGGAGGGAGGGAAGAATGGGAGGAAAGAAGCAATGGGATAACCATTGAGATGTAACAAGAATAAATTAATAAAAAAAAAAGAAAAGAAAAGAAAAAGAAACATACCTTACTAGTAAAAGTACCAGTAGAGTTGTTAAGACGGAAATCGGGGGCTGGAGGGGGGTGCTTAAATCATATTCACAATAGCTGCCAAAGAAAACACAGTAAAATAAAATAATAAATGAAATACTTAGAGCTAAACTAGAAGAGAAAATATTTACAATGATTAACTGTACGACACTGAGGAAAGAAACCAAAGAAGGCACTGGAAGATGGAATCATATCTCTTGCTCGTAGAAGAGCAGAATTAATGCCATGAAAATGGTTATAGTCACCAAGTTACATTTTATCTATATTTGAATAGTCCTATGCTTTTCTTTTATCTCAATAAAATTTCATCAAAAAATTCATGACATTTTTCACAGAACTAGAAAAAAAATCCCCAAATGGTGACAGAAATACTAAGCAGAAAGAGCAATGCTGAAACATTCAAAATACTTGATCTCAAATTATATTTAAAAAGCAATACTAACAAAACCAGTGTGCTACTGGCACAAAAAATAGAAATATAGACCATTATCATAAAATACAGAAATTAGAGGTAAATACACAAAGCTACAACTACTTAATTTTTGACAAATTGTCAAAAAAAACCCCATACATTGAAGGAATAGTACAGTTTCTTCAATGCATGTTACTTCTAAAGCTGGATTTCACTATGTAACAGCATAAAACTAGATTCACTTCTTGAATCTTACACAGAAACCAATTAAACATGGGTCAAGACTTGAAGCTTTGAAAGTACTGGAGAAAAGTAGTAAGAATACTTGACATGAGAATAGGCAAGGACTTTCTGAGAAGGAAACTGAGAGCACAGAAAATAAGTCAGCAAAATTGAGAAATGGGCTGACGTGAATTTAAAACTTCCACAGTAGAGCTAATAGCCAGCTGAGTGAAGGGACAGATGGAAAAATCATTGTCAACTCCATATCAAAGGGCTAACATCAAAGGTGGATAAAGGATTAAAAAAAAGTAAAACCCAAAATGGGCTCATGAACTAAGTAGACAATTCTCAACAGAAGAAAAATTGGGAAAATGTTCAGCATCCTTAGAAAGCAGGAAAACACATGTATAAACTACCTTGTTCTAGCTAAGCTCAGTCTGAGTGGCTATTACCAAAAGAAATACTGCTTCAGTTATTCCCAACAGCAGAAAACGGAACCAGCCTAGATATCTATCAATGGGTGAATAAAGAAACCATGGTACATACATGCAATTTAAATTTGTGGGGCCATCAACTTATGACATATTCAGGAAAATGGATATAACTGAAAATCATTATGTCAAGTAATTTAAACAGATGGAGAAAGACCAATACCACATATCTTATACATGAAACCTACATTTAACCTTATAGGGGTGTGTGTGTGTGTGTGTGTGTGTGTGTGTGTGTGTGCGCGCGCGCGCACGTGCACGCGCATGTGCACAAGTGTGCATTTATAAATGTGTGTGTTTGTGTGTGCTGGATAGTTTTATATCGATTTGACATAAGTTAGAGTTATCTGAAAGGAGGAAACCTCAATTGAGAAAATGGTTTCATAAGACCTGGCTGTAAGGCATTTTCTGAGTTAGTGATTAAATGAGGGAAGGCCCAGCACACTGTGGGTGGTGCCACCCTTGGGCTGGTGGTCCTGGATTCTATAGGAAAGCAGGCTGATCAAGACATACTGAGCAAGCCTGTAAGCAGCACCCCTCCGTGTTCTCTGCAAAGGCTCCTGCCTCACGGTTCCTGCCTTGTTTGACTTCCTGTCTCGATTTCCTTCAATAGTGAACAGTGATATGGAAGTGCAAGCCAAATAAACCCTCCCCCGACTTGAGTTGCTTTGGTCCTGGTGTTTCCTCACAGCAACAGTAACACTCATGAAGACGGTGTGTAAAAGTTGTAATACTGAAGAGGGAATTATGAGGGAGAGATGTTATGGGAGGTGGGAAACAGAGATTGATGGAATACGTAGAAAGCAGAAAGGGTGGATAAGCAGAGGAAGAAAGGAACACCACCTGGAGTAATGGAACACATGGAAAGAATGTATAATGGTGCCCGTGCATGAAGGAGTCACAAGCAAGACAAAATAAGTTTTGTATGCTAACTTAACAATATGAAGCAAAATAAAAAAGTCCCCCAAATTTAAATGTAGCCAAATGCATGCCTGCAATTTCAGTAGCAGGAAAATAGGAATTCTCCATGCTAGGCTACATTGTGGGATTCTCTCCCCAACCCTGCAGCCCTAGCCCCCCGATTCAATCAATCTCTCTCTGTCTCTGTCTCTCTGTCCTTGTCTCTGTCTCTGTCTGTCTCTCTGTCTCTGTCTGTCTGTCTGTCTGCTGTCTGTCTCTCTCTCTCTCTCTCTGTCTCACACACACACACACACACACACACACACACCAGAATGTACTTTATAAAATTATGCCTTGCCAGTGAAATTCTGTTATTTCAACATTGGCAAGTGTTAAAAAAAAATTGCCATCTGCACCAACTGTTTGTGTCCTAAATTGAATAAACATTTGATTTTATTTATAAAGATTTATTTCTTCTGAAATAGTTTTTAATTCAAAGCTAATTACTATTCATGGTAAAAATTCAAACCAAGTAAAAGTTTAAATAAGAAAAATAAATCACGTATTCTCTAAATACATGCCTGCTGTTAGCCTATGAGTGATGTCTGTCCAGACTCAGGGTTGACATCTGTTTCTTTAGACTTTTGTTTAGCCTCAGAAGAGCCTAAGAATTGCACCATGTTCTATATGTAGTTTTTTGGAATTTAACAGTATAACACATATTGAAAGAGAATTAAAAGGAAGAGGATAGCACCAACCCCCATACCTCCTTGTGTAGACTCTTCATGAGTGAATAGCTACCATTAGTGATATGAAACTGGGCCTCCACACTACTGGACTGAGTCTACGCTCATGCTCCTGCAAGAAACAGTGGGGGCTGAAAAGAATGGATGTGTCAGGAAACCCAGAGCTGATGGTTTCCTGAGTTGAGACACTGAGGAGGTTTTTCAGCTTCATTTCTCAGCTTGAGTGTGGGTGGGATAAGATCACACCTATGGTGCTACTGTGCACAGTTGTTTCTTGCAAGCTTTCTATTTTTTAATTAAGCATTTTTATTTTTTACATATACATTTATATTATTACACATATATACAATAGATTACCTATAACAAGAAGAGCCATGACACAATCAGGAATTAAATAATTGTTACATTCTTAGTGTTTTGGCTATTTGTATTTGTCAGCTTTGAAGAAGACATCTTTCCTATCTTGGTGCGTCTAAGGTTTCTGAATGTAAATCAATCTCCATCACATATTGTCATTATCAACTTAAAACACCTATCTAGACCTAAAAATATCTTAACCCCTAAACAACTAATCTTCATTGTAAAACTAAGCTACCTGGTCTTCAACCCAATCAGAGATCTGAGAAGGAATAAGATTGATTGCCTGAGTATACCGGAGTGCAGGTTAGTAACTTTTCAAATGAGAAGAAGACAGAGACGGTTTGCTACCTGAATAGTCACCCAAAACTCTCTGTAATGTTGGAGTGTCATCTTCAGCCTTCTGGCCCAATATATCTGACAGACATATTTGTGAGGCAGGAACTCAAACTTTCTTAAAATCAAGTGAGGGCAGTGGATGCAGACGAATGTGCCTCCTACACGCCTTTACAGAACTGAGAACTACAGACGTTGTTGAATTTAAAACTATGTTTTTGTTACCACAAATAATTCAGTACTGTATGTTGGTAGAAGCAGATTTAGATAATGTAGAATTCTATAATATTCCCTAGAAGTCTCATTCTTCCTTATTCACAATTTTTACTTAATTTTCATACTTTAAAAAAAATAAATCTAGCAAGATTTTCTCTTCTAATTAAGTTTTGGTAATTTGCATCATTTAAAAATTTTAATTTGTCTAAGTATTAGCACTGTATGTATCAGGTTGGTTTTGTCAATATTTATTTCCTATAAAATATGTATTTAATATTTATCAGTTTTGTTGATAATTACAAAGAAAGCACAGCTTTTTACTCCTTTGATTTTTCTTTTCTTTTCTTTTTCTTCTGTTTTCTTCCCTGGCCTTTAATTTGTCTAAGTATTTAGCATTGCATGCATCAGTCTGCTCATGTTTCCTTATCAATATTTATTCCCTATGTATTTAATATCTATCAGTTTTGTTAATCATTCCAAAGGAAACTAAGCTTTTCTACTCCACTGATTTCTCTCTCTCTCTCTCTCTCTCTCTCTCTCTCTCTCTCTCTCTCTCTTTCTGTTTTCTTCCCTGGCCTTTATTATCTACTTTTTTATTGTTGAGTTTTACTTCTTTTTTAATTGCATATGTATGTGTGTGTGTCGCCTGCATGTATGTATTTGTGCCATATACCTGCCTGATGCTCATGGAAGCCAAAACAGGGCACTGGATCTCCTAAGACTGGAATTAAAGATGATGGTGAGCCACTTTGTGGGTACTGGGAATCAAACCCCAGGTGCACTGAAAGAACAGCCAGTGCTTTCAACCTCTGGGTCATCTCTTCAGCACCATGAGTTTTGCTTTTTTCCTTGCTGATCAGACAGAAGACAAGATTTAGACTTTTCTTCCTTTATTGTGTAAGTATTTTACACTATATAACTTAAAGTGTATTTACTTATCTAGAAGCAGAAGCTTGCTACACTGTCTAGCCAGTCCTTGTCTCCTGGGGCCTTGTAATCCTCCTCCTTTCTCGAGGTGGAACCAGCTATGGAAAGGCACCACCATACCCAGCTATTCTATTTCTCACTGAGCATTGGTAATAGGTGCACTCCATAAATTTTAAAAGTTGTTTCTTTCTCTTTTATTTTTTTTTTTCATTTATATTGTGCCTTGTAGTCTGGAAATCTCTGACACTTGATTGACTGCAATTTTCACAAGAATACCAGAAAAGGTACTTTTCTGTGCCTTACTTTAAGAGATAAATGATTCCGGCTTACTTCATTGTTTGTGATTATTAGTTATCGCTGTGTTGGAGATATTGGATTTTTGGTTGTGGTTATATCCACCCATTCTCTCCACCATGTACCTAGCAGATTTTCCTTTCAATATTATGCGTACTTTTGAGGAGAGACTTTGAGATTAAGTACCTCTGTGCACCCATCATTCTTCACTTACTACTTTAGTGTTTACTAACAGAATTCCTTTGCATCAGTTATTAGTGTATAGTTGAAATATGGTCAGCTTTCTAACTCTATAATTTCTTCTACAACTATTAGCTGACATTCTGTTCTTTAAAAAATAGCATTTTCCCTTTCAATTATTCCTTCATTTATCAACATGAACTCATTGAGAAGAATCAGAAATATGAAAAGGCAAAAAGAATGTGAAAATTTATATTGATAAATTAATGTATAATTTTCTTCCCTCGTTTCTTCCTACCTTTCCCCCTCCTTCTTCCTCTACCTTTCCTTCCTTCCTTTCTTCATTTTTTTATTTCCTTAGTGCTAGGCAATGAACCTAGTGTTTCGTGCCTGATAAGCAAGTAACCCATGACTAAACTATCTCCTCATTTCTCTCTTAGAATTTTTAAGGTGAGATTTATTGATATACACTATAAAATTAGCTTTAAAATACTATATGCATTGAAATATTATTCATCTGTTTAAAATGATGACATTCAGAGGTAAATGGGTGGATCTAAAAAAAATCATCTTGAGTGAGATCACTCAGACTCCAAAAGAAAAATGTGATATGTATTGACTTATATGTGGGTGTTAGCTTTTAAGGTTTCCGTAGGCATGCTACAATCTGTATAGCCACAGAAGTTAGGTACAGAGTAAGGGCCCATGAGGACGAGAGGATATTCCAATGATGGGGAAATAGAATACACCATTGTGGAGAGACTGGAATGGGAGGATTAAGTGGGGAGGGAGAGGGAAGTGATAGGTAAGGGAAGGAATACAGAAAGAGACAAGTAACACCAAAGGCCATTTGAGGAGTCATATGGAAACCTACTACTGTAGAAGCTTCCTAACACACACACACACACACACACACACACACACACACACGAAAGAAATCTAACTGGAATCACCAAATAATGGAGGACACAACACTCCAACTACACATTTCAACACCAACTGACATTTTCTGTGCCAGGAATAGCTTACATCTAAATGAGTTGTTGGCCAAAGGATCCCATAAAGAACCCCAAACAACTCTGGCTATTGCCAAGGCATTTGGTTGATCTCCACAAGCAGGTGGTAAAGCCCTAGTGCTGAAGATGACATTTACACATCTATTGAACATGGACAAGTCAAGTGGGTGCCTAAGTAGAGCTGTCACCCTTACTGACTAGTGTACCACCATAAAGGTGAGCACAGGCTTTCAATTTGTTCATCTAGCAAATTACAAATTCAAATTGATTTTGAAATATTAAATTTTCTTTGCATTTCAGTAATAAACCTCATTTGTTCACAATTACCCTTTTAATATGCTGCATGCTTACCATTGCTAAAACTTTACGAAGAGTTTCAATTTGTGCAGATGAGGAACAATTTATGTATAGTTTTATTTTCTTACAATGCCCTTTAGAATTTATCAGGGTACTGCTAACAGCATCAATGTATCACGCTAAGCATTTCATGGCTACCAGATGTTGTCCTAAGTAGTTTATGTATTGTGTTCAAACTTATATTTTGATATAATTTTGGACTTTAGAAAACTACTGTGAGAATAATATTAGATATTCTCATATACTTTTATCGATTCCACACATTCTAACTACCTACTGCATAGATATTATTTTCTCACTCATTCTCTGATGATTTCATTTTCATGACTCATATTTAAAACTGGGAAAATCCCTTGTATATTTTCCTTATGTCACTTTTTGTCATTTTTATAGTGGACTGGGTACTGTCCTTACTTTTTCTTGATTTTCTATACTGAACCAGCTTCATTATTTAAGACATCTCAGATATATTTGAGAATCAATAAAATCAATCTGATAAATTTAGCTGAAAACCTCAAGATGAATTGCTGTTGTTTACTCTGCAGTGCTCTTGAAGACAGTTCTATTTATAGCCCTGTGAAGTCCATACCTGATAGGACACATAACACCCATCTAAAACTAACTTTCTCATCGAACTCCCAGTTTTAATCTCTTTAGAGCCATTGTCTCTTCCTTCTTGTCTCTCTTAGAGACATTGTAGGCTGAATTCTAAAGGGCTATAACCTCATGACTGCCATCCCCTGACCAGGAGTCTGTCTAACGAAGAAAGAGTGAGAACGATTGAAAGCAGAGGCACGCAGCTCTCTTTTTGGCTGCTCATAGCATAGCATTGAGTGTTTATTATTAAAATCTATACCTCCTGCCAGGCAGCTAGGAGTCTCACGGGGCTTTTTTCACAGACATTCCCCTGATACTTTCAAGCACAGAGACGGCATGTTCATTTGCCAACTCAGAAGTCTTTCACTCTCCCTTGTCCTTTTCTGTGTGATGATTAGTCTGGACCCCTTGACTGGATTGGACAACGCCTTGGAGATTGCTACAGCACCGCCTCTAGGTGTCCTTGTCACGATATTTCTCTTGCCGAGTGTATGACAAGTGCTCTGATCTCATGAATGGATAATTCCACTGATATGTTTAAAGAAGCAGGCTAGAATATTGGAAAACAATAGATTATGTATAGTACGCCTGGTTAGAGGAAGTAGGCTGCAGGGGGTTATGTCCTTGAGATCTATAACAATCCTGTCCTTACTATTACTGCTCTGTATGCCTCAGGAGAGGCAGGCTGTGAACTCCTCCATCATATCCTTCTCTCCATGATGGACTGAAACTATGAACAAAACATCTTTCCTTCCTTAAGTTGTCACCGTCGCATAGTGATAATAAAACTGACTAATGCACCCTACCTACACTTCAGTGTCCTATGTAGCTCTTTTGAATCTCCTTTGACTTAGCATCATTCCCAGCGGGTCTCTGGTGTGTGCATCAATTCTCTCCCTCCTGCTTTTATTCTCTTGTTCCTCTAGACCCAATCAAAATTTAATCTACTACATGTCTTACTTGGTGAAAGATCAACCAAAAGAAGATTTGCTGTGTCAGCCTCTCTGAAGTTGCTACTTGTAATGCAAATGTCCTAAGGCATTTGGAGTTTGGGAGCTTACTCCTTTAATCTCAAGAAAACCATTTTTTTAAATGAGGAAGCTTCATGTTCAGATGAACAAAACGAATATTATCATATTGTCTTTCAAGTAAGCCAAGTCCTGCATGTGCAAGCATTTCAGGGGGGAAAACATGTTAAATCTAGTATTTCCTAAAATACATTCTTCAGAACAATAGCCTTGCAAAATGGTTAAGAATAAAAGGCTCATTACTTTAATATTCCATGTTTTGTTCTATGGTTTTTAACTTGGTCTTGCTTTCCTGACCGAATGAGTAAATTTGCCAGAGGATCTCAGTCTAAATCCAATGGTGTGCACTACAGATACATTTGTAGCTCTGTAATGAGTTTTGAATAATTTAACATGTTAAAGTGGTATGATTGCAGGCAGAGGGCACTCTCCTTTCCTGTCTCTCCTAAAGCTGTGTGTGCACTTTGCACCTGCTTCAGTGGCTGAGTGATTTGCACTAAGAAAGAAAATTCCACAGTGTTATATTTTATTTCCATAAAGAAAGGTATGCTAAAGAGATTTTAAAATAGGACATTACATGGTGCAGTTTATTTTGAACACTTTAAATGAAGAATACAACTCTACATATACCATAATGCCTGCTTTTAAATGTTTAGTCTCTTGGGATAGATAGATAGATAGATAGATAGATAGATAGATAGATAGATAGATA
>OU015745.1:100781923-100806055 GCA_907169655.1 Acomys percivali | reverse complement strand
AACAACTTATGATGTATTTAAAAGTATCTGGACTAGTGCACATTCCAACATGCAGAAATGATAGATGTTGGGAGAGATGAAAGCTAATTCTCTGGATTTTATCATTATGCATTGCATACGCGCACTGAATTACATCACATCCCATAAGCATGTGCATCTGCTATGACAATTACGTTGCTTTTTTGAAACTGAGGAAACCATGTTAGAAAATAAAAATATTGATACGTAAACACACTTAAAATAAATATTGTGTGCTGGAGCTTCTTCTGGGTATATCTCCTTGATGGGGAGGCCTGGTGGCACTCAGAGGAAGGATATCAGTCCAAGAAGACACTTGATACCCTATGAGCATATACAGGGGAGGAGGTCCCCCTCAGTCACAGTCATAGGGGAGGGGAGTAAGGGGAAAATGGGAGGGAGGGAGGAATGGGAGGATACAAGGGATGGGATAACAATTGAAATGTAATATGAATAAATTAATAAAATGTATTTTTAAAAATTAAGTTAATCTTTTCATTTTCTACCTGAACAATCTCATATAAAAAGATAACACATTAGCTAGTGCTGTTTCACCCCCAACGTTCTGATTCCGTGCCATTCAGGAATATACAGTGGTGCATTAACTGCTGCTGCACAGCACACTCACACACAGATGTTTTAAAAATTCTCATAGTGCGGTCAGGATGGCAGTAGAGTTTGTTTTTCTGGTGACTCTGGCTTACACAGAGTGAGTCATGCTGGCTAGGGTGGTGGCTGGTGGGACTAAGGCAGGCACCTGGTCTCCTGGTGTGACGGTGCCCATTTCAGAGGCGTCTGTTACTCAGCAAACACTGAGAATTTGCTAATTCTTTTTCTGTTCTTTGGGTCTCAAAGCACAGAATGGGCAGCAGAACACACATCATGACTTGCTCACTATTGGCTCGTCAGTTTGGTTGATTTCATTTCATTCTCATGTGACCTCAGACACAAGGAAACCCCTGGAGTTTCTCAAGAGGCATTCATTCACACTTCTGTTTTAATTCTTCCTTTTAAAATCAGACTTGGGTAGTGACAAAAAGTCACCTATTGGCATACAGAAGCACGGGGGATTTTTCTTCCCACGTTTCAGAACTATTTAAAGTCTACTTGTTTCAGACCTAAACTCTAGAAGCCTCTATCACCACATTTCCTGTTTATAACTGAACAAAGTACACACAAAAGAGTCAAAGAAACAGAGGAGGAAAAAAAAACCCTGAGTTCTGGTAAAGATATATGTTGGTGCTATGCTGTTTCTAACATAACAGAGCAACGGTGCTTAGCGGGAAAAGCTGGGGGGAGAACTCTTAGCCTGCGCATGTGCTTCATGGCTACACACGGGCTCCTCTGAAAATACAAGGATGTCAGGTGAGTGGCGTTCTCAATTTCTTTTTCATTCCTATGCCAAACAGTTCATCTAGTAATTTCTAAGTCTTAACACTGAGGTTTCTTTGCCCAAATTTACTGATAGGAAAGTAAATTGGTAAACATGGTAATTTTTAAATAATGTACAATGGTGTTTAGTATGATTAGAAAGTGATTCAAATTGCATCAATAGGTATATTGATTGTTTGCTCTTGAAAGAAAGAAAAAATAGGCACTGCCTCTAAAAATAAATTATTACAGCTATTGATGACTGTTCTTCAGTCATTGTGCCATGTGGGGATGTGTTGTTTTTACAGAATCTTTTGTGGACTATGTGTATTTCTCACCACTTGGTTTAGATAGACAATAAGATAGGAGTGATCGATTTCAGTTGTCCAGCAATTAGAATTATAGTCATCCCCCTCCCCGTCCCGCCAGGAATTGGTAGAATTACCAATAGTCAGGGAAGTGAAAAGGGTTGAAAAAGCCAGTGGAAATCCCATGGTGCGATGGACCGTGATGGGAGCTACTATAAATCCAAGTCTGTCATCTGCTCCTCCTCTATTCTTGATGTATTCTTCATTTCTCTAACAAGCAGTTTTTTTTTAGCAACAGAAAAAAATGTGTATTATATAAAGAAAAGGCATTGTGAAATATAAAAGTTATCTTACAACCAGACATCTAATTACTTTAAAATGCAAAATACTAAGTTGAATTTTCTTTTCTTTTCTTTTTTTTTTTTTTTTTTTGGTTTTTCGAGACAGGGTTTCTCTGTGTAGCCTTGACTGTCCTGGACTCACTTTGTAGACCAGGCTGGCCTCGAACACAGTTTACCTTTTATAACTGGAATAACAGCATGCATTAAATCATATATCCAGCTTCATGACCAGCTCTGCAACATAATCATTTCCTTCTTCATTATAGCATCTGCCTCGTCACATTAAACAGATGCACAGAATGACATTTATTGCACTAATTAGAATTTGCCCATTGATTCATTTGTTGCAGATACTTCTGTTGTAGGCAGTTTAAAAAATATTTTAAATAGCAGGAAAATGAATATATCTAAGGCTTTTGTGTATTGAGGGCTGTTTTCCAAAAATTATATCTAGAATTAAAATTACTGGGTAAGACGTTATGGATATTGCTAAATTACTCCTCCAAAGCTGATGCCAATCCTTTCCCTCCTAGGGTGCTTCTTTTTAATGGCTGCTCTCATTTAACAATCTTCATGTGCTCAGCATACTAGTCCACTGCTTAATATGCATCACTTTGGTTTCAATGCACTTGAACTCTGAACATTTTGCACAGGCGTTTAAGCTGTTTCTAATTCTGTGGTTTGCACCTTGTCGGCCCATATCTTTTGCCTAAATGTTAAGCTGTTGGCATGTTTAATAGCAATACATATTGGCCAGGAGTAGAGCAAAGGTATCACTTACTGTAATTTCTGAGGGTTTACTTTTCAGAATTTTGTCTGAAGGATTTTTTAAAAAATCCTTTGTTTGAGGAAAGCACCGGAGTGTAAGCTAGCACACAATGTTCACACATGCCTTCTATTCCCCAGTTCATAGGAGAGCAAAAATGAAGAGAAGAGTTCGAATTTGGCTAAGATCATGTAAGAACTGGACACAGCAGAACTCCTCCCATGCTGCTGATGGGAGCCTGGGAAGGGGAGGTTCAAAGGTGAAGAATGTGGTATTCAGCTACCCCTGGAAGTTGCTAGCTCTAAATTAGAAGAGATGTGATACATCCTTTTCACAGCCTTTCCTCACACAGAGATTAAAGTGTTTGCCATGAAAGCCTCCTGGATCTTAAAAGCTAAAATGATCCCCACCACACAAAATGTAATATGAACAAAGCAAATCCAGTGAAAACATTTTCCATGTTTAAATAGATGAAATAAACTGGGTTAAATGGAGAAATATGTTCCTTTGGCCCTTTCTTTAATCAGCATTCACCATTTCTTTAACACTTTGCTGTGTTTCATTATTTGTTTTATAGCATTCTCATTGTCTTTGCTCACTGGAGCTTCAAGTACACTTCTGACCAGAGTGCGACTCTTTTAGAGACTAGGGTTGGCTAGTTATGAATGGCCTCTTAAGCTCAGGCACTCTTTTAAAGATCTAGAATCCATTTTTAACCACACATTTAAGTAATATCCACCAGTAAATTTAAGACAGGCTAATAAAACAAAACAAAACAAAACAAAACAAAACATCATCACTTAAAGGTAACAGGAAAACCAGACACACGCAAATTAATTGTTAATAACATGTCATTGTTGCACAATTTCCTACACATTTTAAATTTTATTTAATAACCACAGCACTCCTTAACTTAAAGAAAATAGAGCAGGCCTTTACCAGACTTTTACCTCTGGTGTTTTGTGAGTTAAGAGGTTCCACATGACCACACTTGTCTCCACAGCCCTCTCAGGTTGCTTCTCTAACAAGAGACACAGTGTGTGCACAAGGCGAAGTAACTAAGCAAGGATGAGCAGCAGCTTGTTTGCAGCACTTCCACCCCGACAGCGTCTGTGGGGTTTCCCAGTCTCAAATTATGATGAACTGCAAACTTAACTGCAAAAGCAACCGGAGAATCCAGCATTGGAGAACTCTGTCGCATGTGCTCTTAAAATCTGCCATCTATGCCAGAGGCATACTGCCATTTTTTTCAGTTAACTTAAATATCAACTAAGAGGAATCCAGATGCTTTAGAAAGAGGTGGGCCTGATGTAACAGGGATGAAGTTGGCCACTCCAGTTTGACAGCTGGCTTACTGATGATCAGTGATTTTCACAGGGGCGGAGGTGGGGGATTGCACCACTTCCGGAGACCTAGTCTTGTTCTCACTCTCATGCTGTGCAAAAGAGACTTATCAAAGGTTGCATCGCTATCCCGCACCACTCTGTGATCTATACAGTTCATATCTCAGATACCCTCTACATTTATTTTGAGGTTGGTGAGTTTCAAATTTTGTCTTAAAAACAAGTTATTTACTTGGAAGGCTGGAACTAATGTGAGAGCTTCCCTGATGCTAATATCTATGATTCTTGTGTCTTTTGTTGGAGATGCTGGGCCTAGGTGCTGGCAGTTTGAAATATGGACATGGAGATAATGTGCTGTTACCCTCAAATAAAAATATGTTGTGTTCAACACAACTATTAATACACTAAAAAAAATAATTTCATGAGTAGTCACATGGAGATTGTAATATCAATTCATTTTTCTTTCAAAACATTTGGATGCTTCAAATACATATGCACATTTGTGGAATGCTAAAGGATGACATTGCTTTAATAGAGTTTATAAACTAAAGGAAAGCACTGTGAAGTGATGGCTATGTATGGTAAATCCACACACTTGTCCTAGTTAAAGATAGACTGAAGTCTGAACTATGTAAAGCATTTTGTTTGCTTCTTTCTATTGTTGATTGTTTAAGTAAGGGTTGCCACATTAATAAAGTCTACTAATACAAAAGAGTTACATTTGTTTAGCAAGGTCTTCTTCCAGAAGATGTGCAATTATGAACTCCATATACAATGTGTGTCAATACCTGCTGGCTTTAAGGGAGTCAGAGATCTTACAACTAAATACACCATTATTAACTCTTGGTGATTGAAAACTAAATAAAAATTCACATGATTTTCTATTTCTCATTGCTTCACATATGATTTTTCTTGAGCCCTTTGACATCTTAATGATGTAAGTAGCTAAATTTAGATTGTGTACAAGTTCTAAGTCAATAAAATCTATATAAATGAGAGTACAGTTAATTAATAACGCCATTAAAATATGCTCTTGTTGAACAAATGTAGTTGGGTATGATAGGATACACCCTTTAAAAAAGATTTATGTATTCATTATATGTATATGAGCCCTCTATTTGCATGTACATCTACATTCCAGAAGAGGGCATGAGATCACATAATAGTGAGCCACCATGTGGTTGCTAGGAATTGAACTCATGACCTCTGGAAGAGCAGACAGTGCTCTTAACCTCTGAGCCATCTCTCCAGCTCCTACCCTCTTCATTCATAGAAACTCAAAGAGGTGAGATATTTGCACTGCACATATAATAAAGGAGAATTACTAGAGGTAGAAAAGGCTTAGTGAGTGTGTGTGTGTGTGTGTGTGTGTGTGTGTGCACGTGTGTGTACATGTATGGATCTGTTGAAATGTTCTACTTAGTTACTCAATTTCTTCTCTTTTCATGTGACTGTGTTTTATTTTTCAAAATGAGGGTAGTCAAGAAAATGCAAAAACTGTTAAGAATGCTGTGAAATACAAGCTTTCCAAAAGAAACATCTTTCTCTTTAAAACCCAGATCATATTACTAAGGGAAAAAGTTTCTGGGGACTAGAAACATAAAATTCTGAAGTCAGGGGGAAACTGGAGCCCATGTTAAACATGCGTAAGCCTTTCCCAGTATATTACAGTTTAGGTTGTGTTGTCAGAGTCTAGAATTGTTCATGTAGAACAAACTTACTGTTTTGTTAACAATGAAGCACAGCCCCAAGGGGATGTAAGCCAATACAGCTGACACAGTTTCTGAACACTGTCAGGATTATCCTCGAAGCTTTTAGTACGAAATGGTATTGGTGGTTTTGCTGTTTTTCTGAAACTGAGATCAAATTATCTTTCTGCAGCAATAAATGGATTAATGTAACTATTTCACTATTCCTTTTAGTTGAAAGGAGAAAGTGCAATATCTTCAGTAGCCTGTTCTGCAATCTTTTATAATTAATAAATTTTGTGATAAGTTTTATAGGACTGTTTGTTTTTCTTTATACCTGTTTCCTTTTGTAACAAGAGCAGAGACTATGGAAAACAGATCGACATACAAAGAGCAATGGAGAATTCTAGACTTTATTTACCGACTACAACATAAACTCCAACTCTCTGTTTGCAGTTTAGGGCATGTTGTACACTCCAATTCTTAGTCAGATGATGACACTTTCACAATTTCTTAAGAATTGGAACCTATTGTGGCGTAGAAAGCTATATGAGCCTGTTCTTTTTCTCTCTATGAACAAATACAGGTATTTTCATCTAGGAAGTATCAAATATAATTTCCAAAATCAGTTCTACATGCCATGAGATGAACACATGATCAAGATCCCAAATCCTCTCAGTGATCTAGCCCGTGACTTCTAGGTTTTATTATTTCTAAAGTAAAGAACAAGTTCAGATGTATCAAAGGTAAACTATCAATATCTCTACTAAGTGTTTACTTTTAGACAGTACAACATTAGGGCCAAGTTTACAAAAACTTAGTTGAAAAATGTGTGCTTAAGGGAATACATAGTAAATTATAGTGTGCTACAGAATGGTTGTTATTCTATGTAACTGTGAAAAATAAAGGTTTTAAACTGGCGGGTATTTGTCAAAAGTAATTTGGATTGTAATGATTACTCCTTGTCTGTGTAGCTACTTGGTGGGGGGTGCGTTAAGGAAGACTCTGAAAGAAGAATTATGTTGTGAACACATAGGGAAACATCCATTTTTATTCCATAGGCTAGTACGAACTTTAACAAAACAAACATTTTAGGTTTTTAGGTTCTTTACCTAAAAGAGATAGAAAATCCCATGACAGGGCTTCTGACTAGAACTACCTTGCTCACCAGGAGGTCATTTCCACTCACAGTGAACTCTTTACCATCCTGTCCTTATGCAAGTAGACCTTTCCTCGCCTTGCAGCTGGCCTCATAGCCTAGCTCCACTTGTCACAGTTTTCAAATTCCCTTTTCCACACCTTTTTTTCACATCAATCAAATTCCAGAAACGAAACAGATTTTATATTGATAGTGGCCATGCCTATCAGTTTGATCAGATGGCTAGCTGTCAAAACTGTTTGATTCAAGTTTTCTGAGAAACAAATGAATAACCAGCACCTTTCTTGGTAATTCTAGATTGAAAGCAGACATCTGTCCTTAGCTCTGTGTACTTTTGATGAACACTTTTACCAAAGCTACAGAGGCCTGGTTCATCATACACAGGTCTGGTTCCCAGCTGCTGGGAGGATGGGCCTTCTCCTCAGCAGAGTTAGAGACATGTGGAATAGAATTTGTGGCATCTCCTCCTAGGTTGTGGGTATGCCTAGACCTCATACTTGGTCAGAATCTTTCTTTTGGTTCTGGGCAATTATATTAGTTACTCTTTCATTTTCCAGTTACTGAGTGAGTTGAGGGTGCTTAGTGAGAAATGACGTTCTGAATTTGTTGGAGAAATAATGGCAAAATTACCAGCAGCAAGATGATAATGTAACAAAGATAATACTAATATCAACAGCTAGCATTTATTGAACATTTTAATAGTAGCATTGTTCTGAGAACCTCCTCACATGTTTTAGCCCAAATCTCATAATAATAAACATTATTATTACTTTTCTTTTACAAATGGGGTGATTGAGGAATGAAGACAAAGATGAATAAGGCAGTGTCTGGCCCTTAGAATGTTCAAAGTTTAGATGGATAGTGAAATTATTACACAAATGATAACAGAATAGTTGTAAAAGAGTAAAGAGATGAATGAAACCTTCAGAGAAAAGGATGTCTCTTTGGTATTCAGTTACGTCTAGGAGACAGGCATTTCAGGCAAAGGAAGTATACAGAGACATACGGACATAGTAAGGTATAGTATCCATTGGCAACTCTAAGTACTTCACACTGATTGGAGCATGGTATATGAACGAGAGGTCACAGCAGCTAAGCTCTGAAAGGTAAGCAGGAAACCTGAAGTAGCATTTTGAGCAAAGTGTTTGTGTCCTCTGTGTTTGGGGGAGATAGGGACAGACGTTACCCTGTGCCATAGACTGTGGACAGTATTCAAGAAGAAACGCCTGACACTGGGGAGAGTGCTCAAAAGGTAAAATGCTTGTTCCTCACAGGTGAGGATCTGAGTTAGGATTCCTCAGAAGCCATGAAAAACCTGAGCATGGTGGCGTATACCTGTAACCCCAGTTCCATGGGGCGGAGAGAGGCAGAACGCAAGTGCTTGTTGATGAGCCAGTTTAGCTAAAACAGTGAAATCCAGGTTCACTGAGAGACTCTGTCTATAATAATAATAGTAATAATAATAATAATAATAATAATAATAATAATAGTAATAATAATAGTAATAATAATAGTAATAATAATAATGTGCACAAGCAAGAGAAAGGTATCTAAAGTCAACCTCTGGCCATCACATCCTCCACATGGGCAAGTATACCAGCATATACATCTATGCACATATCTACAACATGCATACATACACATGTAAAAAAATACTCACCAACTTTATTCAGAACTCAGCAGAGAGAAGGGCATATGGGGCTACATGGTAAGATGGTGTCTCTGCCAGGAGTGTTGGGTAATGTGGTGGGATCCACTGAAACAATACAAAGCCACTGTCAACTAAGCACACAGAAACATAGCCAGGCTGCTCTGAGGAGATGGTGCATTGCGGTTTTTTCTTTTTCTTTTTCTTTTTTTCTGTATTGCTTCTATTTCCATTTTCAGGTCTTTTTATTTTATTTTATTTTATTAATTTATTCATATTACATCTCAATGGTTATCCCATCCCTTGTATCCTCCCATTTCTCCCTCCCTCCCATTTTAAAAACCTTGAGAATTAAGATATAGAAGCCCTTTTCATTTTATATACATATGTTAAAAGCTTTTTAAAAATTGTTTATTTATTTTTGTATGGAAATCAGGAGACAACTTGCAGGATGCGGTTCTCTCCAGAGATCTGTCTCAAGGCTTGGTAACAAGGACCTTTACCCACCGAGCCATCTCTATAGTCTCAATACTCAATATACCTTCATCTGGCCATTCATCTTCATAATTTTAAAACTGAAAACACTAAAGTCATTTTAGCAGCCAATACTGTGCCAATATCTCCAGACTCCTTGTATCTTTATTTTTCAAACAGTCACCTATATAAAAACCAATAAACGCCAATCATGGTAGCATATTTATGTAATCCCAGCACCAATGAATTACTCTTTCACACAAGCAAAAGCAAGCAGGTAATTAAATAAACAGTCTGATGTATATACACGATGTCATGTGACATGCAGAATTTCTCAGTACACTGATATAGTTAGGCATTAGTCCATTACACGATGTTTATAAATTCTTGGTGGAGTGTTGTTCTCTTAGTAAAAAAAGTGTTATTAATAAAATAGTTGCACGGGGAAAACTTTATGAAGACTTCTAATGTTTTTACACTTTCCGAAACACAAATATTCCTTTAAAGGAAAAAACCCCACACATTTTACTATTATTACTAGTTATTTTTCTATTATTAATTGGCCCTTGAAAATTATTCTGTAAAGAACACATTAGATGTTGTCACAAAAGGAAGTCATAAGTTGCCCTGTTCTCAATTGTTTATGATGTCCTAAGATATAGCAAGAATAACAGTATTAAATTAAATAACAAATAATAAATAACCAAATATTTCTGGCTTTAAATGAAGTTCAAACTAGCTTAAGTTAAAACAATGAATATGTAATTATCAGGGCTGCAGAGATGGCTCAATGGCTAAGAGTGCAAACAGGAAGGCCTGAGCTCTGATGCTAGCACCCACATTTAAGAAGCAATGACAACTGAGCCATTGAGTATGGCCTCCTGTGAATAAAGCAAGCATGGCTGAGACAGGAGGACCACTGGAGCTTCTTGGCTGCCAGCCTAGCTCAAAGTTCAATGAGAAACTCTTCCCAAAAGAAACAAGCCATACAGAGTTGGCCATCAACTCCACCTGCATCCAAACCTGCCATTTCAGGGAGAATTCTGTCTGTGGCAGAAAACAAGGACATTTTTGCCCAGTGGTTGGTTTGCCACATCTGAAGCCATCTCCATAAGGAGGTTCCTTGATGCTCATTATCTTCTTTGAGGCAGTCTGGGTGTTGCCTAGAGTCAACCTGTCTTATTGTCAAAGAATCCTCAAAACAATAAAAAAATTCTTTAAATTCCATATTCTGTAGGTCTCTGAGGTTTTTTAAGACCTTATCTAAATCTTTTACCTTATCTATCTATTGAATCTAGAATGTATATTCTTGTGATAAAATTGAACAGTATAATGAATTAAAAATAAACTTATTTTACATCAATATATATATAAAAAGAAACAAGCCAGAGAGAGAGAGAGAGAGTGAGATACCCAACATCCACTCTGGTCTCCATGTGCCCACCTACACACATTCATTCACATACACCACACTCACTCACACACATACAAATAAATGACATGCAATTACATATGCACATGAATGTGTACATCTATATCATCAAACCACATATGTAGTACACCTAATTCTTCATATGCCTGAACATGTCTATTTAAAAATCAATGATGCCCATATGAACACAGGAACATCTAAAGGCAACTAAACAGCTCTTGAAGTGTCAATAAGAAGTCAAAGAAATAAGTACAATCTAAATGTCATATCTGAGAAACAGAAAGCAGCAGAGAAGCAAATATGTTTTCACTGACACTCTAAATTCTCATTAAGTGCTTAAAGACAGACAAGGGAAACAAAACATACTTCTCCTCTGGGTTAGCTAGGTGTTTTTGTTAAACTCTTATCAGGGGCAGTGGGGTTGTCTCTGATGCTTTATTCTGCTCTTGGGACCCTTTTCCTTCAACTGGGTTGCCTTGTCCAGCCTTATTATATCTTTTTATGTCATATTTGGTGGAACTCCCTGGGAGGCCTGCTCTTCTCTGAATAGAAACGTAGGAGTGGAGAGTGGTGAGGAGTGGAAGGAGGGGAGGTTAGGATGTACTGAAAACAAAACAATAAATAAATAAAATAAAAGATAGAGAATAAACTAATTTTTAAAAAGTTTTAACACTGTTTATTGTGTTTAGTTAAGTGGTATTTTAATTTCCCGGAAGGTTCTAAAATGATCTCTGACTTGGTCTCATGTGAGAGAGTAGGGACTCTGAAGGACCATGATCTCTCATTGGTACTTTCACTTGCAAGCTATTTGCAACCTATTCTAATTATATGCATAACATCGATATTCCCCACAAAAGATTTTCTTGAAGCAATGCCTGTGTTGTGTGGTTTTGTTCTGTTTTAGACCTTTGATTCTTCAGTATCAGATATAAACTCTGACATAAGGAAGATACCCAACTGTTACTGGTTATAATCAGAGACTTACAAGTTAATCTTTCAGGATCAGCATATGACATGGGCCAAGATGTACTGAGATATACCAAAATATGTATTATGTTGTCTTCACGGTTCTCATAAATGTGTGGAGGTAACTGTAAATCAGCCGGATTAACTAACTGGCAGTGACCAACCTAACTCCTTTCATCACTCAGAAATAAAGTGAGTAGAGACTTTCAGAGAAGTGAGCTCTCCCCTGTCCGTTAACAGGACACCCAGTAGGATGAAGAAAGGTCCTTATGTTCCATTCTAATAAAGCTGCTACAGTGACTCCAGAATGTCTATTTCATCCTAATATCTAGTGTGTTACAGTCTCAGGGCTGATTAAAAGGACCAAGTACTTTTCTGCAAAGAAAAAAAAAGCACAAAGAATTTTAGCCTGAAGTACGAAATCTGGGGAGAATCTATATAATGAAGATCTGTGGTGATTATAAGAATCCTGATTTTGAACTGAGTTCTTATAACGAGTCACCACTTGTCACCTGTTAATAGCTGAATATTAATACTAAAAATATGGAAAGCTTGCTATAACATCTCTGAACACAAAAACCTATCATCACTTTGAAATCTGCAAATATCCAGTTGTCAATGTTTATTAATCTCGCAGGTTTGTCATTCATTACAAGTAAAGGAAATTAACTAATTAATTTCTTTCTATATTTTGAGACAAACCCTTACTATATAGCCCAGGCTTACCCAGGCTCCTAGTATTTCTAGTGTCTTAGCCTCTCAAGTGCCTCACTCACTGGTGTGATCTGCCACACTCAGCTAAAGGCAATGGTTTGAATAATAACATTAGCTGAAGTAAAACAGATTTGTACTAAGGCGTGCTATCACAGACATATCTACTTTTATTTCCAGGAAACTCTGAATGCCCCTACTACATCTGGGGACTTCTAACCTTCTTTGGCTTGGCTCTGGTAATATCATTGATATTCAATATTTCCCACTATGTAGAGAAACAGCGACGAGGTAAGACTTTCTGGTAAATCATTGTATGGTACTTGCTCGAATGCAGACCCTAGCAAACCTCTGGTGTTGGCAATGTTATGAAATGTCATTAACACATGCTGTAACCATGGGAAATTTGGTACTGTTTTCACCCTGAGTGCTTTCTTAGTTTAAGAAATAAATCACTTTAGAGATGTGAGGGAAAGGCTCTCAGTCTTAGCTTTATCTCTGCCTCAGGATTGACAGCTCGCTGGAATTATGCTATTTCTGACATCCCACATGGAGTATTTCCATCATCCTGGGTTCTGCATCAGCAAGAACATCCTTCATTTAGTTATTCTAAGAATTCCTCCCCGAAAACTGACCCAGAACATGTCCATTCCTTTCACTAATGTGATCACTTTCATGAAGGCTTCAGCAAATGTTTCTGTAATAGTTACAACCTTCTCTAGATACGAAGTCCACACCAGGACACACATCCACATAAAAGTAACATTTTCAGTTGTTTCGTGGTCCACTCAATTATTTTAAATGGTTCCTGCTGGTTCTTTCTCAAACCACAGTGTTTTCCATATATTAAAATTGTAAGACCATCTAGCTTCTGATGTCAGAGACCGCTATGGCACCAATATTTATTTTTATAGAATAACCTCAGTGAAAGTTCATTTTTATTTCATGACACATTAAATAATAAGAAATTCAAATATGATAAATGTGATTTTACATATAGTCCTCAAGTTTAGTACATAAATCTTGATGAGTATGCAATAAAATTTCCAAAATAAAGTCAATATTAAGCATCAAAATTGTATATTGAATATTTTAAATCCATTAACTTTAATAATTTATTATGAACCTATTACTTTCATAGACTAGTCCTCAAAGCCTCCACTTTCCCATCACTTTTAAATGCACAGATGCATTTATCGAGTTATTGGCCTTTGAGATGCCACCTTCAAGGTTCATTGTGAGCTATTTCCTGAGAACCAGAACATTCTTACTCCTACGGTTTTATCATCTTACATCTCTGGTCAATCTGGAAGCCAGTATGTTATTTCAAATAAATTTGGGGACTAAGTTGCAAGTTTTTCTCAGTGTCTTCACTCTAGGATTGTCACCATATGGATAAAATGGAATTATCACAATGCTTCTGTATTACATCACCCCTATGTGGGATCAGATGCCAAGATATTTTAGAGCAGGGCAGATAGATACATGATAAACAGAAACCACTCTCATAGACAGACAGACAGAAAACATAGGTAGAATTTTTGTGGTTGGTTGGTTGTTTTTGTTGTTGTTGTTGTTATAAAGGTCTATTAGAACCAACATAAGAAAAAAACAGAATAGAAAACCCCAGAAGTATTGGTAGAGTTCAAAGGCAGAAACGTGTCCATGTTTCACAATGGTCAGGAGCAAGAGTGACAGGAACAGAAGTTCCAGACTTTTCTCATTGTTCTCTGTGCATAATGTCCTCATGCACTTGGCTCGATCTTATGCCCATGGTGTCTTGTTTTCATCTCAAATTACCAAGACAGAGTTAGTCTCAGAAAGGAAGACGTCTTTATCCATTATATTACTACAACAAAATACCAAAGGTAGTTAACCTTAAAGAAAAGGGTTTTATTTAGCTTATTGTTCTGGAAGTTCAAAGTCTGGACAGTTATAGCACATGCTCCTCCTGCTTTTCCTTGACTATGTTACCTCATAGCAGAGAGCAATGCAGAGGCACATGTTGGAGTAACTGATGGCAGCTCCAGCCAGGAGACAGAGGGGGCAGTCAGATTGTTCCTGTTCATGACTATCTTCCAAGGACTACCAAGCAGTCACATGAGAAATTGCCTAATCCCTTCTGGCAGCAACATTCTCAGGGAGTAAAGCATTTTTCATTAGATTCCACTCTTAAAAGTTCCACTCAGAGGAAGGACAGCAGGTCACTGAGAAGAGACTTGATACCCTATGAGCATATACAGAGGGAGGTAATCCCTCTGAGGAACAGTCATAGGGGAGGGGAATAAGGGGAAACTGGGAGGGAGGGGAGAATGGGAGGATACAAGGGATGGGCTAACCATAGAGATGTAACAAGAATAAATTAATTAAAAATAAAAAAATTATATAAAAAAAAAGTTCCAATGCACCCCCTGATATGGCCATCCTAAGGAGTAAACTTTCACACAGGGATCCCTGAGATACCCTCAAATCATCTGCAAATCATATCTTCTGCAGTTCAGTTAGTAGTAGCTTTTGTGGCTTGATCAATTTTGTGAATTTATACTAAGGTTTAGCTCCTCTCAGAACACTTCATGAAATATTTTTAAATGTGTAAACATTTTAAAAATTTGTATATTTTAAATATTTTTCAGATAAAATGTACAGATACTCTGAAGACTACATTCCAAGGTACGTTAAAATTGAATACTGTATTATGATTTCCAACTAATAAGGAAAGGAATAAATGCTATATGGTTATAGATTTGTCTCACAGAAGTTACCACTTGTCTAAAAGAAGATGAAAAGTAAATCATGATTACTTTTACTTGCATCTGAAGATTGAAAATGATAACATTATCATCCATCCAAGTTATTAATACACGAAGTCAATCAAAGAGCCGAGTGAACAATAAGAAGACAGTCTCACCTGACATTATAAAACTCTCATTGGTATCTAATATAGGTATCTATATTATAATGAAAGTGAAACATTAAGAGTGCAGTCTAATTTTATATAGGATTATATGCATTTCAGAATGTAGAGTAGACAGAAGTCTATAAAACCTCATAAGACTTAAGATAAGTTAGCAGACCTGATGGTTCACGCTAGTAATCCCAGCAGTGGAGAGGATGAGACAGACAAAAACACAAGTTTATGGCAAGCCTGGGCTACATAGTTTTGAGGCCAGCCTGGGTATATAGAGACACTGTTCAAAAAATAAACAAGTAGAAAACACACACACTGAGTGGCATGGTGTTTGTAAGGATGGTTTCAATCAATAGTGAAATGTGAAGAATTTATACTCTGAAATATTTAATTACAGAATGTCTTTAAAACTTCTTGGCTTAGTTATAGAGAAACTGTGATTTTTTTTTTCAGTTTTTTAGTTTTAATTTTGAGCCATAGCCCTGGTTGTCCTGGAGCTCATGATGTAGACCAGGCTAGCCTCAGATTCCCAGAAATTTACCTGGCTTTGCCTCTTGAGTTCTGAGATTAAAGACATGCACTACCATGCCCAGATTTTACACAATATTGTTAAAAGAAAATCTAGAGACATTTCATGTTTTCTGGATGATATATGTATGATATGATATGGTATGATATGATATGATATTGTATGATATGACCCAAAAGTGTCATGATATTAGACATTCTATTTAGGAATTAAAATTCAAAAGAGGCTCTCCAGAATGGTGACCTTAGAAACCTTTGAACAAGCTATCTAACTGGACAGGACAGGACAACACAGGACAACACAGGGCAGGACAGGACAAGATTTAAAGCCCCTTTGACTCTAGGGGTATTTTTATCATAGTTTCTGCTCTGTGTAAAAATGTATCTTACAGATCTAGGATATGTTTGCAGGTAGTTCTCTGCATACAAATTTTTGAGACTATCCCTTCTGCTAGGATCTTTAACTGGTGATAATTTCAGGCCATCAAGTATGATTTGCTGACAACAAACGAGAATGCTCATCTCTTTTCTGATGAACTTGATTCTTGACATTTGAAGAGCAATTAAGACACAACGTGCCAGGTGTGGAGGTGGCAGCCCTAATCTGTATTCCCAGCACTAGGGAGGCAAGGCAGGAAAGTCTATTCTGAGTTTCTGGCTAGCCTGGCTTACATAAATCAAGCCTACCTCAAAATACAAAACATAAGAAACAAAATAAAAAGATACAGTGCCATAAAAGGTCTTGTAATTTGATCATTTAGCTAGAGACTACATTGATATAGGCATGAGAAAATATGGAAAGTAAAATTGGTACAATACATATTTTGATGTAAATAGGCTTTTAACTCTACTGTAGATCTGGGAAATGAGGCTCATTTTTGTGTAATATTCATTCATTTAACAAATAATTACTTAAGAATAAGCACTATGTAGGAAATGGTAAACTAAGTTCATTGATTCCCAAGGTGTAAGCTCCCCACTGCCCCACAAGGAAGAAAGGAAAGATTATCACCATGCCAACCATCAGGTACAGTAGTTTCAATGCTTCAAGCCACTGAATCTTGAGTTCCACTTTCCTACCTGCTGCGTGCAGTAAGGAAGGCACTGATATGCACAACATGTTGCATGAAATAGGAATAAAGAGACCTCAAGTTCATCCTGAGTGGTCCCCAGGGGCTAGAACAGCAGCCTGGAGCAGAGAATCTCATCAGCATGTGTAGATGAACAAAAATCAGAAACCAGCCAGCTTTTACACCCCAGAGGCAAAATGACAGCTAAAGCTGTGAAGGTGCCTGTCTCTATAGAGACTGCAGCCAAGCCCAGACTTTTGTAGCCAATGCCTCTACATCCTCTTCATCCTATGGTGTTTCACCTTCTGTTGCATCCTTTGGTTATTCTTGAGAATTACAAATGAGACAGGTATGTTCTAAAGCCACTTGGAGAATAGTCTTCCAAAAATAAAACTGCAAAATGGAAAGAGATAGATGATTTCCTCAAAGACTTAATCATCTATTGCCAGGGGCCCTGACCCAATAGCTTCTGAGAATACATGGACAGAGGCTTCTATTCTTTTTTTCCCTTTATTGAAAATGGATTTCCCCCCTAATAAAATATATCCTGATTATGGTTTCCAGGCCTCCCCTTTCTCTTCCTCCCAGTTCCTCCCTACCTTCCCTCCCATCCTGATCCACTCCCTTTCTGTCTCTCATTATAAAAGACTCTCCTCTCAATAGGAGAAGGTGCACCTATCCCTATTGCATCTTGATATGTCATGGCAGGTTAATATACATGCAAGGCCTCCTCTTCTCTGAGGGAGGGAAGAGTGATGAAGGTAGGGCAGGTGAGAGGGAAGGACTAGGAGGAGAGGGGGGAGGGTAAGATGCGGTCAGGATGTAAATAAATAAATTAATTAATGAAAAAAATCGTTTTTGATCTTAGCCATTCTGACAAGTATAAGATGGAATCTCAGAATCATTTTGATTTGCATTTCACTGATGACTAGGGACTTTGAGCATTTCTTTAAGTGTTTCTCGGCCATTCGATATTCCTCTGTTGAAAATTCTGTTTAGTTCGGTACCCCATTTGTAATTTGATTATTTGGATTGGTGGTGTTTCATTTCTTGAGATCTTTATGTATTTTGGATATTAGCCACATAGTAGATGATAACCATACTACAGTACAAAGACTGATGCACCAACCAAGGACCATGCTTGATGTGAATCTAGACCTGTGCTCAGATGTAGTAGGGAGGCAGCACATGGACTCCGATTCCTCCACATTGATCACTTGCCCCTGATGGGATGGCTTTGGCGGCCCACAGAGTAGGAGGATACAGGCAATAAAGATGAGATTTGATAGGCCGAGATCAGATGCTAGGAGAGGAGTTCTCCCTTTCTGAGGACAAGAGGAAAGGGGAGAGTGGGAAGTGACAAAGGAGGTGGCTACAATCAGGAGGTTAAGTGAACAAATTAATAAAAGAAAAAATTAAAAAATAGAAAACTTACACATAAATGGTATTGTGCTTTGTTTATTAAAATGTATCTACCATGGAGGAAATGGTTATTTGAGAATTAAATTTTTCTTGCATTGATAAAATAAATAATAAATAGATAGAACAAAAATTAACACATCACAATAGAACAAAAGAAACAGACGGAAAAGAGCTCAAAGGAAGGCACAAAAATCATATATAGACACAGAGAAACACTCAGGAATCCTACAAAAACACTTCAGAAAACACGTAATGGATTATGAAGGAAACTGATACAGAGACCCACAGCCAATCAATAGGCCAACCTGGGGAGTTTTGTGGAAGAGTAGAAGGAAGGTTAGAGGGAGCCAGAGGGGTCAAGGACACTACAGGAAAGCTAAATTTTCACTTGTAAGTGGCTATTAATTGGAAATAGATTCTGGGTTGGGGTGGGGGCACGTGTCCACTACTCCTTTCAGCTCTAGGACCCCATTTGGCACAGGCCCATGCAGGCCCTGTGCATGCTGCCCCAGTCTCTGTGTGTTCGTCTGTGTGTTGATCATGTTGGTTTAGAGGGCCTTTTTCCTTGGTGTCCGCCATCCTCTTTGGCTCTTATACTTTTCCTGCCTCCTCTTCCACATGGTTCCCTGATCCCTGAGGGAAAGGATTTGATGGAGACATCTCGTTTAAGGCTGAGTGGTGTAAAGACTCTCGCTCTCTACCTACTGTCTGGCTGAGGGGCTCTGTGTTGGTACCTGTCTGCTGCAGGAGGAAGCTTCTCTCATGATGGCTGAACAAGGGATTGATCTATGAGTATACCATGTCACAAGGAATTATTTTTATTGCTATACTATTTTAGTATAACAAAAGAATTTAGTTTTATCCCAGGTCACTGTGCTATCTATTTTCAGGTTCTTGGTCACTCAAGCAGTGTAGGGTTTGGGTTCTGTCTTGTGGAGTAGGTCTTAAGTCGAATCAGATAGTGGTTGGTTATCCCACAATTTGCACCACCATTGGAGTAGCATGTCTTGAAGGCAGGGCACCATGGTAGATCAAAGAGTTTGGAGCTGTGTTGGTGTTTATGTCTCTCCTTTGGTAGCATGTGGAGTCCATTCCTGTACCAAAGATGCTAGCATGTGGGGGTGAAGGCTCTCTGTAGGCATGAGCTCAACTTCTCCACGTCCAATGAGTTGTCTGTGTGCCGTCTTCAGCAAAGAGGCCTTGATGCCAGTGTGTGAAGGGTGAGGACCGTCTATGATCATGTCTCACAGAAATTCAGAAGCATCTCTGAAATATACAGCCTCCTGTTATAGCTGTGATACAAGGACCTGTCTCACGGTCCTTCATAAGGAAATTAAGCATATTCAAGAACAACCATATAGCATCCTGCCTTTTCCCTTGTGCTTCAATATTCTTTCTGTTTCTCTTGTATCTTTACCTTAATACATAAGTAGACTGTATTGTTCGTGCTTTTTAAAAAAATAAGAAATCAGAAAATATGAGCCTGATGGTACAGTACTACACAGCTGCCTATGTACTATATACCTTCTACAGCCAAACATAATTATATAGCTACATTCTGGTCATATTTACTGGCTTCTTCTTTCTATTTTAACTCTTGAATCTATGTTGTTCAGTCTTTGGGCTTCCAATTCACTACCTCAATTCTTGCCAAGGTGACCCAAGAATTCCATACCGTCAAATCTTAATTTTATTTTGCTGTGTCACTGGAGACCCTGACACTTTCTACTTGAAATGCTCTCTTCTCTAGCTCCAAGCCATCAACAGACCCCTCTGATTTTGTTCTCCTTTCTAGTTGCTTCTCCTTCTCCTGAACCTTAAGACACCAGAGTGCAGTGCTCTTCTAGAAAACTGCTTTTCTACCAGTATTCATTCATTCATCCATTGTGGTTTTAGGTAACACTCAGGTGCCAATAGAACCTGATTGTAAATCACTACATAGTCAAAGAAACACCTTTTAAGTAAAGTAAGCCGACATTTGCCAACACGAACTTCTGATAGACCCCCAAGCCTGCTCTTATCCAGTCTGATAACTTTCCAATCCCATAAAAACTTTATTACTTTTGCAGCAATATCTTACCTTTTTATTTGAACATTGAAACCCTATTGAAATCTGGAGGCTGAGAAGAATTAAGTTGTTTAATATCATTGATTTATACATAATACAGTTATAACTTATAGAATTGACATTTGAGGGGATCCAGGTAGACGTAATGTGTTTTTTGAAAAGTAATCTTTAAAAATCTTTTTAGATAATAAAACATTTCAAGTAAATAAAATAAACACATTTTAAAGATAGTGACTAGATAAGGACTAATTGAAAGCTCAAATATTTGGACCATAGAAGAAGCTACAATGATATACTTTACAAATTGGAGGTGTACATATTCGATAAATATACCTAATAGCTAGAGTCCCTCTTCAGACATCTCAGAGTGAGTGTCTGACTTGATCCCAAGCTCAGGGTAGATTATTCTCTAAATTACATGCTAACTTACTAACTTTTTTCAAAAGGCAAGCACTGTATGAGCTGGGTATGTAACTCAGAGGAAGAACAGCTACTTAGCATGCACAAGACCAGACGTTTGATTCTCAGCCTTGCAAAGGAAAAAAAGACCTCCAGCAATTATTGTAATCTTCCACATAAAACATTACCAAACATTTGTTGTTGAAGTTTATTACATGTCTGCAGTAAGCTGCAGCTATTCGGCATTGCTAAGTAAAGACACGTTTTTTTAATTTGTTCATTAAAGCAGATGTTCCTGAATAATAGTTTATTTGAGGTGATTAATCACTTGAGACCTGCCTGCAGACATGGGACACTGCATTATAAATCACATCTTATTTTCATTCATAGGGAATAGAATGATATTCATTTTTTGGACATGATTTATCATTTGCAGGTTGTGGCTGCTATCTCTGTGGGCTGGGAAAATGGATGGCTTGTCTTATTAAAAAGTCTTCACCTTTTGCTATAATATTTTATGCATGCCCAGAGAAAAACCATGCTCAAGACTTTGGTTCCAGTATTAAGCTGTACTGGATGGGAAGATGATTGCAAATGAGTTCGTTACTATCGTTAAGTGAAATGCGGGCCAGCATCTGGACTTTTCAAACCATTTGTGCAGGAACCGTCTGAACTGTTATTTGTTTAAGGAGACTTACCTAGCATTTATATATACTCTGTCTTCTTTAAAGTGTGGGAAGAACTTTGGTGTCAGGCCTTTGAATGAGTTCCTTTTTCTTTAGATATGATTTGTTCTAGCTCTCTGTGACACGTAATCTCAAAGTGAAAGCAGTTGGTCCTATTTCATAAAATGCCACTTACCAAGTATGTGTTCCTCTGCCCCTATTCTACCAATGTAAAATTTAGACATTAAGGTCATTGTCGTAAGCATGATACCAGCAGGAAAATCTGGAGACTATGGTAAGGTATTTTCTTGTATAATAACATTATTCACATAAAGCAAGAAGGAAATTTAATCAAAAGCAAGAACCAATACTCCTGTATCCCTGTTAGTTATCTAGACTGAAAGGGAAGGAAACTATGTTCTTTATATGACCATCTAAACTATTTCCCTAAAGCCATTGGAGTGTGTATCTTTCTACATGACTTGCTTATAATATAGGTAGAGCAGAGGACTTTCCAATAGAATTAACATTGCTATGTTTACAATTACTGCCTGTATGTCTGGATGTTTAACTCCTATGCATTGGAGATTTCTAGTGAGTCTAGTGCAGGAATCAGACCCTTCTAAAGGACTTGCCCAAATGTTGGCTGAGCCCTGGCAGAGTGGGAAATTCTCATAACTGGTAATTATTTCGGATGTTGTTGGTAAAACAACATTAATAAATTAATCTCTCTTTATCTCAGGTTTTTCAGATTGTAATGGCATAGGAAGTGTAGTAGGTTGTCAATCATTATATTCCATCTACCAGTCTGATTCTATGGTATATACTTAACAAATGTAGTTTTAAATGACCTTTCAGAACTCTAGTGGGAGCAAGCAGATAGGCAGTACAGCCAGGAGCACAGACAACTTGCATTCTATTTCTAACTTTGCTTTTTTCTACTCTTGTGATCTGGAGGAAGTCCTTGGGAAGACCTTGTGACCCTGAGGTTGAGAAGTGACATAATGTCTGTATATTTCATCTTTCTTGTCTATAAAATCAGGGTGATAGTGCCGGCTGTTGAAATTGCTTTGAGAATTAAACAACAACAAATATATATGAAATGTGCTTCAAAAAGTCCCCAGTAAGAGCTCTCAGTAAACATTTGGTATCCTTATTTATTCCTGAAAGAAGTTTCCAATCTCAACTCTTTAAAAATTTAATTTTAATTTATATATTCACTCCAATCTCAACTTTTAACTTGCACACACACATTGGACCTGGGAGCAGTAGAACCTGGGGAGCTGGGTTGACGCGTGTTCAAACCCTAGAAATCTCATGCCAGGATTGGCAAGAGTAGGATCGATACCCATCATGCTCTGGGCCTGCATGTCCTGGTGCACATAGCCTGATGCCCTACCCCACAGCCCCGAAGGTCACTTAGCTTAGTAGCCAGGTTAAACTTCCTCTCCCCTCATAAGGTCATGCAGGTCCTTAAGCTAATGAGGCATCCTCGGCACCCTGGCTTAGACCAAAGATGTACACTCACACCAAAAGTCCCTACTCACCCTAAGTAGCCTTTGTTTCCCCAACCCCCCTCCCATCTACTAAAGGAGCTGCCTCACTGAAGCTGCCTCCTGAGAATCTGTTCTCATCGTGTTTACCATCCCCTGAGGTTTCCTCAGCTCCTGGCTCTCCACTTTGCTTCCTTCCTCAGGATCCGTAGGTTGCCAGTGATCGAAGGCCAGTTGTGCCACTATGGGTGGGGAAGCAGAGCCTGAATGGCTTACACACACACACACACACACACACACACACACACACACACACGCACACACACACGCATGATTTTCACTTTCACTCATTTACATATGATCACTTCTACCAAAGACATCTGAGGCTGAACAAGAACATGTGATAATTACCTACATATTGAATTTAGCTGAAATATTAGTTATTAATTTTTATGTATTAGTTAACCAGTTATTACTTAGTAGTTATATTTTACTAATCAAAAAGTGGATTTTTATCTAATGAAGAAAATAATTTCCCCTGTTATAGAATTGATGAATATTATGTTGAAGATGCTCCAATTTATGGTAACTTAGAAAATATAATCCCAGGTAAGTTTTATTTTTCTATAATTACATATGTCGAAAAACCTAATATATTCCACAAACAATTTGAGGTGTCTCTTTTTAGAAACCATCACAGTTGGGTATCTTAGAAGCTATAAGTTATATCTAATATGTTATAAAGGATATGTTTGCAAGGGCCACACTGTAAGTTGCACTGTGATATTCAGTGCAAGATGCAGCTCCTATTTTTCTATGAGCTTTTTAATTTACTCTTGGAGTAGTAACAACACATTACTATCAGAATAGCTACAGGAGATTTAAATTTCCATGACTTTTGACAGGCAGAGAGTTCTATGAAATAAATCCATTTCTAGAACAGAATATGATCCATAGAAGGAGTATTTTGTGATCTGTATATAAAAGCATGTCTATGGTTAATGGCCAAACCAGTGAACACCTTCTCTAGTTTCCAGTGTTTTAACCTGTTCTATTTAACTGGAGAACCTGGGGCTGGATTGATAGCAGGTGTGGAGAAAGCAGAACCAAGTCATCACTAAGTGGTTTGTGCTTTTATTTTTCTACAAGTGCTCTCCACTTCAGCCTTCTCTCAAAACGAAATCCTGTAAAGTTCTCAAACAAATCGAGCAGCTGGGATGAGAGCAGCTGATGAGAGAAGTTGCCGCCCTTCTAAAGGCCTTCACTCTGTTCATAAGAGGAGTCTCTGGGCTTATTCTGCTTGCAGATCTCTCTCTCTCTCTCTCTCTCTCTCTCTCTCTCTCTCTCTCTCTCT
>OU015745.1:100754942-100781913 GCA_907169655.1 Acomys percivali | reverse complement strand
CTCTCTCTCTCTCTCTCTCTCTCTCTCTCTCTCTCTCTCTCTCTCTCAAATGTGAAGGTTTTCTGTGATCTAAAAATACCATAATATTTATAATCCAAAAAAATATGGAATTGATATAGTTAGAGATATGGGAACTTTATAAGATTAAAAGATTTAACTTAATCCAACAACATGGCTGCTCTGGCAAAGGATCACATCCAAAGACCTTCTAGGTCTATGTGACCTGGCTGGAATGCAGCAGATACTCTCTGGATTACAGTATGATCTGGCTGGAATACAGACACAACCTTAGTACACACCTTTAATCCCAAACAATAAAAGTCAGAGAGAATATGCCTCGCTCTCAAGAAAACAGCACAGGAAGGAGACGCATTATAGAACAGCGTAGGGAGAGAAAAGGTGTGTTGGGGTGGCAGTTTCAGGGGTACAGTATTACAAAGACAGGTGGCAGAGAGAACAAGCTAAACACAGGTGAAGACAGAAGGAGCCAGAGAATGAGAAGGAGCCAGAAGATTATAGCATATTGCCAGTTAGTATGAGGACAAGCAGAGCAATTCAGCCAGAAGCCAAGAGAAGCCAGATTGAATCAGTCAGCTTGGGAGATTGGACTACACAGAAGCTAGAAGCCTGCAGGCCTAGGCCTAGGGATAGTTAGAACAGGGAAAGAAATGTTCTAGGCTCAGCCCAAGCCATGCATGTGTGCATCGTGGATAGAGCTCTCATCTCACCCTCCATCTGAAGAAATAAAAGGGTCATTTACAAGAATCTAAGCCATTTTATTCAAAATTAGAATGAGGTACCCTAAATACCTCTCAATCAAACATCTCATTCGTGGCCTGAATTACAAAATTGTCATCACTGATGGACTTTGCAAGCACTGTGATTTATGCCATAATGAAGCATGTGCCGGCACACTGTGTACCAGATTACACAGGCAACCCTTTAACTCCATCATAGCTCTAGATCATCTCAGACAGTAGTTTCAATGAGACTTCCACACACTGCTGTGGAACAGAAAGTCCCTATGGTGCAGTCTACATCTCGAGCGTCTTTCTGTCCATCATGAATATTGTGGCAAAAGACCTCACTGTCTGATCTGCAGGTAGCAGTTTGTGCACTAACAACTTCTGCATGCCCATCTAAAAGATTACTTAAATATTGTTTGGATCATGCATTTTCTTTATGCCAGCCCTCTTTATTTTTCCATGGCAATGTCAATCACTTTTCCTCCCAAGAAGAAATGGATGAGGGCTGCTATGAGCAAATGAAAGCTCAACCACAAAGACCTGCAAGTGAGTCGCAAGAAGCCACTGCATCTGCAACTGCACAGGTGAGTTTTCTGTGCAAGTTATGTGTAGCCAAGGTCAAGAGTGCAGAAGGTATTTTCTCACATTTAGAGTCACCTGTTAAGAAAATTTGCAGCATGAACCACATGTCAGGTTCTGAGACTTGAGCTCTACAGGGACACTCAGAAGCAAGAATTAAACTCAAACTGTACTCAAAAACTCAAAATTAGGTATAGTTCAAAGGGCAATAGACTCTGTCTGTGCATACATGTATATATACAAATATATACATGTACAGCAACAAGTTTGAATACATGCTTTGAAAGCATCATAAAGTTCACTTAATGTCCAGTTCTTCCTTCTTCAAAATCTTCTCTTACACCCTCTCACTACTTTCTAGACTGGTCATGAAGATGGCAACTGTGTCATCTCCTTAGAATTCTATGAGGGAGGCAGCATTAAAATTCCCATTTAAAAAAAAAATTGCAAAGACAGAAAAGCTTGTCCTGGAGCACTCAGATACTACATAAGGAGACAGGATCCAAAGGCAGTTGCACCTTTCTGATAATATTCTTCTTATAAAGTCAGTCACATTTTGGAAATTTCCCAATGTGGTGGAATTTTTCTCTTTTGCTACATGAATTTTATAAGAAATAATACTTTGTAACATTTCTTGGTCTTCATCTGTGGGACGCCTAACAGTGGGAGTAGGAGCTGTCTCTGACTCTGTTGCCTGCCTTTGGGACCCCAGTCTGGGCTGCTTAGTTTAGTTTCAATAGGAGAAGATGCACCTAGCCCAGTCTTACTGAAACTTGATAGGCCAAGGCTGATTGATAATCGTGGGAGGCCTCTCCATTTCTGAAGAGAAGGGTGGGGGGGGCAGGGGAGGAGGGAGGAGTGGACTGGAAGAAGGGAGGTGGTCATGGGGTGGGTACTGGGAGGGAGGGATGGAGGGAAAGCTGGTTGAGATGTAAATAAATAAATTAAATAATTAAAACTTAAAATGAAATCAAAATATGGTGATATTTGAGAAAAAGTCACCACATATGCAGTCTGATATTTGATTAATTAATATTAATTGATTGATTAATTAATTGATTAATATATTAATAAGATATACTTTTAGGGAAAGGAGAAATGGCTCAGGGGTAAACAGCATTTGTTTTATATAGGGCTAGGGTTCAGTTCCTAGAAACCACACTGGAGAGCCCCAAATCACTGGTAACTGAAGATCCAGGGTATCTGACATGCTGTCTACCCTCTGCAGGCACACACACACACACACACACACACACACACACACACACACGTGCATGCCCACACACATATACACATGTACATATATATAGAGATGCACACACATATATATTCATAAAACATAAATCTTCAAAGTATACTTGTATTTTTCAAAGTAAAAAAAAATACATGAGTCTTTGATCTTAGCCATTTGGATAGGTGTAAGATGGAATCTCAGGGACTTTTTGGAAGAGAGATTTGGTGACTATACAGGCATCAAACTGTCTGTCATTTTCTCACTGTGGAAGCTGCTTACCTGCACTTCCTGTCTACTCAGATAATTATACTCATGACCAATTTGCTATTCCACTACGCTGTTGCACTGACTGATCACAGAAGTGTAGGTAATCTACAATGTCATGCATAAGCTGAAGGGAAAAGCTGTTTCCTGGCAACCATGTGGGTCATTTCCCTGCCCCCCTGAAAATGGTGTGTGTGCTTCAGAGACTCTAATTGGAATATTTTGGTCTATGTGAACAAATTAAGCATACTCCTAGGAGTTCATCAGAAAACCTAGGAATAAGTCCCAAAGTGTTCCCATATCCAATAAACTTGAAGTATATACGCATGTGATGTTCCTTTTATGTATTGATTGATCTTGGATCAATGCTCTGCCTCCTTACTCCATAGTAAGCATCATCTCCCTTCCCAAACCAATACTGGCTGTGCTTTTCACTGTTTCTCTTGAGTCTTTCAGGATCTTACAACTTTGATTAATTTTCCTCTATTTTCTTTTTCTTCCTGGAGACAAGCCATTGTTATTTGCCTAGCATGTGTACAAATGATCTCGATATTTAAAAAAAAAAAAAAAAAAAACAACTTCCTTTCCACTGTCTTTCCCTATAGGTTCTAAACTAGATGGAAATTAGATGGTTTTTTCCCCATCAGTTGTAGCTTCTGTTTCTTTCTAGAGACTAACATTCCTTTACCATTTCCTCTAGGTCCTCCTACTCCCAATTCACTCAACGAAGCCAGCACAGAAGTACATCCATGATACTTTCTTGGAACTCTCAGTTTTTTTTTAACCCTGGCACTGCCTGATAAAATATAGTAGTTATTGGCCAGCGACATATTATTTGGAATGATTTCTTATAAACACAGAAACCAAATTCCAAACACTTTGGAATAAAAGTGAGATTATTGCCTCATAGGATAGACAGAGCTAAGAATATATTTTGCTTTTGAGGCTGTTAAGCGGAGGCGCTTTCCTCATTCTCCTCATGAGCTTAATACCTCTTTCTAGTCTGTCATCGGCAGACTCCTCCAATGATGCTGGTCAAACCACTAAAAGCCTTTGTATTCTTCCTTTTGACTCAAGTGAAAAATATGTTTTCTATCCTTAAGAATAAACATCAACTTTAGGATGCTATCAAATATGCTCATTCCTGGTCCGTTCTCTTGGGCCCTGTTGCCAGTGCAATGAGAGATGTTGAGAGAATATCTTACGTCTGTATGGAAACTTTACCTGTCAGTTATAATTCTGATGGCCTATAGCTCAAGCAGGAAATAGGAGATGGGACATATGGCAGGCAGAAAGGATTTGGAGCTAGAGCCAGACATGAGAGAGCCACGCAGCAAGATATGAGGATGGACGGATGCATGGTACCTGAGCGGAGGTAACCAGCAACATGGCAGAATGTATATTAGCATACATGGCTTCTTTTTTTTAAAAATTAATTTATTCTTGTTACATCTCTATGGTTATCCCATCCCTTGTATCCTCCCATTCTTCCCTCCCTCCCATTTTCCCCTCATTCCCCTCCCCTATGACTGTTCCTGAGGGGGATTACCTCCCCCTGTATATGCTCATAGGGTATCAAGTCTCTTCTCGGTGACCTGCTGTCCTTCCTCTAATGCCACCAGGTCCCCCCCTCCAGGGGACATGGTCAAATGTGAGGCACCAGAGTACGTGAGAAAGTCATATCCCACTCTCCACTCAAGTGTGGAGACTGTTCTGACCATTGGCTAGATCTGGGTAGGGATTTAAAGTTTACCGCCTGTCTTGTCCTTGGCTGGTGCCTTAGTTTGAGCGGGACCCCTTGGCCAAAACCTGCCTATCATAATGTTCTACTTGTAGGTTTCTAGGACCGACTGGATCCTTCTACATTGCTATTCTCACATGGTTCTCTCATCTAGAGTCCCAATAGGGTGTCCTCCCCTCTGTCCCAGTTTCCTGGTAAGTGAAGGCTTTCGTGGGACATGCCCCTTGGGCTAGTATGCAGATATAAGTGAGTATATACCATTTGAGTTTTTCTGCTTCTGGGTTAACTCACTCATTATGATCATTTCTAGCTCAATCCATTTATCCACAAATTTCGGGAATTCCTTGTTTTTAATAGATGAGTAGTATTCCATAGTGTATATGTACCACAGTTTCTTTATCCATTCTTCTACTGAGGGACATTTAGGCTGTTTCTATGATCTGGCTATTATGAATAAGGCTGCTATGAACATAGTTGAGCAAATTTTCTTGTTGTGTGCTGGTGCATCTTCTGGGTATATTCCAAGGAGTGGAATAGCTGGGTCTTGAGGAAGCCCTATTCCCAGTATTTTGAGATAGCACCAGATAGATTTCCAAAGTGGTTGTACTAGTTTGCATTCCCACCAGCAATGAAGGAGTGTTCCTCTCTCTCCACATCCTCGCCAGCATGTGGTGTTGCTTGAGTTTTTGATCTTAGCCATTCTTATGGGTGTAAAATGGAATCTCAGAGTTGTTTGGATTTGCATTTCCCTGATGACTAAGGAGGTTGAGCATTTCTTTAAGTGTTTCCCAGCCATTTGATATTCCTCTGCTGAGAATTCTCTGTTCAGTTCAAAGCCCCATTTCTCAATTGGGTTGTTTGGTTTGATGGTGTTTAATTTCTTGAGTTCTTTATATATTTTGGATATTAGACCTTTGTCAGATGTAGGGTTGGTGAAGATCTTTTCCCAGTCTGTAGGCTGTCTCTTTGTTCTCTTGACCGTGTCTCTAGCCTTACAGAAGCTTCTCAGCCTCATGAGGTCCCATTTATTAATTGTTGACATTAGGGCCTGGGCTGTTGGTGTTCTGTTCAGGAAGTTGTCTCCTGTGCCAATATGTTCCAGGCTCTTTCCCACTTTTTCTTCTAAGTGACTTAGTGTCTCTGGTTTTATGTTGAGGTCTTTAATCCACTTAGATTTGAGTTTTGTGCAAGGTGACAAATATGGGTCCAGTTGTATTTTTTTACACATAGACCTCTAGTTAGACCAGCACCTTTGTTGAAGATGCTATCCTTTTTCCATGGAATGGATTTGGCTTCTTTGTCAAAAATCAAGTGACCATATGTGTGTGGATTCATATTTGGGTCTTTAATTCGATTCCACTGATCAACCAGCCTGTTGCTGTGCCAGTACCATGCTGTTTTAATTACTATTGCTTTATAGTACAATTTGACATCAGGTATGGAGATTCCTCCACAGCACCTTTTATTGTACAAGATCGTTTTTGCTATTCTGGGTTTTTTGTTTTTCCATATGAAGTTCAGAATTGAACTTTCAATGTCTTTAAAAAATTGTGTAGGTATTTTGATAGGGATTGCATTGATTCTGTAGATTGCTTTTGGTAGGATGGCCATTTTTACTATGTTAATTCTCCCTATCCATGAGCAAGGAAGATCCTTCCATCTTCTCATGTCATCTTCAATCTCCTTCTACAGAGTTTTGAAATTTTTTTCAAACAAGTCCTTCACTTGCTTAGTTAGAGTCACTCCTAGATATTTTATATTGCTTGTGGCTAATGTGAAGGGTATGGCTTTTCTAATTTCTTCCTCTGCAAGCTTGTCATTTGTGTATAGGAAGGCTACAGACTTTTTTGAGTTAATTTTGTATCCAGCCAAATTGCTGAAAGTGTTTATCAGCTGTAGGAGTTCTCTGGTGGAATTTTGAGGGTCACTTATATATACTATCATATCATCTGCAAATAGGGATAGTTTGACTTCCTCCTTTCCCATTTGGATACCCTTGATCTCCTTTTGTTGTCTTATTGCTCTGGCTAGAACTTCGAGTACTATATTGAAGAGATATGGAGAGAGTGGGCAGACATGGCTTCTTTTAAGGTATAAACTACTCCAAGAAGAGCCTTGCTATATGGCCTAGGTATCTGTAAAATATAATTTGCTCCCGTGAGTTTTTATTTCAGGAGCTTGTGGCCAGGAGGAACCCTAGGCAAGGAGTGCAATGGGTGCTTGGTCCAGCATGTGTCAATTGCTTGTAGTACTTTCTCTGTTTGATAATCATATCAATACTATGAGATCAATATCACTGCTTCCATTTTAAAAACAAGAATACTGAGACTGACTATGGCTTTAAAGAAGCCGCCCAAGGCCCTGTCCATACTACAACTGAGACTTAATATGGAGCTTTCCTACAACACATTCAAGGTCTGGGTTTCAACCTGTCAACCTGCTATTTCGCCAATGTATCTTAGTCTGTCCCAGCTCTAGAACAAAAAGGAAGGATGACATGTTCCATCGTCTCTTAGATGTCAGTTGTGTAAAGACATCTGTTGGCTTTAGCATTTGTTGTTTGGTTTTGGGGTTTTATTGTTTTATGTTTTAGTTTTTTCAAGACAAAGTTTCTCTGTATAGTCCTGGCTGCCCTGGAACTTACTCTGCAGATCTATCAACCAGGCTGGCCCTAACTCAGAGATTTTCCTGCCTCTGCCTCCTGAGTGCTGGACTCTGTTTGCTTTATTCTTATGAATCTTTTAAAAAACATAAAATAAAAGCACACTTTATTATTTATTAAGTTATTCCCTATTACTCTTTCCCTCTCATAAACAAATTAAGGTATAATTACTTGGTAGGAGTGGTGTAACTCAGAGACTACTTGAGGTGAAAGTGAAGTTGGAAAACAGTTAAAAAAAAAAAAAGGTCTAAAATGTTCATGTAAATTTTGACAATGGGAAACAAAATCCATGAAGCTTCATCTAAGCACTTGGCTTTTTTAGCTCAAAAGTCTTGAATTGCCTGTTGACTTGTTGGTGGTGGTGTTGATCTTCACTGTCAACCTTGGCAAAATAAAGTAACTAAGGCCAGAAAACAAATTATTTGTTTTTTATAGGCCGTGGAAATTTGTAGAACTCTTGGAAATTAAAAAAAAAAAAAAAAAAAAAAAAAAAACAGACTAACAGTGGGAAACTAACATACCTTTTTTTTTTCAGGTACTTGCTGAAGTTCAGCTGTGCTATGCCTCACTGGATCACAGCGTCAAGGGGAAACGGAGAAGGCCTAGGAAACAGAATGCTGATTTGTCAGACAGGGGAAAGGATGAACAAGTTAATACAATGGATGCCAATGTTTCTCAGGTCAATTTGGTAGAAAGTTTCCCACCAGATAACCAGGCAGTAGAGGAAAGTATTCATGATGATCCTGCTAGACTGTTTGGATTGATTCGTGCCAAAAAAGAACCTGTAGTCTAGCTGGACCATGATCCGGCTCAATATTAATGCCCTATCAGGGATGGTTAGGACAAGATCCTCATATCACACACTATGACTGGCAAACAGTCTGCTCACCTGTTGTTGGAATGGTAGCATCCTTTTTCTTCAGGTATTTCATCTCCACACACTAAATATAATGCCATTAAAATTAGCTATATGAATTCAGTTAAAAATATACAAGAAGGAAAAGTAAAATAATAGAATGCAGTTTGTAAATTAAGGTACATGGCAACAAAATCAAAATGTACAGTGATACCTAATAAGGACAATTTTTAAAATCTAAAGAACATAAGTGCTCTAGGACATGTTGAATGAAATATAAAAGCCAATGTCTTTAAAAAATTAATCAATCATTTACTTTTTCATCAGTGTAAATAAATAATTAGAAGAAAGTTCTGATTGAAAGTACATTGCCAAGAAATGTAGAATAATCTTGAAGAGTATTTTTCCAAAATGTAAATAGCATCATTAACTTAAAAATTATTATAGAAATAAATTCATGTTCTTTATAACAATTTAAAAAGAAGAAATTATATACTCTACTAGCCAGAGATAGTCGGTATTCTTTCTGAGTTTCTGAATATTCTACTAAACATAACCACATATATGTATCAATTGTTCCTTTTTTCTGTTTTAACTTAAAAGTAGATGATTATGCATGTTATTTAAATTTTCTTCATGTATCAAGAGACTGTGGCTTTATTTCTACTATGATTAACTATATAAAAAGTTATCATAATTTGTCTTTGGTAATGCTGGGAAGCAAACACAGAGTCTTTCACATGAAAGACAAGTGCTCTACTGTTGAGCTTCATCCCAAATCTGTCTCATAATTTTAATGTTTGCATTGTATTTCATTTATGATTAAATCAGAATTCATTTAAATAATTTTGCAGACAGCTCAAATTAATTCATGCTTCTATTTATGTGTTCAAAAATATTTTAATGAGAGTGCTTCAAGACACTTCTGGATACTTATCTAGTTTCCTCTTTTTGTTAAGTGTCTAAAAATGAATTAAATATTTAAAGATATGGGTTCATATTGTTAATCTCCATAGGACAGATCTCTGAAAGGTCAGAAATTGGGCCAAAAAGTATGCATACAATTTATATTTTAAAGGAGTGTCCCATAATGGCTCCTAAACAGTTAACTCAATAAACTTCAGAATGGCAGGGAAGTGTATAGCTGTGATCCCAGCATGTAGAAGGCTGAGGCAGGAAGAGAGAGCATTGTTAATTTCAGACCATCTGGGCCAGCATAGTTAATCCCTAGTAAATTTGGGCTAAAAGTGAAACCATGTTTCAAAACAAACAATCAGAAACAAAATAACTTCTCTTACTCTCCATAGAGAAAGGAGGCTTCATGGTAGTCTATAATAAACATCATTAATTTATAATCTGCCTTTTAAATTGCTACTTTGGCAGAGAAGATTTGATACAACACACTTGTATTTCTTCCTGTCTGACTGTGTGCTATGGATTTCGTGTACATCACACTTTTATAATATATTAAAAATTTTAAAGTTTTGATATAGCTATATAGTTTCTCACTTCCTTTTCCTTCCTCCAAGAACCTCCCCATGTGTTCCGTCTTGCATTCTCTCAGTGACCTCTGTTTTCTTTAATTGTTATATATATATGTAGGCATGTAATTGGAGAGCTCCACCTGGAAAAGACTTTTTCTCCAACTCTCAACCTTGGTTGTTACCTATAGTCTTTGTCCAGAGCCGAAGTTCTGCAAGCTTTCTCCCCTCCATGTTGGCACGTCCATTGGCATCATCATTGTTCAGATCTTGTTTTGTCATAATGTTGATGAGACTTTAAGTTAACAATTACTTTTGAAAATATTAAAATAATAAAAGTACTTTCCCAGTGTTTTCCATACAATTAGAATATCTTGACATCCTGCATTCTTTGCGTCCATGCACGATTCTGTCTTGTACCCCACATTTCAGCCTAAAGAATTTCTTTAACTATTTATACAGTTCAGGTCAGTGGGTAATAGAACTCCGTAGGTATGCTGTGCATCTGAAAAAGCCATTGTTTTAATTTTTAGGGATATTGTCACTGGGTATGAAATCCCCAAGGTTGAGCTATGTTTCTTTGAATAATCTAAATTGTTCCAGTTTGGATGCCATCTGAAAACTTCCTGCTACCATTGTTTTTAACTGTTTTGGCTTGCTGAATCAGTGCTGCTGGGTTTAAAACAAGTTGACTACCATTCCCTTCAAAGATTAAGTCATTCTTCTAGATTTGAGAAACATAACAAGCAACCCCTGTCCCCATTGACTATTGCAGATGTATTTTGAATTTCAACCAGAGACTCATTCTCCTAAATAAGAATGTTGATGGGGAAGTGTGCATTCACCTCATCTTATAATCGAAGCCCATCGTCACAGCCTTGATCATGTTGTGAACAGGTATACAGATAGATTGGGCAATAGCCAGCTCTTTTCTGCTCTCCCACCATTTGTCAGCCTGGAGCCTCTTCTTCTATTCGAGGAAACTCAGCTCTACACTGATATGTCTAGAGTCCCTGCAGAGGATTTCTCCGAGGCCCTTCATGATACCTGTGTGCCCCTCAGAGAAATGCTGACATTTTCTGGAATGCCAGCAGTTTGATTGGTGAGAATGGATTTCATTCTCACAATAAGTGTGGCAAAAAAAAAAAAAAAAAAAAAAAAAAAAAGTTTTCTGCTTCTTTAAAAGATACTCTTTTTTAATTTTATTTTTTTTTTCTTTCATTGAATGTCTATGTTTTATACTTCATGCACCAAAATCCCTCTCCTCCCTCCAGTAAAATAAAACAGACAAACAAAAATTCTTGTCACAGAAGCTGTAGTGTATCACACACTTTTGTCCACATATGTTTACTTTCAAACGTTCATTGCTACAAGTCATAGGTCTGGTTTGAGGCCTACACTATCATTACCGGATCCTCACTGGGACTGATGTTGGATATTCTGTTGTTGCCTTGTGTCAAGGAGATTCTTAATCTACAGATCTGGCCCCTCCATGTGTTCCAGCAGATCATACATGGGGTAGATGTTGGGGTGAGGTTCACTCAGAGCCCTGGATCAGGGCCTGCTCCCTTGTCCTCAGGGCAGGGACAGCTCACCAGCTCCTTGTCATCACGGCAGGTCTGGCTCACCCACTCCTGTGTCCTCAGGGCAGGGCCCACTCTCCTGCTCCCATATTATCAGTGCAGGGCCCACTCTCCTGCTCCCATATCATCAGTGCAGGGCCTACTCTATTACTCCCATGTCATCGGGGCAGGGCCTGCTGTTATCATGGTAGGGCCAGCTCTCCTGATCCCATGTCCTCAGGGTAGGCCTGGCTCATCTGCTCCCATGTCATCAGGGCAGGACCATCTCACCCACTCCCATGTCTCAGGATCAGCTCTCCTGCTTCCATGTCCTCAGGGCCAGCTCTCCTGCTCCCGTTCAATTCGCCAGATTGTTGCTAGTCCTCAAGGCCTGTATGGTCTCCTACTCCTGTGGGTATTGTATCTTATGGGCCATCAAGCAGGTGGCAAGTGGAAGCCCCTATAAGTCTTCATTGAGTACCTTGCAGAAACCATTGATGTTGGCCCAGCTCAGCTTCTTATCCCAGCTAACTTATGGCTCTGTTGATTTGTGCCTTCTGAGTCTCTGGTTCCATCACGTGCTCCATCCACCATGAGCCCTCCCATGGTCCCCCCAACCTCTGCCTTGGTGCTAGCCCTAGTATCCACCTCTGCATGATCCAGCTTTCAGCACTGAGCAAGGCCCTGGCCCGTGAGAGGAGGTACTTGAGGCCTGTGGTGTGGGTGGTACAGTCCTCGCTCAGGCTCAACTCAATACCCCCTCCTTGAGCACCATCTCCTTGGCCTGCACTGAGCTGGGCCGCAACCCAAAAAGCAGAAGTGGCAGTACTGGTGGCAGTGGCCTGGGGTCCCTGGGAGCTCACCTGAGCGTTGTCCCATGGTCCTGTGGTGGGAGGGCATGGATGATCCGCATGACAGGATTTCCTTCTTTCTGGAAAACACCAGCACTGTGTTTTGGAGCTCTCAGTATGGTCCTTTGGTGGCTGTGCAGTCACTGCTGTTCCTTGGAACAGACACAGTGTGTGATCGATATCATCCTGCATGATCTCTGCTTGGGTATTTCTAATTGTTTCCACTAAGTGTTTCCTCCCAATCAGGCCTCACTTGGGGGGTGAAAATTTTTGTGTAGCTGTGGAACACAACCATCCTGTCCATTGGGTAGATCAGAGTAGGGGTTCGATGTTTACTACTTGTATTGTCCTTGGTTAGTGCAATAGTTTAAGCAGAACCCCCTGGGCTCTGATCCACCCATCACAATGTTCTTCTTGTAGATTTCTAGGACCCTCTGGGTCCTTCTATTTACTCATCTCCTATATTTCTCTTACCTAGAGTCTCAGTAGGATGTCCTCACATCTATCCCAATCTCCTGCTAAATGAAGACTATCGTGACACATGCCTTTTGGGCTAGTGTCCAATTATAAGTGAGTATATACCATGTGAGTCTTTCTGATTCTGGGTTAACTCACTCTGTGATTATTTCTAGTTCCATCCATTTGTCCACAATTTTTAGGATTTCTTTGTTTTTAATAGCTGAGTAGTATTCCATAGTATAAATGTACCATAGTTTCTTTATCCATTCTTCTACTGAGGGACACTTAGGCTGTTTGAAGGTTCTGACTATTATGAATAAAGTTGCTATGAACATGGTTGAGCATATGTCCTTGTTGTGTGCTGGAGCATCTTCTGGGTATATTCCAAGGAGTGGAATAGCTGGGTCTTGAGGAAGCCCTATTCCCAGTTTTCTGAGATAGCACCAGATAGATTTCCAAAGTGGTTGTACTAGTTTGCATTCCCACCAGCAATGAAGGAGTGTTCCTCTCTCCCCACATCCTCTCCAGCATGTGGTGTCACTTGAATTTTTGATCTTAGCCATTCTGATGGGAGTAAGATGGAATCTCAGAGTTGTTTTGGTTTGCATATCTCTGATGACTAAAGACATTGAGCATTTCTATAAGTGTTTCTCAGCCACTAGATATTCCTCTGTTGAGATTTCTCTGTTTAGTTCAGAGCCCCATTTCTCAATTGGGTTATTTGGTTTGGTGGTGTTTAATTTATGAGTTCTTTTTATATTTTGAATGTATTTTTATATGGTGTGAGAGATATAGATCTGTTTGTGTAAACTCTGTTTTCCAAGTTAAAGAGTCCCTCTTCAATGTTATACTTTTAACCTCTGCCCAAAATGATGTGGCTATATCTGCGAGGGCTTATTTCTGGGTCCTCTGTTCTGCTCTATTATTTTTATGTGAGCTTCTGTGCCAGGACCATACTGTTTTCCTACTTTGGCTCTGTAATACAGTCTGAGATCAGCTATTGTGATATCACTCATATCACTCTTTCTGCTAAGGGTGTCTTTGCATATTTGGGTTTTGTGCTTCCTTGTTATATCAGGATTCTCTCTCTCTCTCTCTCTCTCTCTCTCTCTCTCTCTCTCTCTGTTATATGAAGAATGTCATTGGAGATTTTGTTTGATCTGTAAGACAGCTTTTGGTTATATAACCATTTTCACAATATTAATTCTGTAAATTCATAATGAAGAGCAGTCTTTCCATCTCCTACTCTCTTTTTCAATTTCTTTCTCTGGTGTCTTAACGTTTTTATTGTAGAGGTCTTTTACATGGTTACTATGGGTAATCAGGATGATGGCAGTAACCTGTATTGTTTTGGAGTCTTCTGGAACCTCCATGATTCATAATTTGTAGGAAGACCCTTTTCTCATTTGCATTTTGTGGTCAGTTATTGAGTATTTGAAGAGTATCCTTTACATATCTCTAGAACATACTCTATTACTCAAACAGTCTCTTCTGCAACATTTTTTTTTCTTCTTGATGTATTTCCTCAGTTCATATGATACCTAAGCTTCTTCCACCTATGATGGTATCTAAAAACATCCTCTAGAGCAATGATTTTCAACCTGTGGGTTGTAATCCTTTTTGGGGGTCGACCTACCTTTCCACAGGGATTGCCTAAGACCACCAGAAAACACAGATATTTACTTTACAATTCATAACAGTAACAAAATTACAGTCATGAAGTAGTCATGAAAATAATTTTATGCTTGGAGGCCACTACCACATGAGGAGCTGCATTAAAGGGTCGCAGTGTTAGGAAGGGTGAAAGCTGCTGCTCTAAACAATGGTACAGAGAAATAGAGAGTTCATGCAACTCCTTTGTTTTCCATATTCCTGGACCACGGTCCTTCTTTGCTTACTGTTCAATGTCTTAAGTTCCATTGATTTATCTATTTTGTCTGGAGTTTAGCACTTCAGCCAAAATGACATGGCAAGTCTATATGTTTTTCATCTGGACAACATGCCACGGCACTCACAGCATGTTATTATAATTCTGTAATATACATATATCTTAGTCTAGTTCTTAGATGCGATAATAAGCTATGAGCCTTTAGCCATCAAGCAATAATTAGGGGACTACTTCACCTGTGGAACCTTGAAGAGTTTATGTTCCAAAAGGAATATCATTATAAATTCTTCTAATTCTACTGAAATGCACAGAAAAAAAAAACAAACAAAGAAAAAAATCACCAGAAGAAAACAGATGAATTTTTAAGCACTTGAATTCTTCACTGATGTTGCCGCAGAGGCTTTTCCTGGGAAGACTCAACACACATATTTATTCACTCCAAATCATGAACCAATAACAGACCGAAGTGACCATTCTATAAAAGTCCAAGTTGCTGAGCCAGTGAGGTTTGTTAGGTCACAGCTGAAGCTGAAATACCAAGCTCTGCATCACTTGGAGGCAGCTAGATGGCTTCAAGCTCCTCTCAGCCACTTAGCTGTTCTTTCTTGCCTCTCTAAGTCTGGGGAGGTTCTCTCCTGAATCTTGCAAGTTTCAGCTTTCCTAGACATATAAAATCAGTTTACTTCCTGAGTCTCAGGAGTCTACCCCCTCCTACCTGGAGGGTATGTTTCAGTTCAGAGGAAACTGCTGTACAATAATTGATGCTATCTTAAAGTTAAAACAACAAAGAGTCCAACTCAAGTCTCAAGGAGAGAAATAATTATATATTTCTGTTTGGTATTAAGTAGCTTATTTCTAGTAGAATAAAGGCAAAGAGATTAGTGCCGGCACACAGTCTCTTTCTCTCTCTGAAGTTTTCTCTTCATTTGATTAATAAAACAGCCAACTTAAATATTAAGACATAAAAAGGATAGAATATGAAAATTTAGAGACGAGATAGCTAGAATATAAATGCAGTTCTCCTATACTGTTTATCGTTGTTTTATTCTCTTCGGTGATTTGAATGGAAACTGTCCCCTGTAGGCTCAGATATTTGAACACTTGGTTCCAGTTGGTGCCAGTGTTTGGGGTTGAGGAATAATGGAACTTCAGGAGGCGGAGCCATCATGGGGGTGGGGGGTCGGGGAGGATATTCCTGAGGACAATTTCACTTGCTGAATATTTAATTGCCGTGTTGCTATTGATCTTCCCTAATTCACTGAACTCTAGCAGGCAGTGGAAGACAAGATGTCAGCAGAAATGCTAATATGGGGCTAACCTCTGGATGTAGGATGGAGAACATCAGGGGCTAGCTCACTCTGTAAACTGATTGGCTGGCAAGCTTGAGGACCTAACTGCACTCACTTGAGCATGCTAGTGAGCACTTGTAATCCCAGTGACTGGAAGGTAGAGACAGATGGGTCTGTGGAGCTGCTGGTCAGCCGGAATAGCCTAATCAGCCAGCCCTAGCCAGGTGAAGAAGTCCTATCTCAAAAACAAAGCAAACAAAACAAAACAAAAAACCCAAACAACAACAAAAACAAGTTTGGAAACAGCAGCAAAGGTTGAGCTCTTGTCTCCACACATGCATGTATGCATGTCAATGTACAAGCATGCATGTGTACACTTACAAACCAAAAGCTGGGGACAGGTGCACAGGTTTTAGCTGGGAGGCAGGCGCTAAGGCCTCCTGTAGGGTTTGGAGGGGAGAAGCTTGCCATTTGATAGGTACGAGCATCTTTCCTGCTAAGGTTCTGTCCACCAGTCAGTTTCCGAACATTATTTTTTTTTACCTTAGGAAAGAAATAATCTTATCTGTGCTTGTTGACAGCCCTCTCTTTTGGACAATTTTACCATTCTGTGATAATGACACATTCTTCATTGACATAATCAGAAGATTAATGCCACACAGGCCTCCTTTCACTATTAATAAGTGAAACCCTATCCACACTTTATTCCATTCCTGCAAAATGAAGCCGTGGACCCGTTTTCTTCACCTTTTCATGCTTTGTAACAGAATCCCTGAGCCTTTTCTTATTAAAAAAAAAAAAAAAAAGGAAAAGAAAAGAAAGTCTTCACAATTAACAAAAGGAGTCTAGGAAAATGAGGAGAGGTCCCCGTTCTCCTTAACTTAGAAGATAAGGCTTTGTGCATCATAAAACAAATTCAGATAGCCCGATTTGCTAAGGTTTTAAATTGAGAGGGTTCACAAGAATATCAATCTTGTTTCCTGCGCAACAAGGAGACCTGTGTGAATATTCATAACCACTGCCAGCTCCTTCCTGTCTCCCTGCTAATATAAATGTGTCCTTGGAAGTATCATTGAAAGGATAGACCTGCAAGACTGAAGATTGTTGCCATTCCCTCTGATAAAACCCAGGGAAATGTGCCGTCCTCTGCTTATCTTACTAGACCTGACGTTATTATTATAATTGACCCACCGGTGCTCTTAGACAGTATAAATACTTGCAATATTGCCAAGTTGTACCAGAAAAGACTCCCAAGCACTTTTTTTCTTCTTTTATAGCCGTGAGGGGAAAAGTTAAAGTCTACAACTGCAGCTTCTCTTGTTTTAACAAGGTAATTGAGGGGCTAATTTACCCAGAAAAAAATACCTGTTTAAATCTAAGACAATTAAGGAAGCCAGATGAGGCGGTATATGTAGAAGTAAGCACTCCACAAAAGGCAGGATGCTGACATCTGTGAAATGACCTCATAAGGTATTTTTTTCTAGCAAATGCTTCTAGAAGCCTACTCTGTGCTAATCGTTACTCTACTGTTCTTGCCAGCCCAAGACCCATTTTTGTCCTTCTCACTTTCTCTCAATAATGCACCACCCCCATTTTGTTTATGCTTCTATACCGGACCCTCTTTTTATCTTTCAAGCTATGATCTCACTGGCTCTTTTTTCTTGACCCTCATCTTTTGGGCAACATGAAAGACAACCTAAGGTGTTGGAATGATCGCCTAAAATGCACTCATAATTGAGTGTCATTCAAACTTGACAGGTGAGAGCATAAAACAGAATTAATTTGATTTGCACAAATAAAGCTGTGTAGAATTACTTAGACCAAAGTGTCATAGAAAAACTCACGCCCGGTACCTTACATTAGTAAATTAACATTTTTAATAACTGTTTGTTTTAACCTCTTCTCATTTGAATGCCAGCCTTACTTTGGACTGTACCTATTAGAAACCTGAGTGTAAGTGAGGTTAGCATCTGATTCCAGAGCATGTATAATAGCTGCTTCCCATTGCTGCCTGCAGAGGTTGGTACATAGACTATCTTGTCTATTTATACGTATCCTGCTGAATAAGCAGGGTCTTCCTGCTGTGATATGTGGTTTGGCAACCCTGCTTGGCTTTCCAGCCTCCTGTTTTACACAGAAGCACTTGTGTAAACCTTTTTTTTTGTTTTGTTTTTTGTTTTTTGTTTTTTTTGTTGTTGTTGTTGTTTTTGTTTTTGTCTTTTTTAAATTTTTTTTATTAATTTATTCTTGTTACATCTCTATGGTTATCCCATCCCTTGTATCCTCCCATTCTCCCCTCCCTCCCATTTTCCCCTTATTCCCCTCCCCTATGACTGTTCCTCAGAGAGATTACCTCCCCATGTATATGCTTTATTGATGTAAGAAAGTATCAGAAAGGTATACTGAGTAAATACACAGAGTGGAATAAGAAAGGTCATTCATTCCATATCCATGTGTTTAGGGAATTTACCCAAATTTAATTGTTTACCTATATTGTGCCAGGCATGGTGCCAGACCCTGGGTTTTAGAGGAGGAAAGAGGCACAGCCGGTGCCCTGAGAGAACTCTAGATTCCTTACAGACTCTGAGTCACTTCATGGTGTCAGTGAACCTCCTGGACCCCTCTTTAGCGGGTTTTAACAAAGCTCTGTTTTCTGTGATGTGGCCACTGGGCAACTTGGCTATTTCATTTCTCAGGAATTTAGAGCCCTGGGGTGAATTAGAATTACAATTGGGAAGGAAGTCAAAGCTCCCATCAAGCCTTTGGACTAATGCCTGTCCAGGGTGCTCATGTGGCAAGGGCAGTAAGTGTACTAAATATTAACAAAGCATGCTTCCAAACTGACTTCGTAGATGCTGACATTGTATTCTGATTACTTTATTGGCTGCTGTTTGCTCATATTAGCTCCACTAAAATGATGCACATTTCTGTCTTGAAATTTTTATTGGCTCCATTTTCTAACCAGGATAATCAAACAAATAAAGATAATTGGGCAAATTAAGATTTTTTTTAAAGGCATGCTAATCACTTGTCATTGTGTTCTCATCAACATATAAATTCATCTACTCCCGATGCTACCATTTAATCTGCTTCCTTTCAATTTGGGTAATGCCCTACTCTAATCAGGGGAATTAAACGCCTACTCAATTATAAAGGAAGCTTCCATAAGATAGAAGAACACGCGAACCTCAGCTATTTGTATCTGCATGTTGCTCAGCAGCACCTGCGCATGTGTAAGCACAAGGGCCCACTCTTCGACTCAACTTTCAAGGGGGCAATGAAAGCAAAGCAAACTTTGTGTAATGATCAATGCTCTATGTTCTGTACAGAAAGAGGACCTATGCTGAAGAAAAGTGCAAACAAAGGCTAGGCTAAAGTTCAAAATTCATTCCATTTCTCCAAAATTAAATGAGCTTCCAAGAAATCATTCCACTGGGTCTCTGGGCTTTATTAACTCAACCATGATTTACTTATTATAGCTTTTTTCCTTTCATCTGTAGATTTGGGGGTCAGGGAGGGAGCCCACCAAACAACATAATAGCAAGCAGCTGTTGGATAAACCAGAACTTTCCTAAGGAGCAAAATACAAGTAATGTTATTTGTCTCATTTTTTGTGTGTTTTGTTTTGAATGCTTCTTGTCACTGAACAGTCTGTTCGTGATGTATTTGCCATGTTATATTTTAAAAAGCAAGATTATATAATGAGCTTAATCATGTTCAGCATGTTGGAAATAGTTTTTCCTTGAGTATGACCGGGTAGAGAATTCCTATCAAAATCCCTGTCCTCATCCATCCTGAGTGTTGCTGTCTTTCGCTGTCATGATGGACAGCGGCAGCTGCTCTGACATTTCCCCGTTGTTCTCAGACACTTCCAAAACAGCTCAGAAAAGCACCATGGTGAAGCTGGAGGAGCTGAGACACAAAACCTGCCCCCCCCAAGAATTCTCTAGAGCCTTGTGGGGTCCTTCCAGAATGGGCTTCAAAGCAAGGGGCTCTGTCACTTTTCTGACAAGACATCAAACCCTAGAGGAAAGCCCTTCTACTTGCTCTATATTAAAAATTCAGTTTCTTTTTAAAAATAAAAGTTGAGTTAAATCAAACTGTTTGCCTTTTACTTATATAAGATGCAAAATAATATCATATTGATTTGTGACCTTTCCAGGGAGCTACAGCCTTCTCTGGTCAGAATGTCTAAAAGACCAGGGACACTTTTTGTTGTGTTGGACCCTGAGTCTATTTTCTAAGGTGCATGCTTATTAGCATCTACATAGATATAACAATTAAAGGAAGGATGTGTTGATTTTATTTTTAATTTTATAAACCTTTTTCTCTGTCTACACACCTGTACAGCATATTAAAGGTGACTCCATCCTATGTAACCCATCACCCTGTCTATTTGCTTCTTCTAAGTGTAGCCATGCTTGGTCTAAGGATCAACCATGACTGCCTATGGGCTTGTGATGGAACCTGTCAAGCCAAAGCTTGGTGATAATTTACTGGACACAATTAGAGTCATTATTCAAAGTGTTTTAAAAAATTCATTATCTATCTGTCTGGTTTGTGAAGCTACGTGAAGAAGGCTTTATTATGATTCCTATTTTGCAAATGAAGAAATTGGAATTAGATACTCTTAAAAGGTATTAGTTCATTAAGTTCCCCAAATCAGGAAACAAATACATGCTTTGCACACATCCTCCTATAGGCACAATCACAACACATGTTGTCACAGAGATGGATGCATGCTTATACTTAGCTTGCTTTTTCCACTCTTACATAGCTCCTAATACTTTGCCTAGGGATGAGACCACCCATAGTGGATGTGTTTCCCCATTTTAATTAATGTAATCAAGATAACCCTACACACACACACACACACACACACATACTCATTCACTCCCAAACCAACATAATCCAAGCAATCCAACATTAACACTTCCTTCCTACATGATTTTAGATTGTGCCAAACGGACAACTAAAACTATCATAACCCTGATCCTTGTCCACTTATTGGATAAACATCACCTTTAAACCATAAAATTATATGCTTTGTCCTCTAAGTCTCATGTTTATCTCATAATATAAAACACAGTCCAACTCTAAAAGTCCTCATAATCTTTAAAATACCAAACCTTTAAAAGTCTAAAATTGCTTACCTGTGAGGGATAACACACTTTCAACATAGAACGGCAGATTAAACATTCCCATGGCACAATGGCAAGCTTGGTTATGAGTGATCAAACTAGGAAACCAAAACCCATCAGGGAAAATGGCAAATCTTGCAGTTCCATGGCCAGCCATACAAAAATATTTCTTATAATTAATAGACTCCAACAATCACCAGTTTCTATTACTATACAGTTTAGGCTTTCCCCCAGTCCAATCTAGTGTCTCAGTTGGCTGAAGGCAGTAGCATCTGACTACTTGTATGATCCCTCCCTCTTTCACAGCCACCATGAGGTGAGTGTCCCCAACTTGCTTCCATTACTATGACTACCTGCCTCACAGCAGACTCCCTTGCATAGCAGTCAGCCACCCAGGGATGAGTCACTGAAACCCTGAGACAAAATGGACATTGGTCCTTTTAAACTGCTTTCCTTTGGTGCTTTGCCATGGTGACAGAAAACCAATAGCAAAATCAACACTGCAAAGGAGAAACCTTGTTGTGACAAACCCTGACCATGTGGTTCTTAAATCTTTGGAGGTGGTAGGCTAGGAGACTTTGAAAATGTTTGGAGATGTAAGCTATGAAAGCCTTGGAATTCTACGAGAAGCATTTGCTAGCAAACTGAGTAACACTAATGTGAAGAGTAAAAATTACTCATTAAATTTTAGAAGGGAGCACATACCCTACTGATAATTGTACCCAAGGCCAGGCATGTAACTTCCTGGCAAAGAACTAAGCTGTCTTTTGTATCCTCTCCAGGAATTTGTGTAAGGCTGAGTTGAAAGGCTATGGACCAGTTGATAAGTGGTATTTCAAGGGGCTCAGCATTCAGTCTGAGTATTGCTGCCTGCTTTTAATACAATTTGCATTGAAAATTGTAAAAAAGGAGCAAAAAGCAGAGTTCAAGGATGAGAAGAAGCTTAAAGATTGGGCAAAGATGGAGCAAGTTGAACATTCAGCACAAAAAGGGGCTTGCAAAAGAGATTAGTATCATTAAAAGGAAGCCAGGCACTTTGCCTTAGCATAACAGGAAAGATGCTTTGAGGGCATATGGAGTCATTAAGAGTCACAAAGCCAAGGGTATAAGGGTGTAAATTCACTTTAAAAACTTTCCCTTGAGGAGAGAATGCCACTAGGACACGCTCTTCAGGAAGAGCTGCCTAAGGGGGCGTTTCCCGGGGCTCACCCATGTGCGCATGTGGAGGACAATGCAGTTATGATCCAAGGTAGCACAGCTATTTCTGGAGCCCTACAGACCTTGCTGCTATTCACTTGCTACTAGTTTCCTAGGCATAGACAATGTGATAGTTACAGGCATCGAGGTTTTCATCAAGATTTCAGTGTCAGGTCTTGGAAGCTAGGCTGTGTGTAGCAGGCTCGAGGTCCCAGTAGGCAGTCCTTGTGGAACTCAAGATGCACAGGAAACTCTAGGACATTAGAGATACCAGGAATGTGGACTATCTGATGTGGAAAGCTGTGGTCAATGAGCAGGTACCAGCCCTGGGATGCGCTGTGCAGGCAGGTTAGGTCTCTCTACTGCGAGAAAACATAGGGCCTTTTGAACGCCCACCATGCCGCCCAACATCAATGAGGAGCTGCAGAACTTGGTATCTTTTCTGTCTGATTTATGCTTGCTTTGGACAAATCCCTCCAGTTCTTTCCTTCTGGGAATGAGAACACCCACCTTGTGCTATTGTATCTTCTAAGCACGTAACAATCTTTTTACTTTTATAGGGGCTTACAGATGAGTCTTCCCCAAATCTCAGACCAAACACTGGTACTGATTGGGCTTGTGAAAATACTGAAACTGTTGTGACTTTGGAGAACAAAAATACATTTAAACTATAAGCAAGATAGTTATATCAGTTATATTAGGAGGGGTTATGAGCTTGTTATTGTTATTAGTGGGCAAAGGGAGTCTAAGGATGTGTGTCTGTTTACATATATTGGTGAGTTAGACTGAACTATGAAATGTATCACCTTCTACTCACGTGGACTCCTTATATGTGCACATTACTATCTTTATAAAATCAGGATCCAGGCTAATAAAGAGGAATTATTTCATAACTTCAATAAATTAGAACATGCAGAACTGTGGCAAAAGACTAGAGCATAGGTTCAGTGAGTAAGAGTATTTGTCAGCCAGCATGAGGACTTGAGTTTAAGCCTCACATAAATGTTCGATGTGTAGCACATAAAAGTTGGATGTGTAGCACTGTCCAGATGTTCCTACTGGGAGATAGAAGGCAGCAATAGGAGAATTTCCTGAAGATCGTGGGACAGCTTGTCTGCAGAAAAAGAACAAAAGAGGCTATTCTGGTTGGTTTTTTTTGTTTCAAGTAACATGAGCTAGAGTTATCTAAGAAAACAGAATGATACTTGAGAAAACGTCTCCATAAGATTTGCCTGTAGGTAAGCCTGTGGGACATTTTTTAAAATAAGAAATTGATGTGGGAGAACCTTGTCCACTGTGGACAGTGCCACTCCCTGGGCAGGTGGTCCTGCGCTCTATAAGAAAGCAGGCTGAGTAAGCCGTGAGGAGCAAGCCAGTAAGCAGTGTCCCTTCATGGCTTTTGCTTTAGTTCCTGCCTCCAAGTTCCTGCTCTGACTTCCTTCAATGATGAAGTGTGTGACTGTGCTGTGGAACTGTATGCTGAAATAAACCCTTTCCTCACCACATTGCTTTTGGTCATGATATTTTATCACAACAACAGAAACACTAAGACAGGCATTGTCTCAAACATGATTGAAATGCAGGATCAACACTGAAGGCTGTCCTGTGACCTCCATGGGTACATTGTGGCAGTTTTACACCCACATTAAAACAAATGCATCCATGTGTCCACATCTTGATACACTGTATATATGCACACATGTGTTGTGTACCTACACACGCTGAAAAATAATGATAGATGTGAAAAAATCAAACTAGATGTATCTCCAAGGTGTATTGGCAAATGAAACAGTTGTAGCATGAAAACTACTGTAAAATTCTATTGTTATATTTATATCCATGTTCACAAACACCAAGAAAATGTCAAACCAAAACATGGGTCTAGAGGAGACTCTGGAAAGGCACACATACAAGTGAAAGAATGATTAGTGAGCAAAGGGTTTAGACAGCTCCAGTTTTACTTAACTTAAAGATATTAGGTCTGGATAGTGCTATACAGAAGAATTCTTACATGCCTAGTCAGTAGACAACCTACACATTTCTTGCATCTCTAGTCAGTAGACAACCTACAGAATTCTTGCATCGCTTGTCATCAACTGCTAGCCCTTTCTAGATCTGCTTCAGTGTCAAAGGGCTGCATTGCATAGGCCACACAAGTGTAGAGGCCAGTGACCCACATTTGATAACTGATCGATAGCCAAGTACAAGACCCAAGAGATGTAACAAGAATAAATTAATAAAAAGAAAAAATTAAAAAAAAACAAAAGTCATTTCTCAGTTCTGCAGCCTTGTGGGTGAAAGTAAATAAAGAAATCAATAACTAGCAAGCTCAGTCGATGCCACTTTCTGTCACACAGTAATGGCCACCTTTCCATACTCCTGAAAATGTCCACGTCTCATCAAGCATTTGCATCTCTACAGGCTTTTCCCATCCTTCTTCCAAAAGTACTTAACTGCAAGACAATAAATATCACAAACTGGAAATATGCACAGGGGGCAACCAGATGCCAATGAAGACGTGCGTGTATCTGCTTTGCTGATGTGTTTAAGGTGAAGGAGTTCTGACAGCCAGGCTCAGAGGCAGGGAGCAGCTTGTCAATGTTCTCTGAGTTGGAGTGACTGGAGTCACTTTCAAAGGGGAGCTCCTTTATGCTCTTCTCCTGTGATGAGCAGTTAGTTCATTAGGTTTGAGGTGCCTGGGAGAATTAGGCCATGACTTTGGTGGAAATTTTGTGTAAGATAAATAACCTCCTCACCCCATCCTGATGAGCAGATGACACACACCAGGAGAATTCTTAAGTTGATTCGTCCCCGGGTTTTCACTTCTGGAAATTTATACTTTAAATTTATTGCTCTCAGATCAGTAATTTTCCCCCATCCTTAAGGGAATATATCATTGTGTTTAGATGGCATGATGATTAATCTTGATTTTCAACTTGACAGGATTTAGAATTGCCTAGGAGACAGACCTCTGGGCATGTCAGTGACTGTATCTCTGCAAAGGTTTAGCTGAAATGGTAAGAGCCCTGGATGTTGGTGGCAGCATTCCATGAGCTGGGACTCCAAAAGGAATAAAAAGGAAAAGGAAAAGTGAGCAACATCGCTCTTCTTCCTCTACTCTCTGACTGTGCATACAGTGTGGCCAGCCCCACCCTGCTCCTGTACCATGCATCTCTCCCATGATGGAATGTGGCCCCTGGGACTGTAAGCCAGCTAAGCCCTTCCTACTTTATGTTGCGTTTGTCAAGCATTTTGTCACAGCAAATGAAAAAAAAAATAACTAATACAGATGGTAAAAACAAGTTCTGGGTTAACACCACTGCCCTTAAAAAGTTAATGAAAAGCTATCACAGAGGTGTTGGTGCCCAAGAGCCACAACTTTGTCGTATTGTCCCAACCAAGGAGTCAAAACTCCTTAGGCTTCTGTGCCTTATGTGGGCAATTTTCAGATGCATTGATCACATATGCATCACCTGCCCCATTTCTGTCTATAGAAATGGTCTTCTACTCAACTGTCCCTGAGGACACAGACAAGGTCATAGCTCTCCCGTCTTTCTGGGCTCAACCCAGGAGGCCATGCTGGAGCCACTGGGGGTCTGGTTACTTATTGATTCTAAAATTGCCCATTTATATCAGGCATCCATTGGTTTTTAAAACAAATTAGAGGGACTAGGGACAAGAAGATGGTTAGAGTGCACATACTTTTCAGATATAGATCTGTTTGTACCTCATCTCCCCTTCTCCAGCCTAAAGAATCCCTTTAGCATGGGTGCTGTGACCTAGGTTTTACTATAGCTTCTCAGAACTGTAGTTTACTGGAAATGCTTTATGAACTGAATTACTCGAGTCTTTCTGAATTTGGCTTTTGACAATCAAGAGCATCTTCCCATTTGTTTTGTTGTTTGATACCTCCTGGGGCTGCAAAGCCTACTGACAGAAGAAGAGAGAGTGTTTACTAGATAATAAATAATGCTAAGAATAAAATATGTATTGATGACTGTGCCCTTCAGCATTCATATGCTCTATCTGCTTGGGTACCCAAGCCCATCTGTCTGGGTTCTGTACACACACCTCAAACACAAGAGCAAGCTTCCTCTTGGCAGCCCACCCATCCTTTGGGGTATTCCATTAGGAGCTAGTTTTAATGATTGGAAATGTGTCACTACAGAACTTCCCTGGGTGCAAACCAACTTCATAAAACTATTAAGCCAAAGAGAAAAGAAAGGATCCAGTAACTCTATAGTGTCACTACCCCCAGGTCTTGCTTAGATGGTTTGCTTTGCTCACCACACTAACTCCCCAAAGGTAGAGCTCTATACCATGGTGTCTAATGGAAACTTGTAATCACTGTGGTTGCCGTACCTCTGGTGCCATCCTGAGTAGGTAACCAACTTTTGGTCAGTAAGCCCCCATCTCTCTCTCAGTGAAGAGGCTTGAGCACTATGGCACACTGAAGGGCAGTACATTAGTCTGTGCAATTCAGAACCTTGCATAGGTTATTAGTGCTCAGTTCCACAGGTTCCATGTAGCTGCCTGACCTGTGTCCAGCCTCGACCTCCACACATCTTTATCCTGGAAACATTGCCCACCTTTCACTTTATCTTTGCTACACTTCCGCTGGCTGTATTTCTCAGGCTTTGGTTTCTGTCTCTGCTTTCTCTACTGCTCCTACCCTTTAAATAACCTGTCCTTAGGAAATTTCCCAAAGTTCCCTCACAGGCTCTCATTTCCTTTTTTTTTTTTAAGCCATTTACTTATACTTTGTAAGATTTGTTTATGCTCCCTGAGATGATCAGCTGGTACACAGAGACAGCTGCTAAGGGAATGAATAGGCATATCCCGCCAGTTGTGAAGCAAGATCCAAGCCTGTTATTTCACGGTGACCTTCTCCACCTTCGGTCCCATTTTATCTTCATGTTTCTTTTTCCCCTTTAATGGCAACACCTGATTCCAGCAAACACTAGACTCCAATAATGGACGTGTGTGTGTGTGTGTGTGTGTGTGTGTGTGTGTGTGTGTGT
>OU015745.1:100713900-100731641 GCA_907169655.1 Acomys percivali | reverse complement strand
ACACACACACACACACACACACACACACACACACACACACACACACATGATTCTTTACCCTTGGGGTGTTAGTAGACTTACCTCAGACCTCAGACAGATGCATCTCTAAATTATTTCTCCTTTAGGGAAATTTTCATGTGGTTTGTCTTTTTTCAGTGGTGGCTTCATTAGCATTTCCTCTCATCCTTTTTACCACCCCATTCTGTCAAACAGAGTTGTTACCTTGAGTGGCACAAATTGCCACACTCTACATAGGAACACAGTCATCTACTGTCCTCTTGTGCCCACTTGAAGGAATGACCCATGCTGGGCAGGCTTGGTCAATGGAAGAAATAACTTTGGATTGGTGACAATCAGGACTAGAATTCCCCTGCTTCTTATCCTTTTTCTTTAACCTCTACCAATAGGTTCTATCTTTCATAATGACAAACTTTCCACTTCTTAAGCACCATATGTAGTTGTGGTTTCTTAGTCTGAACTCCAATGTCCACCTACCCTTCCACTGGTATCAGAACTACTTGGTGTACTTTCTCTCTCCATCCTATCTCTGTACAAAAAAACGCATGCCTGAGGGGGATGCGTGGTTTTACATAGAAAGAAAAGATAGAAAACAAGCATAAAGGATAGAAATATAAGATGAAAAAGTAGCAATGAAGGCAGATATGAACTACTTTCCAGGGATGTGTAACCAAGAGGGAAGAAGACAAGTCTGACATTAGAAGATAGCACAATGGGAGAATATTGTTCTACAGTAGAGAAGATGAGTTCATTTGTAAGTGAATGGAAAATCTCAACTAGATAAGTAATGATTGACAGAGTGTGTCCCAGGGTGTCCAGTGGAAGATACTTCATTTCATATTTTTCCCAAATCTCTTGGATCCTTATTCACTTTTATATATATGTGGAAGAGCCAACCAACACACATCAACTATAAATACATCCAATAAACACTTACTCAGTTGAACTCTATTTACTACAGAACACTGAACCAGTCAAGTTACAAAACCCAGCAGTCACCCAGTGTTGCCCTGGAATATCCTTTTGAGCAAATGATTCTCCCTTACTATGTCAGCCTGAGAGTGGATCTTTTACCATTGTTGTTTATGTTGATCTTGTGAGGCACCACATTGACAAATGCCTCAGGATTTAGTGTATGCTGGCTTCTGAGGACTAGAACAGCCAGCAGAGGGAAATCACAGTTCACCTTTGCTGGATACAAATGCTTTCTGTGGTATTTCTACCCCGATGTGATAGGATTTGGCGATGTGTTGGTGTAGGTTTTGCTACCCAAGCTATTCTAGCTGTTAAAAACAAGCAATATGAAGACATGTCACATGGTTCTTAGTAATGAAGCTTAGAAATTTAATTACTTGTATAACGTCTGAAGTTTGGTTTCATATAGTATCCAAGGATGCATTCAACATATTAGATAACGAAGGATACAAAGAGCCCCTTGAAAAGATACTGTCACTGTCATGACCATAAGAATCATGAAAAGAGACATATTTCTCGATTTCAGGTTGGTTCTTTGTGTGTCTTAGGAATGAGCATGAGAGTACAGAGGGGGAGAGGCAGAGAAATGGCTTGCGTCAAACCTGAGGACTTGCCGTTGATCTCCAAAACCCACATGATTGAAGGAGAGAACGAATTTCTAAAGGAATGGCCTGCACCAAACGAATGAATGAACAATGAGTGAACAGATAAATAAATAACTTGTAAAAGAGGAAAAGTATGATTAGAACCGAACACAAATTCAAGGTTTCTTCTCCAGCTTCTACCCTTGGCACCTCTGGTTCTCTGTGCCCTTCTCTGGGATAACCAACTGACAAGACAGATATATACTTTGGAAGGACATTACATTTATCTCACATTCCGCCAGCACCTTTTTGTCATGAACGTTGTCAGGAGACCTAGGGCAAGTGACATTTTAAGCCACCTTAGAAGGAAGATTTAGCTCCTCCCCTAAGGTGATTAGATCCAATGACCAGGATTTGAAATGGAAATTCGGGAGAGAATGAGAGAGGAGTGGTCATCCAGGAATGCAGATGTAACTATCTTGACTGAGCAGAAAAAAATCTTCAGAGAAATTGCTGATAATGTATTTCAGTTAGGGGGGGTCACAGATTTAAATACGGCTTCTTCTCTGCTGCTTTGCAACCATTACTAACTTTGATTCTAAAGACAGATAATTATGAACAGGGCTAGCTTGCTTTGATTGTCCTTTACTCTTCTCGTAGTCCCTCACATCTGAAGATGACCTTGCTGGAGAGCTATGACAACTGTCTTCCTGTATAGAGGTCAGTATTGGATCCAAGGAAAGCACTCCAGCATCTTTGTCACAACCTTAGCTTTACTGTCATGAATGGTTTCCTTAGACTTCCTGTGCACAAATAGCAAGAATAGTGTTCTCCAGAACCATAGGCTGCATTATTCACTTTTCAATGTCTTCCTTAAATACCTCTTTCCTTAAAAAAACTTAAAAAAAAAAAAAATAAAAACAACCTATTACTGATTTTGTGCATCCTATCTCAAGTGCTTCCAAAAATCTGTCTCAAAAAACAAAAACAAAACATTCTTTGAGCTGGGTATGATAGCACTTGCCTTTAAGCCGAGCACTTGGGAGGGTGGTACAAATGGGTCTCTGAGTTTGAGGACAAAGTGAGATCCAAGTCAGCCAGAGCCACACAGTGAGACTGTCTCAAAAAACAAAACAAGGCAAACAAGCAAAACCCCCAAGCACACATTTTTCTATAGTTTGAATCTGGGATATCCACCAAAGGTCGGTGTGCCAAAGTCTTGGTTCATAACCTATGGTGAAATTGAAGGTGGTCAAACCTTTCTGAGGCAGGATCTGGTTGAAGGGAATTAAGACAGTAGAGGCGTACCCAGGTATAGGCATAAGGTTACTGTGTAATTCAAATGCTAATTTCTGTCCCGGACCATGCCCTGTTCCACACCCCCCTTGCCCCCCCCCCCCCCCCCCCGCCACATCTGATTGCAATCCTTGTTCTGAGAATCACTTGTCTTGTCTCGATGTTGTATAAACACTGCTCCCCAATTGTCCCCTGATATGCCAATAAAATAGCTTATAGCCAATCAGTGAACAGGAGAGAAAATAGGGCTGGACTTCCTGTCAGCCAGGGAGGAGGAGGTAGAAGAAGAATTAGGAGATTCAGCCACAGGAGAGGTCCAGGATACATCAGGAGATAGGAGCCACCGCAGGAAAGCTACAAAGTACAAGTATGGCTTGGTTGTGTGTTGCAAGGAAGCCAAATTAGCTTAGAGGGCTAAAATTAGAGTAAGAACTGCTCAGTTCTTGTGCTGTGAAGAATATTATTAAACAAATGTAAAAGAGTTTCAATTATTTGTGTGATATGCAGGTTAAGAGAGAAACAAAGAAACAAACACAGTTTTGTAAAAACTACATTAACACCCAGGAGGGAGGTAGTTGGGCCCTTCTCTTTATTTGCATCCTGGGTGGGGTAAGTGACCAGCTTTTTCTACGACATTTCTTACCACGATATTCTGCTTTGCTCCACACCCAGACGCCTACAGCCATGGACTTACACCCTCTGAAATCATGTGGCATAATAAATCTTTCCTTCTGTAATTTGTTCTTCCTATATTCTGTCAGAATGGTGAGAAGCTAGCCTGCCCTCTCTTGACAATTATGTGCCTTTGAATTTAGATGAAGGTGCAGGTACCTCCTTTGTAAAAACCTGTCTACACTGTAATGTAGTTCTCCCTGCTAATCTCTTTATGTCTCAGCTAAATTCCACTTTCAACAACCTTACTAGCTGTAGAAAAAAATCTGGATTATACTTCATCTATTTGTCTTTACTCTGCTGTAGTTTTTCCTTTACTTGTCGTTGTATATAAAGTGTGTTCCTAGGTTAGGGACGGAGGAATGGCTCAACAGTTAAAAGCACTTGTTGCTCTTGCAGAGGACCTAGGTGAGGTTCCTGGAATCCACGTCATATCTCACAGCCATCTTTAACTCCAGTTTCAATGGATCCAAACTCTCTTCTAGCCTCCGCAGGAACCAGGCACGCATGTGGTACATATACACACATGCAGGCCAAAAACTCATACACTTAACATAAATAAATCTAAAAAATACGTTCTTAGGCCACAACTTTTTAGTAAGCAGACGATCCATTCATTGATTCAGTTAACCAGTTTTCTCCTTTGTTGTTGTTGCTTTTTTTGTTTTTTGTTTTTTTGAGACAGGGTTTCTCTGTATAGCATTGGCTGTCCTGGACTCACTTTGTAGACCAGGTTGGCCTCAAACTCACAGAGATCTGCCTGCCTCTGCCTCCTGAGCGCTGACATTAAAGACATTTTTAACTATTTGGACTGAGCAAGATATATTTAGCAATATATATGAGTATACATATGCATATATGCATGCAATAACAATTAATGAAAAGGAGACGTAAATTTGATAGAGAGTAAGGGTGCTATGTGTGAGAATTTGGAGGGAGAAAAGAAAAGGAAGAAATGATATAATTATATTACAGTCTCCAGAATAAAAGAAAAATGGTAAAATAGATACTTCTACTGTCTTAAATGACTCTATGATGTAACTTCCTCACTCACATGGGCCCCACACATAAGCCTCATTATGATCTAGATTCCACGTATTAAAGAAATGTGATGTTTGTCTTTCTCAGACTGGCTAAATTCATGATGACTCTCATCTCTTCTTTTTTTTTCTGCAAATAATTAGATTTCTTTCAGAAAAAAATGTGTAGCATTTTCTTTATCTATTCATCAGTTAGTGGGCATTTGAAATGGTTCCATATCTTGGCTTTTGTGAATAGAGCTGCAATCAGCAATGATGTGCAGGTGTCTCCATGGTACGCTTACTTAGACTTTGTCTGTGCACGTGCAGAGTGGCACAAGAGACTCTCATGGTAGTGATATTTTACTTTTAGCTTTTTGAGCTGGCTCCATTTTGACTTCCATAGCGATTACCCTGGTTTGCATGCAGGCCGCAATGTACAGGTTCTTCTTTCTCCTCCTCCTTGCTGGCATTTGGGTTTTTTTTGTTTGTTTGTTTGTTTGTTTTTGTTTTTGTTTTTTGTTTTGATGGCAGCCACTCTGACTGGAGTGTGATGGGATCTCAAAATGCCTTTAATTTGTATTTCGCGGATATTTAGGGATCATGAAAGTTCTACTTACAATAGAATTCCCTTTGTATCCTTATGAAAAATACATTTTCTGTTCACTTGCCCATTTATTGATTGGACTCCCTGTCGGATATATTATCTATTTGGCAGAGATTCCCCCATCATTCAAGCTGCCTCCTCACTCTGCCGAATGCCTGTCAGCTGTGCAGGACAACTCACTGCTTTGGATGCACCCATTCCTCCATTCACCCACTGAAGGATATCTTGGTTGCCTACAAATGGGCAATTATGAATAAAGTTGCCATAAATATCCACAAGTAGAGTTTTGCCTCTTTGTGAGTTTTAAATCCTTTGAGCAACACACACACACACACACACACACACACACACACACACACACACACACACACATATATATATATATGATACTTGGAAAGTATAGGAAGGGTAAGTTAGTTTTAAAGATCTCACCAAACTCTTGAAGGTGGCTGACCATTTTCACTGACCAGTTCATGTTGCTCCAAGTCCTTAACAGCATTGGATGTTTATGGTGGTCTAGAGTGTGTGTGTTCTAAGGGGAGTGTGTAGTATTTCACCTTTGACTTTCCTGTAATTATATATGATACTGAAAAACTCTTATATTTATTTGCCACCTGAAATATTTGGCTCATTTATGAGTCAGGATTCTTGTTTCTCCTTGAGTCTCATGTATTATTTGTGTATTTTTGACAACAGTTCTTTATCAGTGATGTCTTTTGCATATCTTTCCCCCCCTCATCAATAGCTGATCTTTTCATTCTATTGATAGTGCCTTTTATGGAAGATTCTAATATTTTTAATCTTTTAAAATGTTTATTTATTCACTTTACATCCCAATTGCAGACCCCTCCCTCCTCTCCTCCTGGTTCCACTTTCCTACCCTCTTTCCCCTTCGCCCCTCTACTTCTCCTCAGAAAAGGAGAGCCTTGACATACAAACCAACCCTGGCACATCAAATCACATTGGACTAAGTATATCCTCTTCCATTAAGGCCAGACAATGCAGCCCAGGTGGGGAAAATGATCCAAAAAACAGGCAACAGAGTTCATGTCAGAGACAGCCCCTGCTCCACTTGCTAGCAGACCCACACGAATACCAAGCTGCCCATCAGCTACATATGTGCAGGGGGCCTTGAACCAGTTTACACTTGCTCTTTGGTTGGTGTTTCAGTGTCTGTAACCCCCAATGGGCCTAGATTTGTTGATTCTGTTGGTCTTCTTGTGGAATTCTTGTCCCCTCCAGATCCCTCTGTCCTTCCTCCCACTCTTCCACAAGACTCCCTGAGCTCTGCCTAATGTTTGGCTGTGAGTCTCAGCCTCTGTTTTGACCCACAGCTGGGTGGAGCCTCTCAGAGGATAGTTATGCTAGGCTTCTGTCTACAAGCATTACAGAGCATCATTAATAGTGTCAGGGGTTGACTCTGTCCCATAGGGTGGGCCCCAAGTTGGGCCAGTTGTTGGTTGACCATTGCCTCAAACACTATTCAATATTTATCCCTGCACATCTTGTAGGCAGGGTAAATTTTGGGTTGAAGGTGTTGTAGGTGGGTTGGTGTCCCCCACCCTCCACTGGAAGTCTTGCTTGGCCAGGAGGTGGCCACTTCAATAGAAGACTGTAATTTTAATGAGATCTTTACCCTTGGTTTTTATTTTAGAAGTCATTCCCAAACTCAAGGGCATCTAGATTTTCTCTAATATTATTATGTAAATAAGTTTAGTTTTTCACTTTTTACTTACTTAAACCTGTTATCCATTCTGAGATATCATTGTGATAGTTGTGGGATCTTTGCCTTGATTCATTTTATTTTGTTATATATTGGTATCTTCTTGTTCCAGTATCACTTACTGGAAGGGAGTCATTCACCATTATGCTGCCTGTGCTCCTTTGTCAAGTCATTGGAATACTTTTATAGAGACCTATTTCTGGGCTCTATACTATGTCATGCTTCATTTATCTCCTCCTCAGTACTACACCGTGTCGATTGCTACAGTTTGTAGGTAACCTTGAAGTTGAGTAATATTAGTTTGCCAACTTTGTTCTTCTCTTCTTGATTGTGTTGGCTGTTCTGAGTCTTCTATGTATCCACATGAACTTTAGAATCAGGTTGTCAAGATCCACAGAATGACTCACAAAATTTTAATTGTCACTGACTCGATAGATGAATTTGAGAACTGTCGTCTTAGGAATAGTGAGCATTTCTATTCCATGAACTTAGGATATCCCGTCATGATTCACTATTTATATAAAATAATGTGTTTCTTTATGCCATTTTCATTCATGTATATCATTGTAATTTTTGCATTTGGTCTTAACTCCTCTCTTCCCCCCCCATGGGTTTCCTCTTATTCCTAAATAATCTGCCTCTGCTTCCATGTCACACACAAGCAGGTACACCACACACATACACACACACACACACACACACACACACCTAGGTTCCATATATGAGACAGAACCTGTGATGTTCATCTTTTGTTTTCCGTCTCTTGTTATTCTCCCCCATTTCTCCCTCTCTCCTTTAATTAGGCTTCTTTCACTCACCGCGATAGTCCTATTTCTACTTTCACATCAGTTTTACACTTCTTCCCTGGTCTCTTCGATTGTCTCTTGGTCATTCAAACTATACTCTCAAAATGGGGACATATGTATCACACCACCTCCCCTGAGGCTCAGGAACTATTGTAGAACAGAGAGCAGAAAAGCTACCAAAGAGTCGGAAGTTGGAGAGGAAGCCAACAGAACAACGTCTTCTGGCTAGGACAGGACCGTTGCGCTCTTATACTCAGAGCAGCTGTGGTTGGCTGCACAAAACCAAGCCAGTCAACGTTCCCAGCATAGAGGATGGCCTCACAGCTGATAGCTACTAGGGTAGGATGAGTTAGTTAGTTTTCTTTAAGAGTGTGCTCCCAGTAGGTCAACCACACGTTAATGCATGGCCCACAACCTTGAGTAGGTAGGGCAGCATAAACTGGACTAGGTGGATTACAAAACTGGGAGAGGCTCTATGTTGGGAAGGGGTGGGGAAGAAAAGGGGGGGCCTGGTAGGATTCAGGGGGATGGAGTAAGTGATGAGTATTATCAGAATACATGTGTATTTGATCCTTACGGAGTCAATGCATTTTAAGTATAATATCAATATTCGTGTATCTGCATAAGTAGTTTTTGTAGTTTCTCTTCCTATTGATTCTAGCTTCATTCCATTATAATTTGATAAGCTGTAGGAGGTAATTTTAAAGTTCCATATTTGTCAAGAGTTGCTTTATCACATGCATACAACACAACACACACACAGTGAATAAATGGTTTTAAAAAATAAGTTGCTAAGATGGCTCAGTGAGTAAAAATACTTGTTACTAAGTCTGATGACCTGAGTTTGCTCTCAAATCCACATGGCAAAAGGAGCTAACTTCACAAAGCTGTCTTTTAACCTCACTGTGGCATGCGGGCTCATGTGTGTGTGCACACACAATAAAAAAAATTAAAAGCCAATAAATTTAAAAAATATAAAAAACATGCTTTATGGATAAAAAAAATACATGATCCTTTCAAGATGGTCTGGAAATAGATCTTGCTCGTATGGATGCACACCAAAATGGACATCAAATCCATAAAGTGGACATAATGCAACTGTAGGCCGATGCTGTGTCTAGATTGCAGACAGCAGCCTGCCTGGCTTAGCTTATGGGAGAGGCTCTGACTCTACTTCCTCTCCCCAGGAACCACCTTCTGATTCCTTGTTTTCACTACATACCAGTGGTTCCCAGCTTTCCTTATGTTGTGACCCTTTAATATAGTTCCTTATGTTGTGTTGACTCCCCAACTATAAAATTATTTTCATTGATCCTTCATAACTGTAATTTTGCTACTGTTATGAATCCTAGTATAGATATTTTTGGAGATAGAGGTTTGATAATGGGGTTGCAATTTACAGTTGAGAACCACTAGTATCCTTTTTCTTTTCTTTTTTTTTGGGGGGGGTTTTTTTTTTTTTTGGTTTTTCGAGATAGGGTTTCTCTGTGTAGCCTTGGCTATCCTGGACTCACTTTGTAGACTAGGCTGGCCTCGAACTCACAGCAATCCACCTGCCTCTGCCTCCCAAGAGCTGGGGTTAAAGGCGTGCATCACCACCTCCCGACTTCTTTTTCTCCTTCCTAATTGTGGTCCTCTTTTATGGTTTCTATTGCCCTTCCCCTTTCCTGGATAAAATCTGTCCTTTGCATCGAGACTCCCTCCCATCCTGGCATCATACAGAAGCTGTTTCTAACCTGTCATCTTGCCACCTTGCCAGGGTTATTTCTAATTCTTTGATAGCTTTCATCTGCGTTGTATAGTTTTTCTGTGCATTTTCTTTGAGGGTTTGACAATAAAAGGCACTGCTTTTTACTTCAGCTGTCCATTTATTTCTGACATAGAGGAAATGATTGTCTTTTGTGTACTAACTTTGCATCTAACCCTGATGGTATAAACCTCTCATGATTTGTTAGTTCCAGGAGACCTTTTATTTTCCTTTCTTTGGTTTTTCTATAAACACAGCCGTGTAAACAAAGACTGTGTTAGTTCTGTCCTGCTCAATCTGTATGCTTTCTACTCTGCACTCTTGTCCAGCTGCGCAAATTTCGACCCTAGTGCGATGATGGTGAAAGCAGAAGCAAGGAGCAGCATCCTAGCCTTGCCCCTGATCTCTGCGGGAGTGCTTCCCCCTTTCGTCCCATGATTAGTGGATGCTTGCTGTTGCTTTAAAGAGATAATCTGTATCAAAAATTGAGATAAAGCGTCTTTTAGGAAAATGTTTACGTCTCAGTCCAAAGAAAACACTGAAATACTATGACAGATGGCTGAGTCCTGACCACTGAGCTTCCCAGTGCTTGTCTGGTCAGTATTTCTGGAGCAATGCCATTTAATACTTCCTAGGAAGCAGACTAAGTACCAAATCTTTATATATAGTAGGGTGCCATGTCAATGGTATAGTTATTTCCCATTACTTTTGTTTGTTTTGAGAAGGCTGGGGGGTGTCTCATGCTGAATAGTTACATCTTACCTTGAATATCTGATTCTCTTGCCTTTCTTGGCCAAGTGCTGGGATTACAGAGAAATATCATCACTTTAACAAAAGTACATAAGCCTGTATTCCTCTTACTGAACCTGGTCAATATTTTGAACTGATAGTTCTAAGTTTGGCATGTTTCCTTTAAGCATATAATTTAAAACATGAGTTGAAGTGCATGGGGCTCTATGTTTTTAGTTGTTTTTTTTTTTTTTTTTTTTTTTTTTTTTTAAGACAGGGTTTCTCTGTGTAGCCCTGGCTGTCCTAGTACTCATTCTGTAGACTGGGCTGGCCTTAAACTCACAGAGATCCACCTGCCTCTGCTTCTCCAGTGCTGGGATTAAAGGCAAGCACCACTACGGTGGTGGGGCTTTTTGTCTACAAAGATTTTGCCGTAGCACTCAATCTCAGAAAAGCTGTTTAACAGTTGAAAGCTTAGGCAGCTCCCCTTCACCTGAGTTAAGTGGATAAAACATTTCAGCTGAAACAGAAACAACCGTATTACTATTCGTCCCATACTTCAAACCATGCACAAAAATGGTTCATCTAAGCAGAGCACGAGAGAGGCAGCTGGCTCAGGGAAACTCAGAACCGTGTCTTTGCTATTTTCCCACATCACTTCAGCACAAGAGAACGAGCTGCCAGCTGTGTTCTCTTTGAAACACTTGTGATGTCAACACCTGTTTACACAGCAGGTGAGACGTACTATACCCTTCCTCCTCGGAAACACGGGGCTTTAAACGTCTTGGTCTGTGAAGTGGCATGCCTTTGCTTTGAGTTTCGAGCTTTTGTGAACAACTTGACTATAAGTCTGCAAGACACGGCGCTGGGAGATCCACAGTGGTTCTGAGAAGGAAAGCTTGTATGTTTGATACTTTACTTTTGCAGTCAGAAACCACATAAGAAGCCATTCAAAAAGCCATTTCACTGTGCTTGGTATTAGGTTGTTATGCTTTATGGCTTAGGCATATTTATTCCATCAATAACCTTAATGTGAGAGATGATTTCTTCTTACAGAGGGGAAGTCTGGCCAAAAGGGTTTCCTAAAGGAATTGGTTCAAATGTATAGAACACAATAATTTCATTGTTTTTAAAAAAACTTTTCTTCATCTGTTTCTCCTATCGCTTGCTGCCACTTCATCTGATTAGACCCCTCCCACAGTACCCCCCGCCCCCCGACACACACACAGCGCTATGTTTAAGATAAAGGAAATATGCTGTTAGAAAGCTGAAATCCACTTAACATGAATACAGACATCATATGTTCAGCTTTAGCACCCCATATCTGACCACCATCTTTCAGGAGTCAGCCTGCTGATTTGTGGAGAATAAGTGAGGCGTACAGCTGCTGGTAGACACTTCTCCTGGTGTCTCCCTTCAGGCTGCCCTCTGGGCAGCATTTGAGTGGGTTTGCTAGAGGATCACAGTGGTTTCCTCCACCTCCTACAAACCTGGCTTATTAGTGTCAAGATCTTCCAGAGTGTCTGTAAAAAACTTTTTATTGGGTGATGGTTTGCTTTGCTTTTTGAGTTCTGCATTAGTGATCACATCTCTTGGTGCCTCCTGCATGATGGCATGGTGACAGCCCTCTTAAGCAATAGAACATTTGGTATTTTATTGTTAAGCAGAGTATCTGGGCAGTCTTAACACCTGCCAATCTAAGCTATAGACTTTCCGAGCAAGACCTACCAGGAGATAAGTGTAAATATTTTTCACAGAATGATTTCTAAATGACCAACCTGGTTGATTTTCACCCAAATCAAGCAACCCTTTCTGCTTAAAGCAGTTTCTCCTCTTTAAGGCCTTGTGGAAGCTAAGCACTCCTCAGACTTCTAGGCATTCAGTCCTGCAATCAGACAGCTTAACCACCGAACTCATAATCAGATCTCCTTTCCTGTGCATGACTTGGGGAATGTAATTTGATAGCTTATGTTTGCACCATGGAAAATTGTAGGTAAAAAATTCATTGGATAAGAGGAAAAATATGTAACTGTCCTCACCTTCCAAGGAAAGAACAGGATTCTGTAGGAAGCAGTCCACAAAGACTTAGGCATCTTATTCTTGAATGCCATCTTTCAAGGTCACTTTTTTTGCTTTTTACCTGAAAGGAAGGCTTCTGCATCCAGCATCCTGCAGTCTGAGTCCTCAGAACTGTTCCTCATCCCCATCCCTGCTCTGACTTCATAAGCCAGGCCTCCCACAATAACTTTGCTGCTTGCTCTTTTGTTTCCAACTCCACCAGGGGAGCTCCCTGTGGATCTCCAGGAGAACCCACACTTGCGTTTCCCAAACACTTTCAATCTAGCTATGAGGAACATTGTGGGGAAGTAACTCTGAGATAAATCAGAAGCAGTATTAAAATGTAAAAGCTATATATAGCCTTAGCATTTTGAAATTCCTGTACTTATCAATGAATGAAAATTTGTTTACAGATTTTGTTTTTTTCCATTATCATCTTCATTAGGAAATATTTGAGGTCATTTTTTATGGTACTGGCATAGAAATAATCTGGTTGATCAATGTAATTGAATCAAAGACCCAGAAATAAATCCACACACCTATGGACACTTGCTTTTTGACAAAGAACTCAAATCCATACAACAGAAAAAAAACATAGTATCTTCAACAAATGGTGCTGGTCTAACTGGATGTCTACATGTAGAAAAGTGCAAGTAGATCCATATTTATGACCATGCACAAAACTAAAGTGCAAGTGGATTAAAGACCTCAATATAAAACCAGACACACTAAATCAGTTGGAGGAAAAAGTGGGAAATTGTCTTGAAATGATTGGCACAGGAAACAACTTCCTAAACAAAACACCAATAGCTCAGGCTCTAAGACCAACAATTAATAAATGGGACCTCTTGAAACTAAAAAGCTTCTGTAAGGCAAAGGACATTTTCAACAGAACAAAACAACAGCCTACAGACTGGGAGAAGATCTTCACTAACCCTGTATCTGACAGAGAGCTAATATCCAAAATATATAAAGAACTCAAGAAATTAAACAAACCAAATAATCCAATAAAAAGTGTGGTACAAAACTCAACAGAATTCTCAAGAGAAAAAAATCGAATGGCCGAGAAACACTTAAAGAACTGCTCAAAGTTCCTAGTCATCAGGGAAATGCAAATCAAAATGATTCCACATTATACCTGTCAGAATGACTAAGATCAAAAACTCAAGTGACAGCACATGCTGGTGAGGATGTGAAAAAAGGGCAACACTCCTCCATTGCTGGTGAGAGTACAAACTTGTACAACCACTTTGGAAATCAATCTGGCCCTTTCTCAGGAAAGTGGCAATAGTGCTACCTCAAGACCCAGCCATTCCACTCCACTTGTGGGCATATACCAAAAGATGCTCCACCATACAATAAGGACATTTGCTCAACTGTGTTCATAACAACTTTATTCCTAATGTTCAGAATCTGGAAACAACCTAGATATCCCTCATCTGAAGAATGGATAAAGAAACTGGGATACATTTACACAATGGAATAAAGCAAATTGATGGAACTAGAAGCAATCAACCTGAGTGAGGTAACCCAGACCCACAAGGACACACTTATAAGTAGATATTAGGCCAGCGTAGATGTCCTCTGAGAGACTCCACCTAGAGGGGGATCAGGACAGATGCTGGAACTTGCTGATGGACTCTGGGTGGATTGATGAGAGTGGTATGGAAGAATGGGGGAATGGACGGACCTAGAGGGTTCAGGAGCCCCACAAAGAGATCCTCAAGGCAGGTGGATCTGGACCCAGGGGGGTCTGTATAAACTGTTGCACCAACCAAGAACAATGCATGCAGTAAACGTAGACCCCCTGCTTAGATTTAGCCAATGGACAGCTCATTCTCCATGGTTATGAGGAGGGCAAGGACTGCCTCTGACATGAACTCTGGTGTCCCCGATTTGATTACTTCCCCTTGGTGGGGAGGCCCAGTGGGCACACAGAGGAAGGGGAAACAGGCTGTCTGTGAGACCTGATAGGCTGTGGTCATATGGTGGGGGAGGAGGTCCTATTCTGTCAGAGGTCTAGAGGAGGGGAATAAGGCAGAAGAGGGAGGGAGAGTGGGAACGGGAAGAGTGAGGGATAACAATAGGCATGTGACCTGAATAAGCTATAGTAAATTTTTAAAAAATAAATGAGAACTTAAAAAAAAAATACTTACTCTGAACTGGACCAGCAGTTTTTCCTGAGTTTATACTCACACTCCAACAGGGAAGACCTGAGGTAAGAAAAGAAAGTCAAAAGCTAGGGTCAGGAGGGCTGTGAGGGCTGATGCCAGCAAGTTTATTAGTATCACGGAATCGTATATCTCCTCAAATGAGGAAAGAGAAAGCACAGCAGTGGAGTTCATCAGATAGAAAGTTTATGAGGCTCTCAGAGCAGCTCTGGTTCCTTCCTAGCAAGGTGTCTGCTGGTGCAGTAATCAAAGCATTTCACACCTCAGTCTCTGCTCGCTCCAAGGCACACTGTCAAGTTCCAAGCCCTGGCCTCAGGCAAACCCCACTACACACCCAGAGCCCTGGCCAGTCCACTGCTGGCTTTGCCACACATGACCCTGGCAGGGAGCAAAAGCCCAGTGCTCCTTATTCCATCCACAGGACCCTGAGGGGCCCTTGGCCTACCTAACATCCATACACATCAAGAGCAAGAGAAGAAAATAACTATCATTGGGAAGTTAGGTATATGTGCACACAGGACTTTGAAGAATAAAATAAAGTAGCCAAAGGTTTTTCAGTGGGGTAATCCAAAAAAATATTAGTAAGCTTGTGCTTCCTTAGTTGAGCTCCAGGAGCTGCTGTGTTGTACAGAACTTTCTGGAGATGTCTGAGGTTTACAGCCTGAGCCTAAGTGAGGCTCACTAGCTCCCTGCATCAGAATCATGTAGAGGTAAACAGATTCCTACATGCCCACACCACCACCATTAAACAAATAAACAACAAAGCCCACAGCATCAAAGGTTTTTAAGACAATGTCCAAGAGATGCCATTAACACTGGAGTGTTAACAGTAACTCCCATGCTGAGCCATGTATAGCCTAAGATTTGGGAACTACAATCTTAGCTGTATCTTTCATTTCCATCTCTCTTTGTAGGCCATTTTGTCATCTTGCTATCTATTCAAGTATTTTTTTTTTATTGTGATGCTTTCAGATGTGAATTTGCATAGATCTACTAATCCTAACTAGAAAAATTATAACTCGCAGTTCAGTCCAAAAATGTTGATATAGTCATAAGAAGATAGACTAATAAAAATTCATTTAAAAATAATAAATGGTCTTTCTTGTACTTCTGGAGCAAATGTGAACTGTTAGGAATCTATGCTTTGTACAAGGTGAGGATGTGATCACTCCAAGGTAAGGTTGAAGGGAAAGATTTTTTTTTTTTTTTGTAGATATGAGGTATATCTACATATGTAGATATATATAGCCAAATGGCATTTGGAAGAGTTCAGAGCAGGGGAAGAGAGGAGTAGACTAAGCAAGGCCAGTAGACTGAGCTGGGGTGTAATAAGGGAGAGAGGAGAAGGGAGGGAGAGAGGAGAAGGGAGGGAGGGAGGGAGAGAGAGGGAGAGAAAGAGAGAGAGAGAGAGAGAGAGAGAGAGAGAGAGAGAGAGAGAGAGAGCGAGAGAGCACAAAGAAGAGAGAGAGCCAAGAGGGCATGGTCAAGAAGCTGAGGTAAAGAAAGCCTATGACCTGGAGAAGTTTAGAGTAGGGATGGAGTAAAAAAACTGAGAGAAGCCACAGGAACTGAGTGAGCCTGGAGGCCAACAGACACTCTGGCATGCTAACAGGCACCAGTTAGCCATCTGTCCTGAGTTTATTTTGGACCTGACAGGTTTTCACAGGGCTGGTGATGCAGCTTTGGTGTAGAGCACATGAGAGTCTGGCTCAGTCTTCAGTGATCCAAGGATGTCTTTCCAACCCTCTCCTTCTTCTTCCATCTACTTCTCCAGACTGAGTCACTGAGTGTTCAGCGGTTTCCCCAGTTCCTTCACCACCAGATCTCACCAGACAGCATTTCATTCTTTTACCCCATCGGAATTCTCCATCATAAAATTCTAAAGAAGTCACAGGTATGCTAAGCCAGAGCTCATTCTAGGAAGCCCAAGGAAAGGAACAATTCAGAGCATGCACATTAAAAGTAATTTTAATTCCAGCGTGTCTATAGATTTATTTATCATGGTTTTAGGATAACAGGGGTTCCAGGAGGAGTTAAACAAGAGATGAGCATGTGGAAACAGGAAAACTTCCCAGGCTACCAGGGAGCTAGGCTTCAGTTTGTAGAAGGGTTGGAAAAAATATATATGCTCATGAATTTGTTTTTAATGATCTCTAAAACATATGAGAGCTATAAGTGCATGTTGTTTCATATCTATAAGGAAATGTGCATCTTTCCTTCTTCCATAAAGATGTGACTTTATAAATCTAATATATACATATATTTCATGAGAACAAGGTTCTAGAGATGTGCCCAATATAAAATCCATAGGTGAGTTGTATGATCTCCAGGTGATGTCTGTGACCTCCGTAGTCACAAATATTTCCAGAATATGACCAATTGAACTGTAAGCAGAAGGCAAATGATAAAGCTTACAAGTACATGAAAATAAGTATTTCATCTATTTCTACAGTTAAGAGACACCATACTTTTTTTTTTTAGAAAAAGAAATGAGGAAAAAGCCTATGCCTCCAGGACATGCTAGTCATCTCCATTTATTACCTCAAATTCTTAAAGTGACCTTATTATGACAGATCATCTTATTACTCTCATTTTATAGAGTACAGAAATTGCTTTCAGAGGAGTTAAATAAAGGAGCTAGGTAACAAAGTAGAATTCAGGTGACTCCACCATTTAAACCCAGTCAGCCTTGCTTGAAGGTCCTTGTTCTTCTTGGCGTCCAGCATTGCCCTCAGAACCTCTTGCTGTTAGAATCCTCTTCCTAGAAGGCAACAAATGTGACTTAATGGGACACATTTGATGGACTGTGCCATGCTAGGTTTCTGGTGTGAGCTACTTGTGAGTAGATAGGATTTTGTAAATTAAGGTATGTTGGGGGACAGGCTAGATGGTTCAATGGGTAAAGACATTTACCACCAAGCCTGAGGACCTGAGTTCAGCCCAAGGACACACACAGTAGAGAGGAGAACCAAAACCTAAAATTTTTTCCTTTGACCTCTACCTGTTCACAATGGCATGTGAGTGTGTGCATGCACACACACACACACACACACACACACACACACACACACACACACACAGAGACACAATTAATTAACATAAAAAGGGAAAAGCAGGTTAGAGTGTTTAAAGAGTCTCACATCCTTGAGGGACAGCTTCAGGAAACTGGGCTCAGTACATTATGTTACTTAACTTCAGGGAGACATTGAGACCAAACGTGGCAGTTCCAGAAAGCTCTCTTACATTCCACTCTGGTACCGTCAGTCTCCTACACTCCACTCTGGGACCATCAGTCTCCTACACTCCACTCTGGGACCGTCAGTCTCCTACACTCCA
>OU015745.1:100587714-100713890 GCA_907169655.1 Acomys percivali | reverse complement strand
ACACTCCACTCTGGGACCGTCAGTCTCCTACACTCCACTCTGGGACCATCGTCAGTCTTCTTGGGAAGTGTTTGTTCTCATCTTCTCCACCTGCTCCCTTTATTTCATGAGCATTTAGTTTGTTCTTCCTGTATCCCTCTGCTCATCAGCTTAGCCTCTAGCATCAACAGACTAGAGATCCTCAATCAAACATTCCCAGTTCCTCCTCTATGACTTGGTGTGTCTTCTCCAGCCCCATGTCACTTAGTTAGGTTCAGAGTCTTCACCCCAATTCTTGACTTGGACTCCATAATCACCTTTTGATACACAGTTTGGTTTTGCTTTTGGCTCACCATCTCCCTTCTCCCTCCAGGGCCTGTCACTTCTCTGTAAGACTGAAATAATCCTATTTTCCACCCTGTAAAATTCTGCTGTAGATATCACCCAGTGTGCCCTCAAAATCACAGAGATTCACTTGCCTCTGCCTCACCAAGTGCTGGGATTACAGGCATGTGCCTCTGTCCCTGGCTAATATATTTTGATGCTGTAGCCATGAAAATTTTAAAGCATGTAACAATATCGAAGGAATGAAATTCCCATTCTAAAAATATTTCTTCACCTTCAGATGGCAAACACTCTAAACTAATATTGGTAATAACTGTACTCCAGCCGTTACAGTGACAGTGATAATCCCTGCTGTTATGGAGTACTTGGGGAACGCATGAGGCTAAGGGCCATGCATTGTACATATAAGGTCATAGGATCTACTGACCAAGAAACACGGCATCATGTCATTTAGTAAAGTTAAGCTCATGGATGCTGGGGTGGAGCTGCATGATAGAACTTTTGCTTATTATTCACACAGCCTTGGGTTCAATCTCCAGCCCCAAACACCACAAAAACAAGAAACGCTGAAAAAACCATTACAGCAACTAATGACAAATCCTGTTTATTTACTCTCTAGTTTGGGAAGCTAAAACATCCACTTCTAAAGCAAATTCACCATACTGTCAATTTGCTAAAAGCCATTCCTCCCACAATGCTAACTGTGGTAAAAATATCAGAGTCTGTGCAAAGGCCTTGAAATTTCCCTCTAACCTGAAAGTATTCAGACATTTTCTTTGTCCTATCTAGAACATCTGTTAGTGACACTTTGCCAGCTGTGATGAGTCAGTACAAACCAGGTGAATTCAAACATCTGACAGAGAGTAGTTATTCTGATAATCAGAATTTAAAAAAAAGAAAAACTCAAAGAGCAAGGAAAGAGTGAATCTGAGCAAAGTGCCATGATACAGATGAACAGAATGTCACAGTGAAGTAACTTCAAGTTACTTTAATGTTTTTGAAAAAATAAAGACACCCAGATAACTTATTTATGCACATCCTATGATTAATCAACAATTGCCAATGAAATGGAGTTTACCCTTAGAAATGTCAAAGAAAGAAAAGAAGAAGAAGAGGAGGAGGAGAAGGAGGTGGAGGAGGAGGAGAAAGAGGAAGAGGAAGAAGGGGCCACCCTGATCATGTCAGATATACACTCATCCCTTTTGTGAAGTTTAAAAGTCCTGTAAGAGAGATGCTGTGTTCAGGGTTATGACCTAGGCTAGCTTCACTCAAGGATGCCAGTATGAACAGCAAATATCATCTCTAGCAGACACAAAAATGCTAGCATGCCCGAGGAGAGGGTCGTCCTGCTAAGATGAGGATGCACTGCTGACTTGGGAGATTAATTTCACAATGTGATCTTTATGCAGATCAGACACAGCTGCTCTTGACTTGACCACAGCTGTACACAGTTAGGGGGTTTGGAGACAAAGGGCTTCCTGCGCCTCTCAGACAAGGGCTTCCTGATCAATGGGTTTCCTTACTATCAGGCCGCCCTGATCAGAACACATCCAGCTCAGGAGATGTCTGCTGTCAGTGTCTTGTGATCTTGGGAAAGGAGAGGTGAGAGTCCCAGTCTGATCACTTCTGAATACGCCAAGTACTAAGGACCATGGGTTTTGCAACAACAGCAGCTTTTTCACACTGAACTATCTCTGCTATCAAACCTGTTTACTATTCCAAACATCTGTCTCCTGAAATTCACAGCAGATAAAATAAAACCCAGATGTGCATTCATTCCATCAGACTGTTTCTTTCAAGTGTTCTCCTTCGCATAAAATGATCCTGGATCCACTAATGAGTGAAAAAGGTGAACTGAGGATGCAGAAAATGCAGAATGAATGATGGGATGGATTTGGCTATCCTTCTAGCTTTAAGGCTGTGTCTTTCCCCAGGTGTCAGTTTGACATGAACTAGAATCACCTCAGAGACAAGCCTCTGGGCATGCTTGTGAGGGATTATCTAGGCTTGGTTCACAGAAGTGGGAAGACCAACCTTAAATACGGGTGGCACCATTCCTGGGTCTGGGGTCTCGAGCTGAATCAAAGGGGAAAGCAGACTGAGGGAGCAGAGCGTTCATCACTCTGCACCTCTTGACTGCAGATGTGATGTGGCCAGTTACCTCAAGCTTCTGCCTCCACGACCCTCCCATTACAAGCCAAAATAAGCATTTCTTTCCTTAACTTGGCTTTGTCAGGGCAATAAGGAAAGTAACTGAGACAATCTGAAAGTACAACTTTCTGTATTACAAGATTACTTGTTTATTACATCTATCCATCTATCTATTCATTTATATATATCATCTATCATGTGTCTATATATCATCTACCCATCTATCATCCATCATCTATTCACACACACACACACACACACACACACACACACCACCACCACCACCACCACCACCACCACCACCAGAATTCCTTTTTACATGTCTGTCGACTCTTTGCTGGTAGCAAATGTGCCTAGAACCACCCCTTTACGACTTAGCCTGGTATCTGTAAGATAATGGTGGTACCCATACCTGCCTATTCATCCTAGCTACCCAGATGGTTAACAAACAAAATAAAGCTGTTTCTGGATCTAGTTGTTCTGAAGTAGAGAGTGTGTCCTAGAACACGTGGTCAGGAGGAAGCAGCACAGCTTTAACAAATTTTGCTACAACACGTGGGTTATACTGGCTTACATTTTAGAGTCTACTGTCTAATAAAGCTGACATCCTTTATAGATAAAATTCTGTCAAAGTAGTGATAAAATGTTAACAGTTGATGTTTTATGGGAAAATCTTTATAAATTATAATATTTTAAACAAATATGGTGGTTTATTGACACCAATAGATATTTGAGTGTGTCTGTGCCAGGGGTTCTGAAGGGAAGAAGAGCCTTGGTCTTCACCCTGACAAAGCTATGGCTAAATAGTCTGTGATCCCATTAATGATTATGTGTTTCCAGGAGCTGCATCTTATGAATAGTAACATTAATTGTTGTCACCATATGGACCAAACAACCACACATGACGCTGCAGGTGGCATGGTAGCCAGAGATTGATGAATATTAGCAGCTATGACACAGGGTGAGAGCCAAATTGCCTGCTCCCATCTTTGCAGGGCTCCTTGTACCATGGGCACTAAGGAAGCAGACAATCAAAGGTCACTTCTGAATTTCAAGTACAGCTGAGACTCCCACACACGTGCGTCTAGGTTTAAACTGGAGTGACAGTCAAAACTCTAAGCTGACTCTCATTTCATTAGTTTCATTCCGTGGCTGGCAACCATCCCAAACTGGAAATGTCATCCAGAATAACACAAATGAGCACGGGAATAAATGAAAGCTAAGAAAAGTAAGAATGCAAGTCCCCAGCCTAAAGGAGCATCCTTCCTCTGGGGAGCACAGTTCAAGCCTGACAGGAAGCTGGCTCATCAGCATGTCTGTCAGACCTGTGATGCTGAGGTCGGTCATCTGCATTCTGCAGACAAACATGCCATCCCTTTGCTGACTGTGCTACATACACTTTTTATTCAAAGATCATTTGCCTATGTGACATCACATGCACTCAATGATAATTATGTCGGCACATGTCGTGTTGTCCCAGTTTTGGAAATAAAGAATCTGAGATGCAGAGAAGTGAACAGCCTTGTCCAAGATTACACTCAGCAAGTAAGGGTCAGAGCTGGGACAGGAGGCCAGAAATCTCATTCTTCTCAAGGTCTTCCTTCCTCTGCCCCTTATTGGGATGTGACTTCCATTAGGAGGAAATTAATCACAAGATTTATTCTTACCTGGGAAGTAGTCAGATGTGGGGTACATGATGGTAATCCCAGTACCCTGGAGACTGAGGCTGGATGGTGGCTGAGCACTCATGCCACGTACCCACATGCCCCGCTGCCTGCCACGCTGCCACTTCTACTTTTCTTTTGTGTGTCAGGTTACCAGCCCGCACTTTTAAGTGTTCACTTATTACCTCACCCCTAATTCCTGGGTTTGTCCAGGGTGCTAATGTAAAACAACCCGAGAACGTGCTCTGACTTCTTGGTTATCTACCCTGTGAATGCTCCCCAGTGCAACTAACCTGCTTCAACTGTAGCTCTATTTCTGACCTCAATCCCAGACCCACACATTCAGGAAAACCATTTTCCCACCACCTCAAATAGACTTCTGAGGGTCAAGCTGAGCATGGTGCCCCATGCCTTTAATCCACGCACTCAGGAACTGAAGACAGACCATGTCATTCTAGGCTAAAGAGTAAGTCCTGGGCCACTGGGGACTATAGAGAGACCTTGTCTCAAACACACATACACATGTACACATAAACTACCAACAAAACCAAATAAACCTCTGAAAGCCTATGGGAGGCAAGGTCTTTAAATTCTTATACGTCCAATCCAAGATGGCAACGAGCAGTGTGGACCGTATTTGGAAGCTCCAGTGAACAATTCAAGGAATTGCACAGATTTCTGAGCCAGGAACACCAAGGTCCCGACACCACGGCAGCAGGAGTGCTCCACGGTTCAGAAGGGCCAGGGTGCGGAGGACCTGCGTGCCCCTGCACACGGGAGGAGTGCAGATTTTCTCGGAGCTGAGCAGCAGCGGTGGCACAAGCGGCACCAGCGGCACCAGCGGCAGCGACTGAGGTTTGCAGCTCAGAGCCTTCCGGTGGAGGCAGTAAGTGTGGTGGCTGGTGGGAGTTGCTGCGGGAGAGGGGACACTTGACAAGATTTGGGTCGCGTGGTGCCTTGTGACCCAAACTGGACTTGGCAGACAGTTCAGCTCCAGAGTCCCGGGTACAGCTCAGTGCGCAGGCTGGGCAGAGAGCTCAGTTCCACCCTAGGCACCAGCTCAGCGCAGCCGCAGTTCACCTGCGGTGACGCAGGCTGGGCGGAGCACTCAGTCCCACCGAAGGCGCCAGCTTAGCGCAGCCGCAATACACCTGCAGTGACGCAGGCTGGGCGGAGAGCTCAGTCCCACTGGAGGCGCTAGCTCACATCAACGAGCAGTTATGCCCAAGACACTAGCTCACCTCAGCAGGCAGTTTTGGGGTGCTGACGCAGGCTGAGGTCAGGACGCAGATTCAGCCCAGAGGCCTTAGCTGGACTTGCCGGACAGATTAGGCCCAGAGATTCTTCCTGAGCTGTGCACACAGGCTCGGCGGCCCCAAGACTCTGGCTGGACTATCCACGCAGTATAGGCCCAGAGTCCCAGGCTGAATGCAGCGTGCAGTGTGGGTCCATAGTTCCTGGCTTAGCTCAGTGCACAATTCCGCCCCGGAGACTCAGATGGAGCTTGGCGTGCAGTTTAGGGCCAGAGTCCCTAACCGTGCTTGGCAGACAGATTGGGCCCACAGACTATAGTAGAGCTTTTGGCACAGTCCCGGCTCTAAGATTCTGGTTGGACAGTGTGCAGTTTGAATCCAGAATTCCTGGCTGAGCGGTGCGGATGGTTCGGCCATGAGTCAATAACTGACCACAGCACGCACTTTGGCCAAAAGCCCCTACCTGAGCTTGGTGCACAGTCCCAGCCCAAAAATTCTGGCTGGACCCTGTGTGCATTTTGAGCCCAGAATTCCTAGCTGAGTTCGGCAGACGGTTCAGGCCCTGAGATTCTAGCTGAGCTCGGCGGGGAGTTTGGGCCCAGTGTCCCTGGCTGGACTTGGCAGGGAACCCAGAAGGTTGTGGATACCTTGGCCTGACCCAACGCTCATCCAGAGACCCAGAACGATTGCAGGACACACAACACAGGGGAGCTGAGGATCACTGGCTGTGAGAGCCCAAAACGACAGGGCTAACCTCCTGCCATCCACAACAGCGAAGCATCAGAGATTCCAGCCTACAGAAATCATGAGAAAACAAGTGAATCTATCATCAGACTCCCTCCATCCAACTCGAGAAGCTACCCAACAAAAACAAAACCGGTAAGATGTCTAAAGGACAACGTAAAAGCATATGCAAAAAACCCCAAAACAACATGGCGTCTCCAGTTTCCAGCTATCCCAAAGAAAACAACCCAGAGAGCTCAAATACAATGGAAATACAAGAAGATGACCTCAAATCCTTAATAAGGAGCATATTAATGGAGGAAACAAATAAAATTCGTAATCAAATACAGGAAGACGCAGCCAAACAGGTGAGAGACATAAAAGAAGCACATAGAGTGGAACTGGAAAAATTTCAGGAAAATGCAGAAAACCAGATGAAAGAAATAAGTAAAACGGTTCAAGCTCTGAAGACCTATAAAGAGGCAATGGAAGAAACTGAGGATTATACAAACAATCAGATGAAAGAAATAAAAAAATCAGTTCAAGATCTGAAGACGAAAATGGATTCAATGATAAACACACAGACAGAAGAAAAACGAGAACGTGAGACCTCAGAGAAGGCGAGCAACACAGAGGTGGTGAGCTTTTCTAACAGAATCCAAGGGATGTAGGAACGAATCTCAGGTCTAGAAGATACAATCACAGATCTTGAAGCAACCATTAAAGAAAATGCCTAATCTGGAAAACTCCTGACACAAAACATCCAAGAAATTAAGGACACCATGAAAAGAAGAAATCTGAGGATAATAGGCATTGAAGAAAGAGAAGATATCAGACTCCAAGGCCCAGAAACTATTCTCAACAAAATCATAGAAGAAAATTTCCCCAATCTAAAGAAAAAGATACCTATAAACATACAAGAGGCCTACAGAACACCAAATAGAATTGACCAGAAAAGGAAAACTGCCCATCACATAATAATTAAAACACAAAACATACAGAACAAAGAAAAAATATTAATAGCTGCAAGGGAAAAGGGCCAAATAACATTCAATGGCAAACCTATCAGGATTACACCCGACTTCTCAACAGAGACCATAAAAGCCAGAAGAGCCTGGACAGAGATCCTGCAACCCCTAAGAGACCACAGATGCCAGGCCAGACTACTTTACCCAGCAAAACTATTAATAACCATTGATGGAGAAAACAAAAATTCCATGACAAAAACAAATTCAAACAGTACCTATCCACAAATCCAGCTTTACAGAAGGTACTAGAAGGAAAACTCCATCCCAAAGGGTCAAGCTACAACCAAAACTACTCAGGAAATAGGTAACTATACCATGGCAATAACACAGCGACACAAACTCTCGATTGGAAACAACATCAAAATTAAGACTCTTAACAGTCACTGGTCGTTAATATCTCTCAACATCAATGGTCTCAATTCTCCAATAAAAAGACACAGACTAACTGAATGGGTGCATAAACAAGATCCAACATTCTTCTGCATTCAAGAAACACATCTCATCCATAACGATAAGCACTATCTCACAGTAAAAGGTTGGAAAAAAATACTCCAAGCAAATGGTCACAAGAAGCAAGCAGGCGTAGCCATTTTAATATCAAACAAGATAGACTTTCAACCAAAATTAATCAAAAGGGATGCAGAAGGACACTTCATACTCATCAAAGGTAAAGTCAACCAAGATGACATCACAATTCTGAACATCTATGCTCCCAATACAAGGGCACCCACATTTGTAAAAGATCTTCTAAAAAAACTCAAACCACACATCAATCCCCACACAATAATAGTGGGGGACTTCAAAACCCCACTCTCACTGAAGGATAAGTCATTGAAACAGAAACTAAGCCGAGAAATAACATCATTAACCAATGCCATGGGTCAAATGGATCTAATAGATATCTATAGAACCTTTCACCCAAACAAGAAAGAATATACCTTCTTCTCTGCACCCCATGGAACCTTCTCCAAAATTGATCACATCGTAGGTCACAAAGCAGGCCTCAACAGATACAAGAGGATTGAAATAATACCTTGTATCCTATCAGATCACCATGCTCTTAGGCTGCAATTCAACAACAACAGAAACGACAAAAAGACTACACGTACGTGGAAACTAAACAACTCTCTGCTAAATGACACATGGGTCAGGGAAGAAATAAAGAAAGAAATCAAGGAGTTTCTGAAATTCAATGAAAATGAGGGAACAACATACCCAAATTTGTGGGATACATTGAAAGCAGTGTTAAGAGGAAAACTCATAGCACTAAGTGCCTTTAAAAAGAAATTGGAAACATCGCACATAAGCAACTTAAAAAAACAGTTGGAAGCCCTAGAACAAAAAGAAGCAGAAACACCCAAAAGGAGTAGACGTCTGGAAATAATCAAACTCAGGGCTGAAATTAACAAATTAGAAACTAAGAAAACAGTCCAAAGAATCAACAAAACCAAGAGCTGGTTCTTTGAGAAAATCAACAAGATAGACAGACCGTTAGCCAAACTAACTAAAAGGCAGAGAGAAAGTATTGAAATCAACAAAATCAGAAATGAAAAGGGAGACATAACAACAGACACTGAAGAAATACAAAGAATCATAAGATCCTACTTTGAAGGCATATATGCCACAAAATTTGAAAATCTAAGAGAAATGGACGGTTTTCTTGATCAATATCACTTGCCAAAGTTGAGTGAAGAACAGATAAACAAGCTAAATAGTCTCCCCTACAGAAATAGAAGCGATCATTGATAGTCTCCCAACCAAAAAAAAAAAAGGCCAGGGCCAGATGGTTTCAGTGCAGAATTCTACCAGACCTTCAAAGGCGAGTTAATACTGATACTCTTCAAGCTACTCCAAAACATAGAATTGGATGGAACATTACCAAATTCATTCTATGAGGCCATAGTCATGTTGATACCTAAACCTCACAAAGACTCAACAAAGAAAGAGAATTTCAGACCAATTTCTCTTATGAACATCGATGCAAAAATACTAAATAAAATTCTTGCAAAACGAATACAAGAACACATAAAGGATATCATGACCAAGTAGGCTTCATTCCAGGCATGCAGGGATGGTTTAATATGCAGAAATCCATCAATGTAATCCACCATATAAATAAACTGAAAATAAAAAAACCACATAATCATCTCTTTCGATGCAGAGAAAGCATTTGATAAAATCCAACACCCATTCATGTTTAAAGTTTTAGAGAGATCAGGGAAACAAAGGCACTTTGCTCAATATAATAAAGGCTATATACAGCAAGCCAATAGCCAAAATCAAAGTAAATGGTGAGATACTCAAGGAAATTCCTCTAAAATCGAGAACAAGGCAAGGCTGCCCACTCTCTCCATCTCTTCAATATAGTACTCGAAGTTCTAGCCAGAGCAATAAGACAACAAAAGGAGATCAAGAATATCCAAATGGGAAAGGAGGAAGTCAAACTATCTCTATTTGCAGATAATATGATAGTGTACATACGTGACCCTCAAAATTCCACCAGAGAACTCCTACAGCTGATAAACACTTTCAGCAATTTGGCTGGATACAAAATTAACTCAAAAAAGTCTGTAGCCTTCCTATACACAAATGACAAGCTTGCAGAGGAAGAAATTAGGAAAGCCATACCCTTCACATTAGCCATAAGCAATATAAAATATCTAGAAGTGACTCTAACTAAGCAAGTAAAGGACTTGTTTGAAAAAAATTTCAAAACTCTGAAGAAGGAGATTGAAGATGACATGAGAAATGGAAGGATCTTCCTTGCTCTTGGATAGAGAGAATTAACATAGTAAAAATGGCCATCCTACCAAAAGCAATCTACAGATTCAATCAATCCCTATCAAAATACTTACACAATTTTTTAAAGACATTGAAAGTTCAATTCTGAACTTCATATGGAAAAACAAAAAGCCCAGAATAGCAAAAACGATCTTGTACAATAAAAGGTGCTCCGGAAGAATCTCCATACCTGATCTCAAATTGTACTATAAAGCAATAGTAATTAAAACAGCATGGTACTGGCACAGCAACAGGCTGGTTGATCAGTGGAATCGAATTGAAGACCCAGATATGAATCCACACACATTTGGTCACTTGAAATTTGACAAAGAAGCCAAATCCATTCAATGGAAAAAGGATAGCATCTTCAACAAATGGTGCTGGTCTAACTGGATGTCTATGTGTAAAAAAATGCAACTGGACCCATATTTGTCACCTTGCACAAAACTCAAATCCAAGTGGATTAAAGACCTCAACATAAAACCAGAGACACTAAGTCACTTAGAAGAAAAAGTGGGGAAGAGCCTGGAACATATAGGCACAGGAGACAACTTCCTGAACAGAACACCAACAGCCCAGGCCTTAATGTCAACAATTAATAAATGGGACCTCATGAGGCTGAGAAGCTTCTGTAAAGCTGGAGACACTGTCAAGAGAACAAAGAGACAGCCTACAGACTGGGAAGAGATCTTCACCAACCCTACATCTGAAAAAGGTCTAATATCCAAAATATATAAAGAACTCAAGAAATTAAACACCACCAAACCAAATAACCCAATTGAGAAATGGGGCTTGGAACTAAACAGAGAATTCTCAACAGAAGAATATCAAATGGCTGAGAAACACTTAAAGAAATGTTCAACCTCCTTAGTCATCAGGGAAATGCAAATCAAAACAACTCTGAGATTCCATCTTACATCCATCAGAATGGCTAAGATCAAAAACTCAAGCGACACCACATGCTGGAGAGGATGTGGGGAGAGAGGAACACTCCTTCATTGCTGGTGGGAATGCAACTAGTACAGCCACTTTGGAAATCTATCTGGTGCTATCTCAGAAAACTGGGAATAGGGCTTCCTCAAGACCCAGCTATTCCACTCCTTGGAATATACCCAGAAGATGCTCCAGCACACAATAAGAAAATTTGCTCAACCATGTTCATAGCAGCCTTATTCATAATAGCCAGATCATGGAAACAGCCTAAATGTCCCTCAGTAGAAGAATGGATAAAGAAACTGTGGTACATATACACTACGGAATACTACTCAGCTATTAAAGACAAGGAATTCCCGAAATTTGTGGATAAATGGATTCAGCTTGAAATGATCATAATGAGTGAGTTAACCCAGAAGCAGAAAGACTCAAATGGTATATACTCACTTATATCTGCATATGAGCCCAATGGGCATGTCCCACGATAGGCTTCCCTTACCAGGAAACTGGGTCAGAGGGGAGGACATTCTATTGGGACTCTAGATGAGAGAACAATGGGAGAATAGCAATGTAGAAGGATCCAGTGGGTCCTAGAAACCCAGAAGTAGAACATTATGATAGGCAGATTTAGGCCAAGGGGTCCCGCTCAAACCAAGGCACTAGCCAAGGACAATACAGGTGGTAAAATTTAAACCCCTACCCAGATCTAGCCAATGGACAGGACAGTCTCCACACTTGAGTGGAGAGTGGGATATGACTTTCTCACGTATTCTGGAGTCTCACATTTGACTATGTCCCCTGGAGGGGGAGACCTAGTGGCACTCAGAGGAAGGACAGCAGGTCACCGAGAAGAGACTTGATACCCTATGAGCATATATAGGGGGAGGTAATCCCCGTCAGGAACAGTCATAGGGGAGGAGAATAAGGGGAAAATGGGAGGGAGGGGAGAATGGGAGGATACAAGGGATGGGATAACCATAGAGATGTAACAAGAATAAATAAAATAAAAAAAATAAATTCTTATAGTCCATTTCCTTGCCCAACCCCAATTCCTGAGTCCTAAGAATCAGACCACTGTATCCCATATTTGCCTGCGGGAATTGGCCTTGTGCCTGTCTTTCTGCCACTGACATGATTTAGCGGACTCTAAACTGATTGAAGAGCCAATGATGACACTGTGGGGAGGAGAGTACTATAAACCCGAGGGACCAAAAGCTGAGCCTTTGTTCCAAGACTCTCCAAGCAGGCACTGCTGGCATCCTGAGAGTATGATGCAAACTCAGTCTTGTGGTACCCAGTTGCCTGTGTGAAGCAAGAAACACAAGGAGGATGCTTGCAGTGATTGGTCTCAGTTACGTTCTAACAGCAACCTCTGCATATAAGTAAGTGCCCCTCACCCATGCTCTCTCATACTGCATGTTCTGACCTGAGCTGCTACAGGAAAGACACACAGTACTATACCAGTTCAGGGTATGGCCCTGATAGCTGGCGTGTTAACTTCCCAATTCTGCTATGCAATTTTAAGCATTATTTAGTCTTTCTGTGTTTCCGGTTCCTCATATGCAAAAGGAGAATCACAGAAATAGTACTTGTTCTGTAATATGATCAATAAGATTCTATAAGATAATCAATGAATGTAAAATGCCTAATCCAGTTTCTGGCATAGAATTATTGAGTGTTTAGCTTTTGTTAGTTATTCAATTCCTTAATGATATAAAGATGCCATGCCGTCTCTGGAAAGCTCCACAACTTAGTTTGTATAGATCCCAATGATGTGTCTTGGACAGCACAGTGCCACTGCTGTCTTATATCACAACCTCACTGTGTTGTTTGCTCTTTCAACCAGACATAACTTTTTTCTCCACAAACACATTGGTCTTCCTACCATTCTTTGCCTTACGTGGGTAGAACTGAATTATCCACTCAGCCTGCCCGCCCACCTAGACCAGCCTATAGAGGAAGAGGCCAGACAATGAGCCATATTGACAGGCATGGTTTAAAATCAGGAAATTAGAGAAGTAGAAAAGCAGAAATCAGGAGTTCCATCTTAACTCTTGTCCTTGGTGGCTTATACAGTTTAGAACTCAGAGGATCAATATAGTGCTATATAAATAGATATTTAGGAGAATGCATACAGGCAAATTCCTGGTTTCTCCTGGCTACTCCCAAACCAGACCAGATAGCTTTATCTGGGGGAGTGAGTGAACTATGACTGTGGCAATGCATTTTGATTAGTGTTTGTGTGTGTGTGTGTGTGTGTGTGTGTGTGTATTAATTTCCCATGTAATCAACACTTATTACTTAAGCTAATGTATAGCTGTAATCTTAAGTACCCTTCCATGCCTCTGCCCCAGAACAATGCATGTGTGTTCTGATAATCATTTCCTGGAAACAGCAGAGAAAACAGGGGTTGAAAACAATCTTATAAAATGATATCCACCGTAAATGTTGAACACAACATTTGGATATTGCTTAATAAGCAATGATGTTTGAGTACTGTTTGCTGTCAGGATTAATTGGATTTAGTGACTTAATCCCTCAGAAAACTCTGTTAAAGATTTCTGTAAAGGATTTCATTCCACCCTCACATGGTGCTTTCTGTGCTGTTCAATAAAGACAGAGCAAAGCCCTTTGTTAAGGACAGACATAGGCACAATCAGACAGATACACAGGGACAGGCATTAGATTCACAAGGTTGCCTTCCGGCAAGCACAGATTCAGACTCATGCAACAGACAGACAGTGAGGACAAAAGACACAGGGAATGTAAAGTAGAGAATTCAAATCAAGGTCACTTTTAATTAAGTGACACTAAGGGAAAGTGCTTTGATTTTCTTTTTCTTAATGCTACATGGAGGTGTTATTGGTGACTGAGTTAACCAGTAACGTTCATTAATACATGCATAACACAAGAAAAATAAAGTTCTTAAACATCAGCACACTGATGTCTTCCAAAGGAAAACATCTAGAGTACTGCTCAGTGATGCCCACTTCTGGACTCAAGTGTGGTTGTCATGGTAACTATGGTAAAAGAGGTCTCATAGTCCTTGTGATGATGCGATTTGTAATGTACACATGTCAGGCAGGCATACACCAAGTATGCCAGAAATAGTTGTTTGGAGTTTTATTAATGTATAATTGACAAAGAATTGTATATATTTATAGGCCTAGGAGATGCCTCAGTAGCTAAAGGCACTTGCCATTAAACCTGTTGACTTGAGTTCAATAGACCCATAAGGTAAAGAGAGAAACAACTTCTGCAATTTGTCATCTGACTTCCTTATGCATGCTTTGGTGTTAATATTCCCACGTATAAGATAGAGATTGAACAAATATAATTCTAAAGCTTTTTTAAAAGAATTGCAATATTCTACAACACAAAGTATTATATATGAATAAACATAAAATAATTAAAGTAATACACACATGTATATTTATACATATATATGTATCTATGATCATAAACTTATTTTGTGGTAAGAAGATCTCTTGTAGTAATTTTCTTGTTTTTTTTTTTTTTTTTTTTTTGGTTTGTTTGTTTCTTTGGTTTTGTTTTTTTGTTTTTCGAGACAGGGTTTCTCTGTGTTGCCTTGGCTGTCCTGGACCTGCTTTGTAGACCAGGCTGGCCTCGAACTCACAGTGATCCACCTACCTCTGCTTCCCGAGAGCTGGGATTATAGGCGTGCGCCAGTAATTTTCAAATGTAAAATGTGTGATTAGTAATGGCAGTCTCATTCTTTAACTAGTGTCTTTCCGTTCTTCTACATCTATCCTGGCCCCTGCAACTGCCATTCCACTCCCTGCTTTTATACTAATTCAATTTCCTTTAGAGTCCACATACACATGAAATTAAGCACTAGTGAACTTTTTGTGCCTGGCTTATTTCACTTGAAACAGTGTGCTTCAGGTTCCTGCATGTTATCTCAAGCACTGAGATTTCCTTCTCACTTTAAGGCTGAAGAATGCCCTTTTGTGCTTGCATTTATCATTTTTAAATTTTTTATTAATTTATTCTTGTTACATCTCAATAGTTATCCCATCCCTTATATCCTCCCATTCTTCCCTCCCTCCCATTTTCCCCTTAATTCCCTCCCCTATGACTGTTCCTGAGGGGGATTTCCTCCCCCTGTATATGCTCATAGGGTATTAGGTCTCTTCTTGGTAACCTGCATTTATCATTTTTTAAAATCACTCTGAACACAAGTTGATTCTATATCTTATATACTGCAGATACTACTGCAACACATATGGGGGTGCAGATGTCCCACCAATATGGTGATTTCATGTTTTTGGGTTAACACCCAGAAATAATATGGCTGGATTACACAATAACACTTTTCAAATTTTTGAGAGACTCCCATACTGTTTACCGCAATGCTATACCAACTTACATTTTCACCAACAGTGTATACAATGAGTTCCATTTTCCCCAAAATTTTAAATGTTCAAAACACATGTGAAGTAAAAAAGGGAAGGCCATAGCGTGTTCAAGTATAAATTGTAGTCTCTAAACTGCAAGGTAAGTTTGCGTTTACTTTAAGTTCTGATAGACTTGCTTAGCTTGAGTACAAGCCAGGGACAGTTTAGGAATAACAAGATAAGAAGAGTTAAACATGATACCTAAGCCTCACAAAGACTCAACAAAGAAAGAGAATTTCAGACCAATTTCTCTTATGAACATCGATGCAAAAATACTAAATAAAATTCTTGCAAAACGAATACAAGAACACATAAAGGATATCATTCATCATGACCAAGTAGGCTTCATTCCAGGCATGCAGGGATGGTTTAATATACGGAAATCCATCAATGTAATCCACCATATAAACAAACTGAAAATAAAAAACCACATGATCATCTCTTTAGATGCAGAGAAAGCATTTGATAAAATCCAACACCCATTCATGTTTAAAGTTTTAGAGAGATCGGGGATACAAGGCACTTTCCTCAACATAATAAAGGCTATCTACAGCAAGCCAATAGCCAAAATTAAAGTAAATGGTGAGATACTCAAGGAAATTCCTCTAAAATCGGGAACAAGGCAAGGCTGCCCACTCTCTCCATATCTCTTCAATATAGTACTCGAAGTTCTAGCCAGAGCAATAAGACAACAAAAGGAGATCAAGGGTATCCAAATGGGAAAGGAGGAAGTCAAACTATCCCTATTTGCAGATGATATGATTGTGTACATAAGTGACCCTCAAAATTCCACCAGAGAACTCCTACAGCTGATAAATACTTTCAGCAATTTGGCTGGATACAAAATTAACTCCAAAAAGTCTGTAGCCTTCCTATACACAAATGACAAGCTTGCAGAGGAAGAAATTAGGAAATCCACACCCTTCACATTAGCCCCAAGCAATATAAAATATTTAGGAGTTACTTTAACTAAGCAAGTGAAGGACTTGTTTGAAAAAAATTTCAAAACTCTGAAGAAGGAGATTGAAGATGACATGAGAAGATGGAAGGATCTTCCTTGCTCATGGATAGGGAGAATTAACATAGTAAAAATGGCCATCCTACCAAAAGCAATCTACAGAATCAATGCAATCCCTATCAAAATACCTACACAATTTTTTAAAGACATTGAAAGTTCAATTCTGAACTTCATATGGAAAAACAAAAAACCCAGAATAGCAAAAACGATCTTGTACAATAAAAGGTGCTGTGGAGGAATCTCCATACCTGATTTCAAATTGTACTATAAAGCAATTGTAATTAAAACAGCATGGTACTGGCACAGCAACAGGCTGGTTGATCAGTGGAATCGAATTGATGACCCAGATATGAATCCACACACATATGGTCACTTGATTTTTGATAAAGAAGCCAAATCCATTCAATGGAAAAAGGATAGCATCTTCAACAAATGGTGCTGGTCTAACTGGATGTCTATGTGTAAAAAAATGCAACTGGACCCATATTTGTCACCTTGCACAAAACTCAAATCCAAGTGGATTAAAGACCTCAACATAAAACCAGAGACACTAAGTCACTTAGAAGAAAAAGTGGGGAAGAGCCTGGAACATATTGGCACAGGAGACAACTTCCTGAACAGAACACCAACAGCCCAGGCCTTAATGTCAACAATTAATAAATGGGACCTCATGAGGCTGAGAAGCTTCTGTAAGGCTAGAGACACGGTCAAGAGAACAAAGCGACAGCCTACAGACTGGGAAAAGATCTTCACCAACCCTACATCTGACAAAGGTCTAATATCCAAAATATATAAAGAACTCAAGAAATTAAACACCACCAAACCAAATAACCCAATTGAGAAATGGGGCTTGGAACTAAACAGAGAATTCTCAACAGAAGAATATCAAATGGCTGAGAAACACTTAAAGAAATGCTCAACCTCCTTAGTCATCAGGGAAATGCAAATCAAAACGACTCTGAGATTCCATCTTACACCCATCAGAATGGCTAAGATCAAAAACTCAAGCAACACCACATGCTGGAGAGGATGTGGGGAGAGAGGAACACTCCTTCATTGCTGGTGGGAATGCAAACTAGTACAATCACTTTGGAAATCTATCTGGTGCTATCTCAGAAAACTGGGAATAGGGCTTCCTCAAGACCCAGCTATCCCACTCCTTGGAATATACCCAGAAGATACACCAGCACACAGCAAGAAAATTTGCTCAACCATGTTCATAGCAGCCTTATTCATAATAGCCAGATCATGGAAACAGCCTAAATGTCCCTCAGTAGAAGAATGGTTAAAGAAACTGTGGTACATATACACTATGGAATACTACTCAGCTATTAAAAACAAGGAATTCCCGAAATTTGTGGACAAATGGATTGAGCTAGAGATGATCATAATGAGTGAGTTAACCCAGAAGCAGAAAGACTCAAATGGTATATACTCACTTATATCTGCATACTAGCCCAATGGACATGTCCCATGAAAGCCTTCCCTTACCAGGAAACTGGGACCGAGGGGAGGACATCCTATTGGGACTCTAGATGAGAGAACAATGGGTGAATAGCAATGTAGAAGGATCCAGTGGGTTCTAGAAACCTACAAGTAGAACATTATGATAGGCAGATTTGGGTCATGGGGTCCCGCTCAAACTAAGGCCCTAGCCAAGGACAATACAGGCCGAATAATTTAAACCCCTACCCTGATCTAGCCCATGGACAAGACAGTCTCCACACTTGAGTGGAGAGAGGGATTTGACTTTCTCAAGTACTCTGGTGCCTCACATCTGACTATGTCCCCTGGCGGGGGAGACCTAGTGGCACTCAGAGGAAGGACAGCAGGTCACTGAGAAGAGACTTGATACCCTATGAGCATATACAGAGGGAGGTAATCCCTCTGAGGAACAGTCATAGGGGAGGGGAATAAGGGGAAAATGGGAGGGAGGGGAGAATGGGAGGATACAAGGGATGGGATAACCATAGAAATGTAACAAGAATAAATTAATTAAAAAAATAAATAAAAATAAAAAAAATAAAAAATAAAAAAAATAAAAAAAATAAAATAAAAAAAAAAGAAGAGTTAAACAAAAAATATCGTACTAAACAAACAGAAAGCTATAAACGTTTGACAACTGAAGACAGAGAAACAATAAGAAGCAAGCAGAGTGAGGAAAACACATGGGTTCAGGGTTTTTAACACTCAGAAACAGCCCCAACTTAAAAAGATATATGGGGATTGTGATATTGCACAAAATGTCACAGCTAATGCTCATATTAGTGACTCTGACATACCAAAAAAATAAGTCTTTCCAGCACTTTGAAGAGGCAGAAGTCTATCTACAGCCATACCCCCTGAACACACCTGATCTGGTCTGACCTCGTAAGAGGCAGAAATCCATGAAATTCATTTTGAGTGATTCCTTTCCCAGACACTTAAGAACACCACAGAGTGGCTCCATTAAAAGCCCAAGTCCCTAGGATGATATTGATTTGCGTAAATAAACATATGCCTTGTTATTTCTCTGTGCCAGATCATATAGCTTTTGTTGGTGTCACTGGATAATGAGCATTCCTTACACTCCTTGTTTTACACTGCCATCCCCATGGCGTTCACGGCACATCTTGACTGTGTCGTGGCACTTTTTCATAAGCAAACCTAAAATCACCATGATTAAGTCATGAAGAGCAACAAAATTTATAAGCCTCTTACACTGGGCTCTTAAAATGGACCCAGCCATCCCTGTGCCGGACAGACACTAAGTGAGGTTTCTCATCAGCAGCACCCATGCCCAGACATCATCTACTCCTGCTTCCTTGAAAATAGGTTTCATTTTGACATCAGATCCTTGCTTCTGCCGAGGCTGCATCTTCACCCATCATTCCTGACCTTTCACAGAAGCCACTGTCGCGCACTCGTTAGGCTGATAACAACATTGTTGGCATGAGCTGCGACGTCGACCCGAGTCAACATTATAGAGCTTGACAATCTCTCATCATCTGATCTCAGGGGATCTGTGAGAGCTCAGAACCTTGTCTAGAGCAACAGTCTCCTACACTGAAGCTGTGTCACAGCAGGGATAGTGGGATGGCAGTAGCTAGGGGTATCGAGAAGTGAGAACGAGATACATACCTATACCTAGACAGAGGCAAACAGACAAACCAGTGAGTTTCTAGGTCTGGAAAGTACTTCAGAGCTAAGAATAAAAGCAGAACGTGCGCCTCCTCTCACACTGGCCCAGGCTTGCATTCATCTGAAGTCAATTTTATGAGGAAGACCTCACCATGCTATGTGGTCACCACTTAGCTGATGCTTGATAAGAAAACACAGAAGGCAGGAATGTCCTCCAAGAAATACGCTAATTTCACACAAGTTTAACTTTCCCCAATTGTTGGCTTTCTTAGCTCGCTTAAGGTCACTTGTTTCTTAGCTTTGGAAAATGATCCAAGGTGTGTGTTAAACCAGGCATCTTAATGCAGCCTATTATTTCCAATTTTATTCAGTTACTTGTTTCTTCTTTAACCACAGGCATAACCTTCAAAATTTTACTCATTTTTCTGTTAGTGGTGTCCCTCTCTCTCTCTCTCTCTCTGCCCCTTTGACTCCATTTGTCATCTGTACATTTTAATTATATGCATCTCTGTAGATAATACACAAGAAAAAACAGGAAGAACTTGAGCCTGTGACTTCACACTGCTAGTTTTTCTTGCTTTGTATCATTACTTTTCTTCTTAGATTTACTTCTTTTTCATGAAATCCAAGTAAGTATTTTGTCAGTTCTTCAGGAATAAGTAACTCATAACACTAGCCAAGTAGCAATCTTTGCAAACTAAAATGTACATGAATTAAAACCAAATTGTTTTAATTTTTGCTAAATTAGATTGGCTAGATGTGAAAAGGGGCAATGCAAAGTATTCTGGCTTTTTAAGCATGGACAACACATTGGCTAATTTGTACTGATTTTTATCTGCCAATCTAAATATAATCACATATTTTAAAGCAAATTCCTGCCATTTGCCTTTTGATAAAATGTCACCAATGCATTACATACTTTGCAAATAGTCTTTGTAAATCAATTTGTACTTACTAGATTTATTTAAACGATAGCATTAGAATTCCATGCTGGGATTTAATTTGGATTAAAATAACTCTCTACATGCAGAACATTTCCAAGGGTGGAGAGGCGACATCCCAATTATTTTCATGTCACCAATGCTAAATGTGTTTAAATAACTGACTCACCTGAGAGCTGAGCATTGTGTGAATGCAGGTCTGGTCAGTGGATGCATGTGTTTTACCCAAGGTTAATTAGTAGAGAGCAAATGAGGAAAAATGAAGAATTATAGCCAAATGAAAAGCAAAGGGTCATGGAAAAGGTATTATAGACTTGATCTTGTTAACTGGCCTTTGCGCCAGACCTCACAGACCCAAAACGGTTTGAATTCACGCAGTGTCCACAGCCTAGGCAAGTACTCCGTCTTAAATGCTCTGTGCAGTCTCAGAACTCTTTGCAGTAGCTCCCGTCTGGTCATCAGCTATGCCTTCGCTCACCACCCTCAACATCATTCTTAAAACAGCCTTTTGTTCTGGTTGGGTTTTGAATAAATTATCTCTTGATTTAGTCCCCAACTCTTCACTACACGATGAGGCTAACACATTATGGTGGACTCATGAATTTGAATGTGTGGTCCCCTTTTGGTAAAGCTATTTGAGAAGGATTAGGAAGTGTGGTCTTGAGGAAGGAAGTATGCAGCTGTAGGGCTTTGAGATCTCAAAGACTCACTATTCCCAGTATGTTCTCCCTGCCTCTTGCTCATGGACTAAGATGTAAGCTCTCAAGTTGTTCCCACCACCATGGTTTTGCTCCACCATCATGGACTCTAATCTTCTGAAAGTATAATCCTAATTAAACACTTGTTTTTGTAAGTTGCCTTGGTCATGGTGCTTTGTCATGGCAACAGAAAAGCAATGATGACACTTGTGTTCTCAGAAAGTGATTCTAAACCTCTTATAGCTACAGGCTAAATAAGATCAGAAATTTAGTGAGATTAATTACAGTTTTAAGGATAAAGTCACTTTCCACTAACTGAAGACACTGTGTTACAGCTATCCAGAGGTAGTTTGCTCTAAAAGGCAGAGGCAATATTTTACTGAGTGCATTCCTTGTGGCTGTACCTTATGCTTATATTTTTGAGTGAGTAGAAAAAGCTTCTAGTAAGAAAAGGAAGATATTGGCCAAGTGTTGGTGGTGCATGCCTTTAATCCCAACACTGGAGAGACAGAGGCAGGTGGATCTCTATGAGTTTGAGGCCAGTCTGGTCTACAGAGTGAGTCCAGAACAGCCAGGGTTACACAAAGAACCCCAGTCTAGAAAAATAAACAAACAGAAAAACAAACAAAGAAAAAGAAAAAAGGAAATGCTATTTCCATTTTACACATGGGGAAACTGAGACTTGAGAATCTAAGTAATGCTTCAGTGAAGTTAGTAAGTGATAGGATAGGTGCAACTGTGGACACATGGGTTCTAGATTTCTCTACCATTTACTAACTTCACAGAAGCATCATCTAATTGTCTCAGATCTCATTTCCTTATCTGTATAGTAAGGAGTGTTCATACCTGAATATTGTAAATATGTATTTACATGAGTAGTGGGTCTTTGTACATGGAAAATTATACACAGAGTATTATTAAATCAAAAGTCTAGGTATGAGGAAGGAAAACAGCTAGAGGTAAATGGATTATTATTAAGTAACATTATAGAAGCTGTAGCTAAACCCTGTCTGAGGATAAAAGATGAAGAACATATTGGACATCTTCTTCACACTATTTTTTTCTCTCTGTCCCCCACCCCTTTCTCAAGTCTGTACCTACATATGTATGTTCTTTGTCTGGTAACTTTAACTCATTTCAGTTCATAAGTTAATCTTGTTCTAGCTAAGTCCTAATTGGACCTGGGACCGAATCTATGAATCTAAGATGCATAGTTCAGTGATAGAATCAAACTGCCCCAAAGATTTTCCTGTAAACTACACTTAGAACTAGATTCTCCAGATGGAAACCTAAATGTTTTGATCACAAAATCTGGTTTCCCTTATCTAACTTCACTCTATTCATTTTCTCATCCCTATACTGGCTCAATCTATAGTTGGGGCTCAACATTAGTCCTGCCTGGCTGCCTATTTAATATGTAAGGTTTTCCAAGACCAGGATCCACTAGAGCCTAAAGAACCACCATGATAGAAAGAGAGGTATTTAAAATAAGTACCATTTTAGGCTTCGATCTGGAGCTCTTAACCACACCAACATTCTATATAGGGGCCTTATTTAAGTGACAAACTTTAGGAGATAATTTCTATTCTTACAGGTAAATCACATGTTCTATGATATTTCGTATGTTAAAATATATCCAGTCTTTCTATCTAATGGACTTTTAAATTTAAATAAAAATCTAAAAAAAAAATAAGTACCATTAATTTTGTTTCAATTATAGTCAACATAGACTTCCACTAAAACATTTGTTTCATAATTGAATTTAAATAGTATATGCACAACAAGGTAATAGAATTTGAAATTCATTCTTTTGGAGGTTTTGCTTGAAACCATTAGAGGGGATGGTGAGGTCCTGAGGACTCAGCACTGACAATGATTTAGTTAAGCAGGAGGTGTGCACTGGGTAAGTCCCTCTTTAGCCTCTGAATGTCTGCCAGGGGGCGGTTTAGAAGATGCACTTAGTATTATCCTTCACTTTTATTAATCACCAATTTTAACATTTAAGAAATAGGAGCAATGATGATGATAGAGGAAGGCAATTAGTTTTCATGGAATAAAGCTTTGGAGAGATTAAAATTACAAGGATCTGCAATACTAAAATTGTGTTTCTTCATATAAATATGCATATTTTATTATTTGTAAATTATGCATATTAAAATGTGCATAACGATAACTTCCTGATGCAGAACAAATTTAACCATTTTTTTCTGGGCACTATTACATTGGATACAGTATCAATAATACTCAAAAACCATGACTGTTTCTGTTCCAACATTTTCCAGTCTTACGAGAATTGGAAAATATCATCATGTATAATTAGCTAAAGGACAGAGCTAACTATAATAAATATAGGCAGAAATGCATAAAATACTTGAATGAAAATTGAAAATGGCACTATAGTATACCAAGGCAGAAACACACAGAAAGATGAATCTTGATCTTAATGTCAAGAACTGTCTATTTTTCTACAATATCACTACAAACTCAAGAAAATACAAATAAAATTCAAGTGGATAGTAACTGGAAAAGCTTGTTTTAAGTTAAAATGGGGACTGATTAAATGAAGATATACACAAAACTAAGTTGCTATGGCTCTGTGAATCTGGCATGAGGAAAAAATAGTTTTTAAAAATAAAATTTCAGAAGTAGTCCTAATGTAAAATCTTTTATTAATGCTGTAAGTTTTTTATGACTTCATACATGTGTATCATGTTTGTGATCATGTTCAACCCATTAAGTTGAGGTAACAAGTATCCTATCCCCTCTCCCACCCCACTCCTAGTGATCCTCTTTCTCCCAACTAGTCCTCTTTCTCTTGTGTCTTTTTAAAGATTTATGCAAAAATAATTTAATATACAATAAATGTATAATTTCATATCAATGTGGAAATGATTGATAATATATAATAATGGGACCAGGCTCTAGCTATGTGGAAATATACAAAGGATTTCCAACTTACATCTTATAACAAAATAAATTCTAGAAGAATCAACCATATAATAATGTATTCATGGTTACCAAAAAAAATAGAAGAAAATATTAAAAATTGTTATTGAAAGTACTTTTAGCATTGCAAAGTTCTCGCTAAATATAATTACAACATTTTGGAGGTTGGTCTGATGTATTTCGATGCTAATTACTGCTTGCAGTCTCTGTGCCCCACAAGTACCTTGGCTAACAGCCTAAACTGTTTGACCAATACCAGGCAATCACACCTGGGAAATGAGATAGACGTGGCCAAGTTTCCAGGGCTGGGGTAGACAGAGAGTCTTGGGAGGAGAGAAGACTGGAGGAGAGGAGGAGGAAGAAGGCTGTGCAGTGAGTTAGGTAGAGAACAAGCACATGGCCAGCGTAGATGGAGATTTGGTCCAGATGATGATAGTTAACAAGTATTTGGGGTTATGGGTGGGAGGTAGCTTGATAGAAATTATTAGAAGGAGATGGCATGAGATTGGGGCAGGTTATGGGATACCTGTCCTACTATGGGAAGTAGTTTAGGGGTTAATATCTGCCCTGCCCCAGCTTAACTAAGGCTATTTTAAAATACAACAGGTGTCTGTGTCTTGATTGATTGCTAGCAGGTTAGAAAATACTGCTGTAATAATAATTATATTAGGCCATACTGATAAGTTAACTGCAACAACAAAAGGCATTAACAAATGGATATGAGACCAAAAAAATTGAAATCTCATATGGATGCCCTGTAACACAATAAAACATTTAAAAAATGAAAAAATACAGGAATATTTTCAGATATACTATAAGAAAAATAATATCTTTCATATAAAACTGTTCTTATAAATTAGAAATCTACTTTTCACCAAAGAGAAAAATGTACAAACGTCAAATTTTAAAATTTGAGTGTCAATAAAACATAAGAAGATATCCAACTAGTAACACAGCATATGGTTCTTAAATGTACAATATACACAGCTATTTTATTTGATTATTGAGACTCTAGTTGATAATTCAGAGCTCACATGTAATATAGGAGTGAGGAATGTATATTAATACATTTTTAGAGTACTGTTAGATGATATTTGTTACTTACTTTAGTCATTGCCCTGACAAAATATTGACAAAACTGACTTAATGAATGAAGAGTTGGTTCTGGCTCACAGTTTTGAGGGACACAGTTCAACATGTTGGAGAAGACATAACTGAAAGAACATGCAGCCTGACACCACGCATCTGTTGTCAGGAAGCAAAGACACATGTGTGCTCTTGTTCAGCTGGCTTCCTTTTTCTCGTTTAGTCAACCTTGGCCCCTGCTCTAGGATGGTGCTGCCACATCTCAACTGAAGGTTTTTCCTTCAGTTAAACCTTACTGGTAGCATCTGCTCGGCCATACTCAGAGCTGTGTTTCCTAGGTGGTTTCAGACCTACTCAAGATTAAATGAAAATTAAACATCATATACTTATTTAACCAAGAAATTCACTTTCTGATATCTAACAGCTAAAACTATATGTGAGAAAAAGTAATGTGTTTTCCAGGATGTTGATTCATATGTATACATGAATGCAATGAGCAAAGCATCACTAGACAAATAACAAACATGTCCAACAATGAGGAACAGGTAAATACATTTTAGTACTTCTGCAGAACTGAATAATAAGAACCCATTAAAGAGGGAATATTGTCTTATTGTCTCACTACATAACATATGTATAAATATGCCTGTGTGATTCTTACATCTTATATTAGAATACATTGTAGATAAAGCAATTATTTTAAGGTATATTAATAGTTTCTAAAAGTATAAGGAAGTAATTTTACAATAAATTATATAATAATATATACAACATAAAATAATCTTGGAAGGTATTTTGGGTAGGAAAACCTAACAGCACCTTTTGGGTACTATTATATCCATGTTTTTAGCTGTTTAATGGTTGGTGTGGTTTCTAAACATTGAAATGGTAGTAGACTCAGTAATTGATAACACATATCAATGTAAAATTTTAGTATCAAAATCGGCAGGGGCATGTCTCTTGGGAAGACTTAAAAAGCAGGCTAAGACACATGTCACATGAAGGCTCTCACTATGCCAGTCACATGTTCCAAATGTTGTAGGAGGTAAACTCTATAAACACAACGCTATAAAACACAATTCCACAAACAAATGTTTAATGTTTTCTTGTGCTTTCCAAAGTTTCAGACTCTTCTAATCAAACAAAGAAACCAGTGAGTAACATGTAGAACAGTTCTTTACATAGAAATGTAAAGATACAGTTCTTACATGTCTACACCATGTGCATGTTCTCTTACAGTGGTTATTCTTTATTCCTCCTGAGTGCTGGGATTAAAGGCATGTGCCAGCATGCCTGGCTCCAATTTTTTTTTTATTAGCACTTTTAAGAAGAAAAACCTTTTCTGACTTTTGAGGCATCCTTTCACTGTTCTGTATCTTTCACTTTCCCTGACTCTAGAGTCCTTCGATTTACACTGGTCGGGAGATGATCTTCTTTAAGCAAATCTTCTAGGTGAGTGTCGATCTGCTCGAGGTCTCCCACTGGAGCACCCTGGAAAAAGAGAGGCTACAGTCACTCCGGGAGGGGGGGTGGGCACCGATGGGGGAGAAGCTCAGCTGTTATCCTTGTCATTCCTGCAGCCTCCTGCAGTCATCGTGGTGATTCGTGTGGCAACAACCCTCCATCATGTCTGATTAATGCTCTTAACCTTTGCAAATGTTTTCTCTCATTTAATCTCATTTTCCGCCTACAAGTGGTTGAGGATTTGAATAATGCTTTCTTCCCAGTGGAAGTTAGTGTTTTCCACTTTCAACAATTGGCTGAAGTGGTGGTGCTGACAGAAGCACAAATACAATTACCACCATGTGAAATATTTAGCATTAATTATCTTTTTTGCTCTTAAATAATGTAGCTTTTTAATCACTTGCCAGACCACCAAAATTAAGGGGGATTTCTCTTCTGGCAGTATGCTGAAAAATTAAGCAGAAATACTTTCGTGCCTTGTTTTTCTGCTTGACACAGAAGGCACTCCTGATAAAGCTGGAGATGAATGTACTAGAGGAAAATGAACTCCCACTTCAGATTACTCACAACTTGGACAGGAACCCAGGCAGCCCGGATTCAAATCCATGTTCCCCACACTCTGCAGTGATGTGCGGTGAACTTGCCCATCTCTTCTCTAGTCCCTTCAAGGACAAAGCCACCCTAGTCCTTGAGGGCTTCCACAGAGCCCCAGCTCCCACCTTGTCACACAGACAAGCTCAGGAAGACTTATCTCAGACCTAAACCTAAGGCCAAAATACCACAAGCTCCTTTCAACTCAGTTTGAACTCAGATTTCTCTATTATTTTTAGAATCTGTAGAAACCCTTTACAACCTTGGAGGCTATATTTAAATTTTTGGTATAGCCAAGAATTCTATGTACTACCTAGAAGCTGGACCACTTATAGGGCTGGAGGAATTTAGGAAAGGGGTATGATATACCTGAAATAAAATGTTTTAATGAAACCCATCACTATGTTCAGTGAATGTATGCTAATAAAAGAAGATGGACCAGTACTTAGCACTTCAATTCATCACGGAAGCATACAAACAAGCTGGCAATAATTCACATTTATGAAGTTTCCTGGGTTTTTTTTGTTGTTGTTGTTGATTTCTTCCTCTGGGATTAAGAGAATTTATCTTCATTTAAATGAAAAGATAAAATTGCACTGAAATATCTCACTTCCTGGAAAAATTGGGAACTTTTGCCTACTGGACAAATGGTATTGAGAAGTTGATCGGCCGAGTCTAAACTTACCTAGGAAACAGGCCTCTGGGCATGCTTACAGAAGATGGTTTTGACTGTGTTAAATGAGGTGGGTGGGCCCTCCTACTCAAGGTCTGGGCAATGTAAGAGGATAATGGGACCTCAGCAGCAACATGTATTCAGTGCTCTCTTCTCTTGACTGCAGACATGATGTGACCAGCTTCAAGCTCCCAAGCCTTGACTTTCATGGTGGACCACATCCATGCACTATAAACTAAAATACACTCTTCTCTCTTAAGCTCATTTTATCCAAGTATTTTAGAAAAAGACAGACACTAAGACTATCATCAGCTAATGACACAAGTTAAGATTCTACTTTTTGCCTAGAGAAAGAAGTGCAGCAAAATTGCAATGTTCTAATCTAGGCCTTGAAGGTTAATTCACTTCTGCTTGTGTATGGTCAGCCAGACCAGACTGTGCGTGGCTCAGGTCTCGGTGTCTGCAGCAGCCCTTCCCATCACAGATATGGGCCGACACTCTACTGGGGATATTGTTTGAAACTAGGTAACAGACTGCCAGGTTCCTAGACTTCTTGCCTGGAGAAGCAAGTTTTTAATCGAAGGGGCCAGACATCCTGTCCCTATGCCCTTCCCTGCCTGGCTGAAGACTGCTATGGCGCATACCCAGGCTGCTCAGAGACATATAAGAGACCCCAAGGGTGTGATTTCCTCTCTTCACATCACTCACCAGTTGCCTCTGTGTAGTAGTGTTAGGGTCAGAACTCTCTTCAGAGCTCTATCGCTCTGCTCTCTGTCTGTCTATCCCCAACAATCTATCTCGGTATCGGTCATGAGCCCAGCTCTGAGCCTTTTCAGAGTTTATGATCATTATTAGCAGCGAGGGCTGGGTTAGGTGCTTTACCTAAGGCAAGTAAGCAAAGCACGCTGATAGGAGAGATACCCAGATGCAGGGTCTTTCTACAAGGCCTGTTCCCACCCCTCACCCAGCTGACACTCACCAACTGAAGTGTCTGCAGCAGCAATGCCAGCTTGGCACGAAGGGCATTAAGTTTCTCCTCAGTCCTCTTCCTCTTTAGTTCACATTGTCCCAGAAAAACTTCATTAAGTACCCTTCTTCTGTTCGTCTCATAAATAATGGACTGCATTTTTCTCTTGAGTCTTTTCTCATATTGAATCATATAGGTATTCTGGATCTGAGAATGTTTTTAAAGAACACAATATACATACATACATACATACATACATACATACATGCATACATACATATATATATATATATATATATATATATGTTTTAACACATTATTATTTTCCCTTAATATCACAAGGCAATTTCACACTCCAGCCCTGTACACACTGGCTAAGAATCAACTCTGATACTTGAACTTGCTATCTGATAGAGAGGAAGGAGGAGGAAGAAGACACAGCATGTGGAAGTAATTATTGTAGAAGGGGCAGTGAGGTAAGCTTAATGGCCTTGGCTTTGGAATCAAGAAGAAACCTGCTGAAGGTTGAGTTTGTTCTCTCATCAATGGTATAAAGTCATCCTCGACATCAGTACCTCACAGGCACTGGCGGATGGCCAGGCACATGGAGCATCTTGATGATGCAAGCGCTGTAACTCACGTCTGTAATGTTCAGTGAGCACAGAGGCTGTGAAAGACGGAATTGTGCTCTCATTGCCTTTTTAGAAAAAATCCTAATGAAAAGAGTACTGAAAGGGCCCCAAGGCCCCTCAAGGATTTAAGGTCTGTGCTGTTTTCCAAGACAGCAAGCTGCTTCCACAGGCCCCTCTTCCATTTCAGAATGGTACTACTTACTCATAGCAACATTTTAAGAGGACTGGGGTGGGGCTAGGGGTATTCTGAGAAAACAGATACGGGGCAAAACCCACTTTGATAAACATTTAAATGTTTCTAAAGATTTCTGTGTGCTAGTGTTGGCTGTTGTGACAAGGAGTGGTGAGGTAGCCTCATTCAATGTGTATGACTACACAGTCACTCTGCACCACACTCACTCACATGCATTAATGTGTGCATGGTTCCTCCACACCGTCTACAACATGTGAGCCATGCTGCTCTCATGTGTTTCTCTTCTATAAAAACCAAATGTGCAAAACTTACCTGCCCATAGCTCTGTGTGGTAAATATTTACAAACACCTTCCTAAGTCAGGGCACTGACCTTCTTAATTATTATACAAAGATGTATAAGGAAGGCTTTGCCTTCAAGCAGGTTTTAGTTGGCAGTGGGAGGTGGCCCAATTAAGTAAGAATTCTATCTACTGTGAGGAAGAGCTCTGCGCCACCAGCTGGGGCCTGTGTTGGAGTGGAGAGGGTGTGATCTCATTAAACTAAAGAACATTTCGTTTCACCAGAGCAGGGAAATGGAATCAGCCTTGGCGTCCATTAACAGATGAGTGGTGAAATACATGCCTACACACAAGAGAACTTATATGGCTGGGCAGAAAATGAAATTGACAGGAAAATGGATGATAGCTAGTAAGTATTACACTGAGGTCACGTGAGCTTGGAAAGACCAATGCAACAGCTTCTCTCTCATTTCATGTCGATCCAGGTGGCAGCAAATATGGGTAAAGACAAGAATATGGAAAGGGGCTGTGGGGATGGGAACAGGAGGCATCTGGGTGCAAGGGGTAGAGCAGACAGCGGAAGGAAGTGGAAACAGAACACTGGGGTGGAAGGGTGTGTGTGCAGGGTGGGGATGTGGAGCAGAGCACGTGGACAATCAACCAAAATGAGTTATGTATGAAAATTCCAGATGAAACCTGGTATGCCGCTGGCTACTTTCATCAACCAACAAATGAAAACTCTGACCTAGAGCGCATGACTCACAGCTTATGTTGTTACGTTCCCTCTGATTAGCTCTTTTTTTTTTCATAAACTCAACTGAGAAAAGGCTCTGACAGTGCTCCACAACAGCAGGCAGTGGCCATGTGTGTGTGCATGCAGCATGATCAAAGGAAGACAGACCATGAGTTGCGTTGATGGTTATGTAAGCAAATCTTAGGTTTTTTTCAGAAGTGGGGGCTTGTTTATTTTGCTGTGATTCCTTGACAATATCTGTTTTAGTCTAGTGTTTTAAAGATTCAGAGAATATATTTCTTTAAAACTGAGAGTTTTCTATTTTTCACTCAAACTAAAGTCCCGTGTTGGTGCCTCATAAGCTCTAGTTGTGGAAACATATGCATTTTCAAATTCAAAATGATGTTGATCCATAACATCTGATATGTTATGCATTAATCTAAAGATGCTTTATCTAATTGATAAAGATGGGAAATTTTGATTTCCTTTCAAACCTAACTTTTTTTTAAAATGTATTTATTCTTGTTACATCTCTATGGTTATCCCATCCCTTGTATCCTCCCATTCTTCCCTCCCTCCCATTTTCCCCTTATTCCCCTCCCCTATGACTGTTCCTGAGAGGGATTTCCTCCCCCTGTATATGCTCATAGGGTATCAAGTCTCTTCTCGGTGACCTGCTGTCCTTCCTCTGAGTGCCACCAGGTCTCCCCCTCCAGGGGACATGGTCAAATGTGAGGCACCAGAGTACATGAGAAAGTCATATCCCACTCTCCACTCAAGTGTGGAAAATATTCTGTCCATTGGCTAGATCTGAGTAGGGGTTTAAAGTTTACCGCCTGTATTGTCCTTGGCTGGTGCCTTAGTTTGAGCGGGACCCCTGTGCCCAAATCTGCCTAACATAATGTTCTACTTGTACAAACCTGATTTCCTTTTTGGAGCATGGGGTCGCTTAGATTTCAGGATATAAATAGCATTGTGGAAAGGACACTTACCTGGTTGAAACATGCTTTTAGCTTTTGGTTTATGCTCTCTGGGCATCGCTCCAGCTGTTTTCATAAACAATAAAAGAAAAGAAAAGGACATTAAATTTACAGAGTGATCTGTTTGGAATACAGTTAGAACAGTGTTCTTTCTATTATATATATATATATTCAACAAGCGTAGAACTGACCAACAATAGTCCTAGGGATCTTTTAAGTATAATTAAGTTAATTAGCTGAATTAGACCCATCTGACTTTATTTTTTTTCTGTTGTTTTCTTTTTCATTATTATTACTATTTATTCAATTTTTATCCTGATTGTTATTCCTTCACTTGTACCTTCCCATTCTTACCCTCCCTCCCTCGTCTGCCCTATTCCCCTCCCCTAGACCTCTGACAGAAGGGGACCTCCTCCCTCACCATAAGACCACAGCCTGTCAGGTCTCATCTGGATAGCTTGCTTCCCTTTCCTCTGTGTACCTGCAGGCCCTCCCCACCAAGGGGAAGTGATCAAGTAGGTATTATTTTCTTTAGAGAACTATGGTAGACTACATAAATAAAAAACACAGCACTGTTACATAGTCTGCAGATAAAACAAATCACAGTGGAGGAAAATAAAATGGCAAGTATTCAAAATGCAATGTGAAGAAGGCATATTTTGGATGGAAATAGACTAGGAGTTACTGGCATATTGGCCAGGATGAAAGTTAAGAGATCAGATGAAATGGCACTTAGCAGAGAAATCAACAGAGACTAGGAAGAAGCCCTCAAACATGGTAACATCCAGAATTCAAACAGAAAATAGTTCCTATAAAGATGATGGGGGAGAGAGGAAAGCAAGGAAGTGGGACATTTGTGGTCATGGAGGCCATACAAAGAAAGCACTTCAGCGAGGAAGGAGAAAACTGAGCGGAAGGCCTCTGGGAAGTCAGGTAAGAAAACAACTACTGCATCTGGCCTAGAGATCACTGTTCACTCAGACAGGAAGTACCTCAATTAAGTAATGCAGTATAAACCCACTGCATTACTGTGTTACATCTCAGCTGAGGTGAGAGAAGATGACAATACAGAAGCAATGAGTACAGACTAGAGAGTTAGAGCTGTCCCTCAGTATCAACAGGGCACACCTCACCTCTGTCCTATCAGTAGTATGTGCTCTTTTTACTCACAGCCTTTCCTTGTGCACCTGTCAACCCTACAGTTAATACTGACCGTGTTGGTAGAAAATGGCCTCTGAGTGCCCTGCCTGGGTCGTGTCTTCCCTACACTGACCTGGAACAGCACCATCACCTCCACTTGCAGGGCACTAAGCCCCACTGGGACTTTTCCCCTGGATTTGAACCAAGGCCTGTTGTGAGACTCGCCCTGTGCATCTGAGGTAGCTGGCCAAAGGTTTCCTTCCCATCTTATGTGGCACCATCACTAAGAGGATGCACTGTCTTTATCATTCTCCATGATGTTTAGAAAGAGTAGGACCCTGAGCACCGATAGGGCTGATCTATGCAATCCTTAGCTCAGCATCTCAATACTGGAAGGTGAAGTCAGAAACTCTGTATTTGGTGGGAGAGCAGTGTGGTGGTTTGAATGAGAATGCCTCCATAGGCTCATGTGTGAATGCTTGGCCCTCAGTTGCTGGAACTGTTTGGGAAGTATGAGGGGGTGTGTCTTTGTGGGTGTAGATGCATCACTGGGTGGACTTTGAGGTTTCCAAAATCTCATGTCATTCCCAGTTAGCGCTCTCTGCCTTGTGCTTGTGGGTCAGAATGTAAGCTGTGAGTTACTGCTTTACCATCCTCGCCTGCCACATTTTCCACCATGATGATCATGGACTCAGCTTCTGAACTGTAAGCCCCAGATAAACTATTTCTTCTGTAAAGTTGCCTGGCCATGGTATCTTATCACTGAACTAGGAAAGTAGCTAAGACAAGAGGGAAGTCTTTGCGGGCAACTGTCTCAGTCTATAAGATTGTCCCTGCCTTACTTTGCCTGTAATCACAGTGATGTCTCACATATCCAGTACAGAATTTCTGTTTTTTTAATTTTATTATTATTTTTTACATATATGTTTATATTATTACACATATATACAATAGATTACCTATAGCAAGAAGAACCATGACACAATCAGGAATTATATAAATGTTACATTCTTAGTGTTTTGGCTATTTGTATTTGGCAGCATTGGAAAAAAGTCTTTCCTATCTTGGTGCTTCTAAAATTCTGAATATAAATCAATCTCCATCACATATTGTCATTATCAACTTAAAACACCTATCTAGACTGAAAAACATCTTAACCCCTAAACAACCAAGCTTCATTGTAAAACTAAGCTACCTGCTCTTCAATTCCAGCATAGAATTTCTATCTCCAGTCACTGAGAACCTTCCGAAGTCCTCTTCTGGGCAAGACTCTTTCCTTCACTGAAGATTAAATTCAGATTATTCTTCTATTCACTCAGGCGCAAGACAGAAGATAGCCAGCTTACCTCAGTACTTGTTAGGAATTCTTCCATAGATGTGCACTCAAATTCTGATGATATCTGAAACTCAGGAACAAAATACAGAAGGATCTCCCTGGGAAGACAATCATCACACAACAGAAGTGTACCCAGACCAGAGAGGCAGCACCAGCCCAGCAGAACAGGGTGTGTCTCTCAGGTGTTTAACCTCCTGGCAAGGATGAATGCTAGTTCCTATCAAATATTTTGTTTTCAACGCTGACATCAAAGTGCTGTCCTGGAAACAGAGACTAGTGTTAGGGACTTGGGTATGGTGATAGAAGGGCAAGAGGAAGGCGCCTCTCAGTGACTCAGGAAGGCTCTGAGTCTTGACTGGGTCAACACTAGCACCTTGATAGTGGCTCTGTTCTATAGCTTTTCTAGATATTGCCATGAAGATAAACTGAGTAAAGAACACACTTTTATTTTTATATTCTTTCTTTGAACCATACAACTTATTTTATTATTTATTTCAAATTGAGAAGGTCATTAAAAGAATAAAGAGAAATGAAAGCCAAAGGACAAAAAGAATAAGAATGGGGAAGCAACAGGAAGGAAGAGCAAAGAAAAGAAAGAAGGAGTGGGTAGATGGCTTAGTGTAAAACGAAGTATGGGGATTAGTGCTTCCCTGCACCGACATGACGGACAGATGAACGTGGTGAGCACCATAAGTCCCGGAGCTCCAGAGGCCCTCTACACACACACACACACACACACACACACACACACACACGCATGCATGCACGCACGCACGCACGCACACGCGCGCACACACACATACACACAGACGCCTACACACACACACATATGCAAACACACATAGGCATGCATACCACAGATACATTTCTGCTGGGGAGACAGGCAGACAGATACACAAACAGAGGAGAAATACTTTAAAAGATAAAAAGGTTCCCAATACCTAGAAAACCACAACTGACCATTCCAGGAATGCCTTGCGCCTGTATTGAGTGTTTTTTGTTTTTTGTTTTCTAAAGAGAATTCAATGTTGAGAGCTTCCTGGAGAAGAACAGCTACCGACAACTCCATTCACTTCCCCATGAAACAAACATTTAACTACTCAAAGCAGTTCCCTTCATCAGAGCCTACAGAGCTAGTCTTAAAATCCACAGATAGGCCCAATGTGGTGCATAGCCTTTAATCCTAACACTTGGGAAGCTGAGGCAGGGAGACTGAGTTCAAGACCATCTTGAGCTGCATAATGAGACCACGTCTCAGAAAACAGCAGACAAGAAATCAATTCCTGCTCCTAGTCTTCTCAGACAGTGGCATCCCTACACCTGAACGTGCCTCACTTTGCCAGAATTTCTGGTGTTAGCTGTATTCATGACACACATTTCATTTCTAGGAGAACATGGAGTCTAGAGATGTGCAGCCAGCCCATCTGAAGAGTGCGGAAGTTTTCTTTCTGATGCAACCCCCCCCCCCCTGTTCAACCTGTTGTGCCCTTCCAAAGCAAGTTGTGACTAAATAGCTCCTCCCTTGGGGATTCTGTTCCACAAGACTGACTAGAGAGAAAGAAAAGTGATGCTGCAATCTGCAGTCTCTAAACACACACACACAAACTTCATTTTTGTTGCAAAATTAATTCTCCTCTCCAAAAGTCAAACACTAAATGGGGAGAAACCCAAAAATTCACGCACACAAGTTCTAACTATTTAACAGTTCTTAAAATTCCCTTCAGTCATTGGCACAGGTCCCTTTTTCTTATGTCTTTCAGTAAGTAGGTATCCTTACTTTTGATCCAGAAGTGTGTATTTAAGCTCTCTCAGCCTCTCCAATTTCAGGTTCCCTTTACCACAGACATGGTCAGCCTATAATCCGCAGGGACGCCTAAAAGAGGTGTGCCTGCAAACATGCAGGGAAACACCTTAAGAATCAGTGCTCATTATGATAATTCTGAGAACACATGAGTCTACATGTTCACTAGGGAGATGATTTCTGGGAATGTTTCACACTCCATTGGTACCTAGCAATAGAAGCAGATGCACTTTAAAGTGTTGGTACACTCAATCAAATTGTCCCTTTTGATCACATGTAACTCACTAATATTAATAGTATCACTGTTATATTTACAAAGTGAAAAGTAAGAAAGCTGATGAATTTGAAAAGAATGTTCATGTAGCTGGAAAAGAAAGTTAAGTAACAATATGACCAAACTCTGCTACAGCACACTCAGGCTAAGAAAGCTATCCACCCACCTATCCATGGTTTTGATTCATAATAATTCTTGGATGGATATCTAAAATAATATAAAGGTACAAGATGATAACTATTATTATGAAGAAAGTTTGGTTTACTTTTAGCCATGGCACAAGGCAGGATTAGATAATCCTTTCCACACATTTTAAATGATACTCACATATTAATTAGGATATATACAGGTGCACATACATACACCAATATGTATGTGTAATTAATTGCATACTATAGAATAACTAGCTGATATGCCTTAATCTTCATGTCAGTAAATAAACTGGCCTTAATCCACAGCCACCAAACCATAAGGCAAAGAATAAGAAATAAATGATCCCCTAGAAATTGCTGGCAAGTGGTGAAGAACTATAGAAAGAACCCGTTCTTCAGACATTCTGCCGACAAAACTGACATCCATCCATCCATCCTTCCTTCCTTCCATCCAAAGTCATTCCTCTAACGGCCTTTACAATCTTATAACTTCTGTACACAGTTGAGTGTTCCCTGTTTCTGTCTCCTCTCCAGACGACTGTAGGATTGCTAACTCAGGCACAGTGGGTACCTAGCATGAGGAGATAATGAGGAACTTGGTGATAGGGCTTTACTGCTCCATCAACTACTTGTCCCATTACATAAAACCAAATGCCCTTCAAGCCCCTGCGGCAGGGCTACTGTTAGGCATGGCTCCGAAAGGGCAGGTTGTACAGCCTTCACATGCAAGTAAACGTAGCCCTTCAGGCCCTCGTGCTGCCGTAGGGGCTCTGTACGGCTGTGTGATGGAGTCTGTGTCTACAATGGCTATCTGCTTCCTTCCACAGACAGGAGCACACATGGGCATTAGCCAGGGGCGTGACTGGCTTTTCTTCTACCCTTCTGCTTTCCCTCTCCAATCTCCTCTTTGAGAACTTCCACCTTTAAGGGAGTTCATTCGGTTACTAAGAAATCAAGGCATTAAGAGGACTATCACTGCAGGCAAGGTAGGATTAGTGCTCTTCCTGGCTCAAAAAGCCCCTCACCTCACTCAACACATTGTTGAACCCAGCAAAATTAATGGTGCCCACTAAGTGAAAGGGGCTCCTGCTCTGAGCTCCACCCTTCCTATGATAGCTCTCTGAGAATTGCACTTCTGAGAAGCCTTCCACAGTATCGACAATAAAGCTCTCTCCTGTATCAGTCCCTGTTTGGAAAAACAAACAAACAAACAAACAACAACAAAAACCCAAAAACCAAAACCAAAACCAGAATCTTCACCCCTTCCCAGTCTCTCCTTTAAGAGCTCAGATTATTCTTCTAGGAGTTATGTCTGCAAGAGCAACATTCAACTGACCAAAGAGGGAAACTTAGTTGCTGTAAGTTCCCTACCTAAAATCATAAAAATTGACTTTTCAAAGGCCATGGGAATGTCATGCATGTCTTTGTGAGTAGAAAAATGTGAAATTCAATAAAACTTTATTACATCTAAAGGAAGAATACCATATGCATTTACATCCATCATCTGCTGGGCCACATAACAATAGGCAGCTAGCGACCACAAGTATCTTTCAAGAGACTAGTAACTTGTGGTGTATCTAAGTGAATATGGTTAGGGAAACAGGTCATAAAATCATCCCACTGGATGTAATAAAAAAAAATCCCCAATTGGTAGAAAACCAAAATAAAACAAAACAGGGTTTGTCTCTGTTTACTTCAAACATTCAACAAAGCATGTGGGAAATTAGTAACTATTACCTTAAATTAGACATCAGTTTTCTTGCTGTTTCCTTGATAGGTGAGCTTCTAGAAGGCATCAGTGAAGAAGACAGCTGGCAGTTGCTATCCACAGAGCTGACTTTGTGTCCAGAATGTGGCCTTAAATCTTCCATTTGCACCCTGGGCAAGCTGGGGCTTATGATGTCAAGAAACACTACATTACATTCCACCCATTTCAGAAACATTCACATGAAATGTTAATATGCAACCAATGAAAACAGAGACATCAGTGTAACCTCAGAGTTTCCACTGTGTGGTCATACAAGTCTTATAGTGATAATAACTTATTCTCATACATTGCTTCAAGGTTTTGGGGAAGCACTGATTAAGCAGAATTGATGATAATTCACTCATTAGTTAGGACTGTTTTAAGACAGTGTCTTATGTAGATTAGGTTGGCCTTGAACTCACTATGTAGCTGAGACCACCTTGAATTCCTGGCTTTCTTGCCTCTCAAGCACTAGGATTATAAGTGTGAGCTATCACACCTAGTCAGCCATAGTTTATTCTTAAAGATAATCATATACTGCTCAAGTCTTCTCTGCAGGAAGAGACTTTAGTTCTAATTTACGCTTGCAATGATGCATAACAACAAAGAAGGATCAAAGGTGGTGAGAGAAATTCCTAGTGAGGAGCTGAGGGAAGCATGTTCTAGGGATGGAGTAAGGATCCCACGGAATGAGTCATGGTGAGGGTGCATAACAGAGTGCAGGATGACACAGCACCAAAACTGTGGGTATGGATGGACGCCAACAGTCAAAGAAACCAAAGGTGGAAGGCCAAGGCGGGAGAAGATGGCCAGAGGTCAGATGAGTAGATAGGGCAGACCAGACAGTTTTATTTTCAAGTAGCAAGTAACATTTTTTAATCCTTGCACACTGACATCTATAAACCTAAGCTTTGAAGAGCTCTGTCTGGTTATATTGGGAAGGCCTTTAAAAACCACGTAATAGTATTTATAATGAGGAATGTGCCTCTACAGTCAATTGCTGGTCTTTGGTATTAACTATACTGTCTTACATCACCTGTGTATTTTAAGATGAAGAATATTATATAAACTAATGCTTAATCATGTAAAGAATACGTACACAACGTCTGAGTGCTCATTAATTATAACCTCCTTTATATGGAAATTTTATTAAGGAATTTTAAAGAGCATTTTAAAGTTGCTGGAAATCCTCTGTTAGGAGTGAGGATAAAATATTTTAGGCCAGAGCGTGAGAGAGCATTTCTTCTGTCAAATGTTCACAGCGCTGGAGGCATTGCTCAGGGATACAGCATACACCTAGCATCCATAAGGACTAGGGGAAACAGCTAATAACTGAGCCTTCCTCACATTAGTGTTTTGATGATTAAATCCTAGTTTAGTTCAGTACTGAGTATTACGTGCTCAGCACACAGTATCTTATAATTACTGCTATTATGATCATCTTTATCGTGGGTATCCTCAGTTCTGGATTTGATCAGTTTCTTCCATTAAGGTTTCTTTAGTTGGATTACAGTTCTACCATCCATTTTATACTAAGTCATCAGTGGGGTTTTGGGGTAGTTGGTTCATTTTGTTTGTTTGTTTGAGACAAGATTTGTCTGTGTAGCTCTGTCTTGAAACTGGCTCTGTAGGAACACACTGGCCTCTAACTCAAGAGATTAGCTTGCTTGTGCCTCCTGAGGGATTAAAGGCATGCTCCACCACTGTCCAGCCTGGGTCAACAGTGTTAAAAATGAACTTCAAGAACTAAAAGTCATACACTCACATAACAGAGAAAGAGAGGTGTGTGTGTGTGTGTGTGTGTGAGAGAGAGAGAGAGAGAGAGAGAGAGAGAGAGAGAGAGAGAGAGAGAGAGACAGACAGACAGAGAGAAAGAGAGAGAGAGAGACAGATGGATGGACGGCGGACAATAGACAGACACATGTGCATTCTAGTATGTGGATCTATCTTAAGTTTTAACTCACATTTTAACAAGTAATTATATATATAAAGTCTTATTCATGAAAAGGCCTGGTAACAGCACTGGTGGGAAACTATACAATTTATTCAAGTAAACATCAAGTGCTCACTCTAGATAGGCGTCTTTCTGGCTATTAGAGACACGGATTCAAAGGCAGATCATGTTCTTATGGAGTTGGGTTTATTTCTCATGGAAAAGAAAGGAAACAATCAAAGAGCTCATATGAAATTGTGAAGTGTTTAGCAAATAACCTTGCAAGCTGAAGTTGTCCTGTCACCTTGTCAACTGCAGCAGGGGCTCTGTGGATTTGCACATCTGCCTAGGAGAGCTAGGAAGCCCCAAGAAAGAGAACACTGACCTGTGACTCAACTATAGTGATTGAGCGGGGCAGATGGAACCCAGACTGGCAGAGCATGGAAGTATCCAGGTACAAGAAACTGTGTGGATAGACATGGGACGATGTCTAAATTTTAAATAATTTAGAACTCCTGGGAAACAACGTGGAGGATGAAAGGGGGAATATTGCAAAGGCAATGTGTGCCATGGGCGAATTTAAATGTCACCTTCAAAGAGATATGGAAGGGTTATGGAAGGCTTTTGAGTAGCCAGGCAGAGCTGGAAATGCGCACTGAAGTGCCATCAGAAAAACAAAGCTCTACTGTCTCCCTTGCCTTTAATTCAATGCACCACTGTGCAAAGAACACAGGATGTAGAATCAACAAGACAGCCTGAATGACTCAAGGAAGCTGAAGTGAATGCAGGAAGCATAAGAGACTGTTTTCTCGAAAATAGCTCTCTAACCCCACCCACTATATATAATAGCAATATCTAGCTGATTTCCAGAATGGCAGAATTCCCATGTCAAGGAAATTCCAGAATGCAAGGATTATAATAATTACAAGTATGTTTGACAATAAGTTAATGAGCTACCAGAAAAGCTTTAGTCCTAGGGTTTCATACTTTCACCTTGTCTGTGTGTGACTCTCAATGCTTTGGTGACAGTACAATAGTTTGAGATGGTTATCTATTGTGAACAGGAAGTGAAGCTTGCTCCCTTTCATTGTTCCCAAATCCTCACAAAAGAAATGAAAAGGTTTTCGGAGAAGGAGAATTTCTATCCTTGCTGTTTTCTGTTGTAAAATTTGGTGTCATTCTTAATTGCCTTTGTTGCTATGATTTTCTCTCTTTTTCTAGTTACGCACTGATAATTACTTTTCAGCAGCATAATTACACTCGTTTGGAATTTGTATAATTATAGTATACACACCTTTTCCAGTTAAGTGCTGAAGACTTTCTTTTCATTACTGCAGTATCATCACACAGCTCTTGTTTGTCTTCAAGAGAACACAGACAAAATAAAGAAAAAATCATTCTGATGATCACACTATAAACTGTACCAAGAAAAAGAAGAAAAGAAAAGAAAGAAAGAAAGAAAAAGAAGCAACTAGCTCATTAACTACCTGTATAGAATTTGAACATATATTAAACATCCATTTTTAAATTATGCCAATTTCATGGCAACTTATAACATACTCTTAAGGTAATTTATAATTTTAATGAAGTATATATAAGTGTATAAGTGTAATAATATTTTAAGAGCATCTGCAACCTCTTTTTTTTTTTTTTTTTGGTTGTAATTTTTAGCTACGATTCTTACAAGGTTCTGGATCCCTGATACAGTCCATTCAAATTCCCTGCTCACGTCACCATCCCCTAAGATGACCCACCTGGCTTTCCTCTCACATTCCACCCTCTCCTTGTGATTCAAAGAGTTCTGATGAGTGGGATGAAAATTGAGTCTCCAGCCGTGAGTTACACTTTAAAGTGGGAAGGGGAAGAAGCCTGCAGTTCCTAGAAGATCTGTTCACTCACAAACCCTCAGGATTATCGTTTGAGGGAGGGTGGCATTTTCAGTCCACAGTTCCTGGGTGGAATTGCAGCTTGTAAGCAGCTGATTGTGTTTCTTCTAGCTAGCGCTGTAATTTTTTGTTATGATTATCCTGATACTTCGGTCTTATAGAATTAACCACTGCCATTGTTTATTGCTACGTTGTTAGTAATATGGCTATCACTAAAGGCCATATAGAGAAGAGAGCAGCAGGGCAAAGCTTAGATGGTGAGTAAAACCTGAGGACTAGCCAACTTCCCTTAAGGAAAATAAAAAAAGAAAATAATGGATGGACAGCTTCTCCAACTGCATGAATGGCACTGCAAGCTTTGCCTGCTGATCTCTAACTCAAAATAAAACAATTAAGCAACAGTAACTAGTCCATAATTACAACCACTGGAAATGTTTCACAATTCATTCTTGCTAAACCAGGAATGAGTATTTGAAGTTAAATATAAATTTTAGGATCAAAATTATATTAACAATTTTTACATCACAAGTTGGAGCCATACTTCATGACAAAGCAGTAGTTGGAATCATGTGAAAAACTGGCATCAAAGTTAAGATGTTGGCTTTAAAATGTAAGATGTTGGCTAAAAAGTAAGTAAAAGAGATCATTGCCCCCAAAATCCTGGTTGTAGAATTTAAAAAATCATCTTAATTAAGATGAAAAAGAAAAATTGTGATTTCTTAGGGCCTCAACTGATGAGTTCAAAGGTAAACTTGTGAATAAATTGCTGAGAAGGTTACCTAAGCAACAAAGAATGCAGGAAAGAAGTTACTGAACAAGATGACCACAAAATGATTGTGTGGATGGCCAAAAAAAAAAAAGTGTGAGGAATGACAAACTCAAGCATGTAGGCTGAGGGTCACCAAGGACACTAAGAAAGACTCTGGAACTTAACTTAGAATACAGACAATTGCTAGCATGGCAGCGCATGCCTTACATCCCAGCACTCAGGAAGCAGAGGCAAACAGACCTCCATAAACCTGAGGCTATTCTTGCTTCATAACTTGTTCCAACCAGCGAGGACCCTGTCCTCAAACCAAAAACAAACAAAACAACAAAAGTTAAAAACAATGGCCATGACAGTGAAAGTAATGTGTGTGTAGCCTGGACCCAGTGTGGACTGTTAAAAAAAAAAGAGAGTGCGTAAAAACAGCTTTATAGTCAAACAGATTATGAAAGTTATTTTCCAAAGAGAACTTACTGACTCAAGACTGTGAGAGCTGAAGACAGTGCGGCAGTGCGGCAGTGTTGGGACACTGCTCCCAGCCAGGAGGCATCTCTCTGCTCTGGCAAAAGCGTATTCTCTTTCCAACCTTTCTCTTTCTAGACCAGTGGTTCTCAAATTTCCTGAAGTTGCAACACATTAATACAGTTCCTCGTGTGGTGATCCCAAGAATAAAATTATTTTGTTGCTATGTAATAACTAATATCTGATATGTGACCCCCAAAGGGGTCTTGACCCATAGGGTGAGAATCGCTATTCTAGAACAAGCTTATTTAAGTCCAAATTGCTGACAAACTTATGGGCGCTGCTGGGCAGTCAAGGGCAGCCACATAGCAGACAGCATCAACTCTAGTGCCACCTTCTTTGTTTTACCTGTCTTTGGGAGGGGCACGTCAGCTCGTTCTTGTTTCAGTGAGACCTTGGTGCTGCTTTTATCCCAAACCTGAAAAACAAGTTCTTCATTTAGAACTGTTCAAACCCATAGGATACAGGACAGGGTCACAAAAAGACTTTAAAATGCAGTGTCTACATCAAAGGCAGGAGACCAGAAGGCTATCCACACCAAACTGTGCATGGGTTTCTGAGGCAGAGACTGGTTACTGGAGACTTCTACACAGGTGGGCTCCTCCAGAATGGCCACTTTTGCAACAGTACATTTTCTCGTAGTATTTCTATGGACTATTTTTAAAAGACATACTTCTTTCCAAATTGATCTTACAGGGACTGCAAAAATAAGTCAATTTTTTGACTCACTGGGAATCAATAAGTCATTTGCCTGAAGGTCATCCATCACTCAGCTGAGACAGAGTGGGAGCTCAGCATCAGTGCAAGAAGAATTGTAGGAGATTGCTTGGTGTGTGTGGTGGCGGGTGGGTGGGTAGGGAACCTTAACTTCTAGTAATCCAGAGGCAGAGGCAGGCAGATCTCTAAGGACATATGTGAGGTGAGGATGACATTCCTTAAATTTGTGAACCTCACCTATCATGACACTGGGAATTCTCCAGGATCCCTTTGACAGGGCTCAATGGAAACAAACTTATTTTTCCAGCAGACAGTTCCATAGGTGGAAGGGGGGGGGGGGGGGGGGTGGGGGAGGGGGAAGGGGGAGATGAATATTACTGTGGCCTTCAAGAAACAAAAATACTCAAAATGATGCCTTAAAGTATGTTGCAAATCTTACCAAGGTAGAAAAATAAGCAGTTAAAAAATAGACGACTTAAAAAATGAGAAAACAGAAATAAGGCAAGGCCCCTCCTCCCTTGTCTTCTGTTCTGGAGATCCCACCCCTACCCCCCAATGCACGTTGAGACACCTGCTGTGAGGCAGGGATGAGGGGGCAGCTTGTTTTCTTAAGCTTCAGCATGGTAAGAGGTTCCTTAGCTTTTCTCACCCGTACATACTTGCTAACCAAACACGGCGAGAAAAGTGTGTCAAACTGCCTTTTCCCCACTTCCAGGAAACAAAGGTGGACTTCTGCAGAACACTTTGGAAACCACACTGTCTGAAAGCAGGTTAAGTATGCACACCTGTAGCCTAGCAACTGAGTAACTGTAGCCCTCCATCACTGCCCTGTGCTATTCCACTCAAACAGAAAGAAGAGCCTCCCAGGTAGGGAGACACAGTTGCTTTTCAGCTACTGTGGTTCATTTAAACTATCTTCACATTTATGCTGTAACTATCTGAATTCTCTAGGAAAAAAGTGAAAACACACATTTCTGAAGTTCATTTTGTGGAAATCTTGAAAGTGACCTTCAAATGTATGCCTTTCTGTGTTTCTGACATCAAATGAAATTAATGGTTTTCTCTGCTGTGGAAAGAAAAGCTACATGATATTAAGTGTCTCTATGTTTGGACTAAATAGCTTTTGAGCTGGTTAAAAGTAGCATAGACTATTTTCCACAGCAGTTAACAGTGCCTATAAGATGAGCTGAGGAGAACTTTGTACGCCCTTGGATATCAGCATACATTATTCTAATGTATGATGAATCTGTTCATGTGTATCAATTTTCTTTGGTGACTTTGCTTATGATGAAATAAGACAAGACCTTGTCCAATGGAAGCATCCAATCTGAACAAAACTGGCACTATTCCCAGCAAACAACATTTCTTGTTAGTGCTCTTTTTCTCCAACATATTTTTGTTAATTATTTGGCAATTTCGCATCATGCAACTAATTACACTCATGTCCCAAGTCTGTCCCTATCCTTGTAATCTCCCCACTCGAGGAGGAGGAGGAGGAGGAGGAGGAGGAGGAGGAGGGCAACGATAGCCATAAGGAAGAGAAGGAGAGAAGAGAAGGAAAAGAAAAACCCACAAGTCCAGTTTGTGTTGCTCATATACTCACTGGAGAATGGTCAAACTCCCAGTGGGCAGCCCCTTAAAAATAACTGAGTGCTTCCTGACATCCACCCCTGCCAGAAGCCATCAATTGTGGAGAGCTACACTTCAGCATCCTTATCCTATCTAGGCTCTTACTTTGCCTACGGGGAGGGAGGTCAGAGGAGTGAGGATAGGGGTTGTCATAGAAGCCTTCTATGTCCCTCTTTCTCAACTGTGAGTCTGCAGTCATTGATACCATGGCAAAAGAAGCTTCCTCTCCCTTTATAGTAAGCTGGAGCATGGATCATGGACTGCCACATGGTCTCTAGGTTCAGCACTAGCCACAGACCTCAGCACAGTCTCTGGAGGCAGTACAGACCACAGACATCAACATGGCCTCTGCCACAGCATGGGTCATGGACATCACAGCTCTCGGTGGCAGCATAGGCTAAGGACATCAACACAGCCTTCTGGGCAAAAAGGGTCATAAACACCTATATGGCACCCTGGTGGCAACAGGGCCCACAAACACCAACATGGCTTCAGATGGCAGTATGGACCAGGGACGTCCTCACAGTCTTCAGAAGTAACATAGGCCACAGACACCAACAGTGCCCTCAGCTGCAGCAGGACCCAGACGTGGCCATCAGGGGCAGTCTGGACCACAGATATCAACATGGCCTCAGGTGACTGCACAGGCCACTCAAATCAACATGGCCCCTAGCAGCAGCATGGCCCACAGATATCATCTTATTAAGTGTTCTTAACACAGACTCATAAAATTTTTATTTTTTCATTGTTCATTCTACTGTGAGTACAACATGCCAGGGCTATCTCCATTAGAAAGCCATATGACCTTAGACACCTATTTTATTTATTTATTTGTTTGATTGATGCTTGTTTGGTTTGGTTTCTTGAGACAGAATTTCACTGTGGAACTTGCTCTGTATAGATCAGGCTATCCTTGAACTCAGAAATCCATCTGCTTCTGCCTCCTGAGTCCTGGGCCTAAAAGCATATGCCATCATGCCTGGCTTATTTTTCTTACTCTTTAGATTTGAAATATAGAAAAAAACTTAATAAACTTAAAGCTGTTCACTAAGTAGCACTCTGGACATTTGTTTCAGTAAGACATTATCTTCTCTCACAATACACTTTTGTTTAGAGGGTCAGAATTTGCTCCAGGTGACAACAAGGAATTTGTCTTTTTAACAATGTTTCCTTATCTTCTTCAGTAGCCAGGCTGTGGTTTGCACTCTGAAGTTTGAGACTATCTGCTAAGATTTTTACTTAAATCACAAGACAGATAACACTTCCCAAATGGTAAATGAGATTACAGTTCAGTCTTGGCATGAGCTTAAAGATGTCTCAGCTTCAATTAGGTCAGCAATGAGCAGCATGGGACTTAACAGCTCTCCAAGGAATGAATGAATGGATCAATGTAATTCTGTGGCCAGCCTGCCCAGCTGGAATAAATACATTCTGAAGAGGCATGTGTGTCCCCTCCACTGGAAAGACTGGACCCCAAGAAAGTAGAATCTCTGAGGGGTTGGAGAGATTTCTCAGTGGTTAAGAACACTGCCTGCTCTTCCAGACATTCTGAGTTCAAGTCCCAGCAACTACATGGTGGCTTACAACTATCTATAATGGGATCTGATCCCCATCTTCTGGCCTACACCATATACATGTACACAGAACACTCATACAGATTATGAAGGGGAACAGAGAGATTTGGTGACACCCCAAGCCTATATTGCTGGGCAGGCTTTAAAACAGAAAGCATGAAATCGTGTCACTTAACAGTCCAGTCCAGTACGGTGCCCTGCCTACCACTGTCACAGCTCTAATCTTTCTTTCGATGTCATCTGACAAATTTTAAATCCTTCTCCAAGAGTTCTTCCAGGAAATCCACGTAGAGCTTTAGCCATTTCCTCTCCACTGGAGATTTCTAGGGAAATTCAAATTTCCCAGAGTTCATTCTTTCTGATAGTCTAGAGAGAAGACATGGGTCTCTTCAGAATGTATTTACTGCCGCCAGACAGGACCCTTACAGTATCACCCGCTCACTTTGTAAAGTATGCAAAAAGACCAGCACGTCAGGACTGTTAGGGAGAAAGGAGTATCAGTCGCTGTGCGATGCCTGATTTAAGTGTTGCTAGGAAACTCCAGAACTGGATGGCATCATTTTATCTGCTTTTTTTCCTTCTCCACCTTTGTGCCTTTCCCCTGACAGGGTACACATTATTATTAAGGACTTTAAAAAGATAACAGATAAGTAAATGCCCTTCTGAAAATTCAACACGCTGTTTTTCTTCTTCAGGGTTAATGCTTTGTTATGGGCCCCTCCACTTCACACAGTCATTTTTCTATTAAAGTGGAGTTAGTAGGGTCATCAAGCCCTGAGGTGGTGTTAAGTTCAAAGTCCTGCATTTTTCAGCCTGCTTTCTACTCTGTAAGAAAGATCTTTAATAAATAAAAAGATACATACTCAGTATCAGGTGATACAAGTTCTATGAAGGGTCCAAGGGGAAACTTAATTCCCCCAAAGCAGCAAATAATCCAAAAACTACAGCCTTGGCTCAGCTCCAGCCAGATTATAGAAGAGTTGCTTGCAAAAGCTCACCCACAGAATTACTCAAGGACCTGTGAAACTGGATTTCTGTCTGCCCAAAGCAGCCATCCCTCGCCTACAGACTTTATTCACGTGTCTCTGTTATGCATGTCAAAGTCCATGCTACATCCTGGCTCGTCTCATTACCTCCTCTACCCTAAACTCTCAGGCAGTTCCAGTTCACAGCTTACCTCCTCTCCAGATGCCCATTCTATTCTCTTTATGGTTTCGCGTGGTTCTGCCTCTACATGTGCGCGTGCACGCATGCGCGCACAAGCACACACACCATAGTCTTGGAGTGTGGAATAAACTTTTCCTTTTCCATCCCTAGGACAGTGAGCTAAACAGTTTCTTTATTGAGCTCTCCCTTATGTCACAGAATTTCACAGAAGAACAAGGAGTGAGCATTGACACAAAACTGTCTTCTCTGCTGGATCCCCAATATCCAGGTCGGTAACTAACAACACACAAAATTTTTTTAAAAACGTGTGTGCTGTTTGGTATTTTTGGTACAAACAATGTGAAAAATGAAGTCCAGGAATTAGAAGCCACAAAGAAAAGCCTGACTTCACACTATTGTCTTCTTACCTGCTTTTCTTTTTCACAGAAATTACATTACCTGATAGTATGCTCCATTTTTATATTTTTGTTCAATTAATATTTAGTAGAGTGTTGGAGGACAAAGAAAGAAGTGAGTAGAGGTGCTGAGAACTCCAAAGATGCTAGCTCATGTCATCTAAGGTTCAAGAGCCACAGCAAGGACACTGGATTTTGTCTAAGGATGAGGAACTATTACACAAGTTAGGGCAGGAGAATAGCTTAACATGACTTATATTTCGAATGGGACATTCATAGTTTTAGACTGTGGGTGCTAAGAAGAATATGGAGGTTGTTCATGAGGCTTCTGTGTTTGCTCCGGAAGAGATGGTTTTGCCCAGAGTGGTCACTGTGGAGGCAGCAAATAGCAATGACACAAAAAGTCTGACTCAACAGGGCTGGCTGTGTGCTCAATGCAGGGTCTAAAGGACTAGACAGCATCACTTATGAAGGCAACACAAACACTCTCTTGGAATTCTTTCCTCTCTTCTCTGCTGTAGCCTTCTGTGTCTCAACTTTCCCTGAACAGGTCATTCTTTTACTCTGCCCTCAATCTCCCAATGTACCGATTGAACCTACAGAATAAGCTTCCTCGGTTTATGGAAACAGTAGCTTAGTCAGCAGCATCACTGTCCACTTTTCACATTTGCTCTAGATATTTCTAACTTGTCAGGTCCAAAGGACCTCAAACTCCAAATTCCTCAAACTCCAAAAGAGAGTCCATATATCCAGAAATGAGCTCAAGCTAGACTGTAGGATTTCTGGTCATTAGATAAAACCGGCATTCCTCAGGACTCATCAAAGTGGTTCCCATTTGCCAAAAGGACTCATTTCCCTTGCTTCTGGCAGAAGGGACATTTGGCTTTCCATTGGCATATACTTTTGGCTGCACGTAAAAGCCCATGCTGGCCTGTAGGCTCCCCCAGTCCCTATACACAAGTACTTATTTTAAATTTCAAATTCCATATGCTAGCCTCCTGGTCCCTTTCTCCCCACAGCTACTCAACCTCCTTATAACCCGCCATTCTCTCAATCCTGGCACTTGCTCTCTTTTATTCTCTTACTCTCTTGACAATCTCTCTGTTATTCTTTCCCACTTCCCTAGCCCTGGTCATGACCAATCTACTTCCTTCTCTCTCTACTCTAAACTCTTCCAGATGCCTCTGGCAGGCATCACCCTCATAGCTACAATAAAAAGTTTAGCCATGTCCTGGAGCAGTTATGTTGGGAGTTTCATTGGGCTGCCCTCACCTATATGACTAACCTTCTTACATTTACAAATATCTTGCTGGCACCTCAAATATGCAATGTTATCATTGGCCACCAAGCAAATTCCTCTGATCTTCTGTTCCTTCATTTACAGCAGACGTTTGTCTCGACACTTATTTTATTATTTAGTTGTTCATATTCTTTACACCACAATGTATAATTTTTCTCTCAAGCATTTGTTTACCTCATATTCCTTATGTTATTTTCAGGCAGTAGAATCCTACTTGTGTTTTTATTTATTTTGTTTGATTTTCTTTAGTTCCTTCTCCTTCTGATTCATTGACTTATGATAAGGTAAAAACAAAAGAATACAAACAACAACAACAACAAAAAAAAAACCTTCATGATTAACAGAAACACAATGAAAACTTCCTGCAGACTTTGCCTACATACTATGTCAAGCATAAAGTGTCTAACTTCCCAACCCTTTCTCAATGTGATTCTGAGCTAACAGGTCACATTTCACTTCTCTGTAATAAGCATTTCTGTTGTAACCTAAGGTTCAGCCAGGAATTCCTTAGAAGAATCACAGAAGTCCTGCTTTGACAACTCTGTCCATATGTACGGGGGTCCCACCTTAAATGACAAACATAGGTCTTTTTCATTTCTCTAGCATAGCCATTCTTCCTTCTTCTCAACAATGACTATGAATATGTACTAATGCTACTGTCATTAGTAGCCAAGCAACTATGACTTGGAGAACACCAGGCAGTGCAGTGGCCTTGATTCTTTATTATTGGAATTATTAATTATTATTAGTCATACTTTCAATTCTTGCCATGATACTTCAAAGCAGAATTCACAGCTTGATTGAGTCCCACAAATCAAATCTAAGTCTACCAAAAGACAAAACAAAACTAAACAAAACAAAACCAAGAACTGTATTAACAAATAAAGGAAATATTTCCATTTAGCAAAAGCATAAATGACCTTAAATTGTCATTAAACATCTACTTCATAGGTATAGAGTGCTGCAGCAGAAGTATGCTGTGCCCACCAACACATGCGTCATCCTTGTCACACATTTTCCCCATTTAGCCTTTAGAGTTTGCAGTCCCAGGATTCATAGCCTCTGGCCCACTCCCTCTCCCACTTCACCCCATATTCTCCTCAGATAACTTTGCTTTCTCTGCTTCTTCTAGATTACACAATAAAGATTGAATATGGCTCCTTTCAAAGTACAGAATGTGGCTTTAAGAGACTTTTCAGGCTATGGGTGGTGGTGACATGTGCCTTTAATCCCAGCACTCAGGAGGCAGGGGCAGGTAGATCATAGTCAGCCTGGTCTACAGAGTGAGTTCCAGGGCAACCAGGACTACACAGAGAAACCCTGTCTTGAAAAAAAACTCAACTGAACAAGACAAAACAAAACCTCCAAACAACAAAACCAACCAAACCAAAAACCTTTTCATTTACACAGAATTATTTTCATTTCATCACAACCAACTATCCCATTCATTTCTGTAGCAATCATGACAGTAGCTGGTACTACTCTTACTTTATTTACAAAATACAAGCCAGCAGGTCCAAATCAGATAAAGATGGCACACAGCATATAGGTTTGAATTTGAAACAGCATCTTCTCTTAAGCTGCAGTCAGTTATCTTCCCATAATACAGCACTTCTCCTGGGATATGCGTATGAGTGCCTTTTAATTTCCCCTTTCTCTTAGGGCTACAGTTATGTCTTTTATCTTTTTGCTGTTTCTCACAATCTCTGGCACAACACTACTTGGGAAATTCACCATGATGGCTTGACTCATGCTTGCTGGTAGTCCACTCACAGGTCCCTAATATTTAGATTCAGTCTAAGTCACCCATGAGCTGCTCGAGCGCATGTTTCACACATTCATCTTCTGGCTGTCTGCACAGTCTGGTGGTGCTGATGGATGACTCAGGAGAGGCTGAGTACAGGTAATTTTCCTCAAAGCCCTTGGAGATCTCTGGATATATCTTAGGAATGGACTCCCCAGGAATGCTTTGGTAGTCTTAGAAATAGCCCAAGTACTTTCCAGGCTCATAAGAAGGCAACCAGGAAAGCTGATTAAGAAATGGTCTTCTGCATTCTCCACAGTTGAGTGGAGAGTGAGGACTGACGTTCACATGAACTCTGGTGCCTCATATTTGACCATGTCTCCTGGATGGGGAGACCTGGTGGCACTCAGAGGAAGGATAGCAGGCTACCAAGAAGAGACTTGATACCCTATGAGCATATACAGGGGGAGGAGGTCGCCCTCAGTCACAGTCATAGCGGAGGAGAATAGGGTAAATGCGGGAGGGAGGGAGGAATGGGAGGATAGAAGGGATGGGATAACAATTGAGATGTAATATGAATGAATTAATAAAAAAGAAAGAAGAAGAAACTGCCAAAAAAAGAAATGGTCTTCTGTTGGTATGAAGGCAAATTCAATATTCTGAAACCTTTTTCATTGAGGATTCAGTGTACGGTGCAACATACCTATGAACCTTTGTTAGGACTCAGAACAAGGACAGAGTGAGCACAGCAGAGTTAGGGATTCATCTTGCCGGCTCTTTGCTATTTGTTTTTTTCTTGATCTGATTTTTGGGTTACTCACCTTTTAAAGTTCCCTGTCCTGTAACATGGATGTCCCAAATCAAGTTGCAGCTGTTCCAGCTTGCCCTCTGGATTGGACTTTAACCACCCTAAACAAAGTCTCGATTGACAACTCATTAGCGCGCCAAGCATGCTTCAGTTTTCTCCCACTGGTCCTAGGAATTCAAACCACCCTGGTGCTTACAGGGACCTGCAAGTGGCCCCTCTGAGAGAACGACTGAAAAATAAAGGCAAACCAGGTGCCACTGCGAGGCTGAGCTTGGCTCTGAAATGGAGAGTGCTGCCTCCATCCACTCATTCCTTTAGTCACAGATCCTTCTGGGGCCCCAAAGTGTGTTGACCTCTGTTCTGAACACTGGTGGCTACATCTCCCCCAAACATCTAAGGCTCCACTGACGTTTAAAGTATTTCTGGCAGAATGACCCGGCCATCAAGCTTTTGAAGATGTGGACAGAATTCTGTTGACAGAACTGCTAAGTTTGGAAATGCTTGAGACAGGAAACAGGTCAGAATATCAAGTATTCATCAACAGGGAGGGCAGCGCATGTGCTTTGAACTCAGATGATAAATCCACTCACCAGCCTGTCCTCAAGACCTGCTCCACGGATGGAGAGGCATCTACAGAGGACGGCGAGTTAAAATCAGTCTGATCAAAAGGCTGAATGGGAGGCTGAAAGAGAGAGCTCAGCATCAAGGGAGTTTACTGCCCCAGCAGAGGACGGGACTTCAGTGTACAGCAGCCACGTGGCAACTTACAACAACCTATGACTGCAGCTCTAAGGCACCTGGTGCTCCCTCTGACCTCCACTGACTCCTGTGTACATATATACATATATATATATATATACTTCTGTGTACATATATAATGTGAAGGTGCACATGTGAGCACACACACAGCACAATACAACACATAAGTAAATCTAAAAAAAATAACCTTAACACAGTGGTTGTGAAGACTGTCGACATAGGGAAAATCCTTTTTTTTTTAAAGATTATATAATATCTTATTATTTTAAACCTAAACTACCCATGAATAACTATGGTATAGAGACATTTGTTCATGTTTTAGCAAACTATATTTGCATCATACATTCAGACTAATAACTGAAGGTTACTAGAGATGAAAACAAATACCAGAAAGGAATAAACATTGATTCCTATTAGAATCAGAAAACCTCTTCATAAACATGGAGAATAACACAAGAAGCCTGCTGAAGTTCACATGAAGAGCCTGCACCAATCTGACTTGGAGGCTAACTAGCTCATTTGAAAGTGGATTATAATATCTTTTGAAAAAAATCCTCAGTATTGTCAGGGCAGTGTTTCAATGTCTAGAAAGAGCCTCAAGCTCACTAAGCCACAGCTCTGAACAACGTGCAAGGTCTGACTTTCAAAAGCATCGTGTGAACGAACTCATCCCACTCCGAAAATGAACAGCCCACACTGGCTGAAAGGCCGAGCATAAATTAATATCAGAACTTTAAAAATGCGGTGGTAGTAACAACGGTCTACACAGCCGGAAGCAACTGCAGACAAGGCGCATGAGCCCAAGACCGAGAAGTACGGTGGGGTTGCGTTACATGTGACACAGGGCACAGAAGAGGGAGGACAGTGAAACTAGCTCCTCAGGGCAGGGCCCATGCCCGAGAGCAGATGGCCAGCACACACCAAGCTCAACAGCAACTTGACAAGTTCTTTGTCTCATAATGTGTCTAGGCCTTTTTTAAAACCTTACATATTGTCTGCATATAAATTATGGTTTCCAGTTTTATGTTTTTAAGGGATTCTTCTGTGTGTAAATGTCTATGTCTCTGCCCTTATAAGTGTCCTCTTGTTTTTTTCCTTTTGGTTCTTTTTCTTCTGTTAGGTTGTTTGGTCCTATTCCAGTTTGTTTTTGTTTTTCTTTTATCTTATCTTATCTTATTATTATTCCTCAGATGTCTGTTTTTTTTCTGACAGGAGACAGAAAAGATAGAAGGGGAAGAAAAGAGGGATGGAGAGGAGTTGGGGGAGGGAAACTACAATCAGAATATGTTGTGTGGGAAAAAAATCTATTTCAATAAAAAAACAATAAAAAGAAAAGAAAGAGATTTCAGGGAGAGGAAAAGGCAAAGTTTAGGATAATAGACGAAACTGTTAGACTCCTGAGCTCCAGCAGTGAGGTGATTTGGGAGAGCAAATGATCACGTGGTTGAAATAATAAGCAATAATGAAATTAAATGGGAATGTGAGGGGCAATTGATGCTACCGTCATTTCACTTGAACTTGGAAAACTGTCAATACAAGAGCCAGTGAGGTACCCAAAGTCACAAGGGAGGAAAAGCAAGTGCCCTACTGTGAAAATGCATCTTTTCTAAAGGCAAGCCGGCACAGTCAAGGAAAAATATGCTAATCAGAATGAAATTGTTCCCCAGACAACATGAAGCCAGTACAGTAGAGCGTAGCCAGGCAGGAGGCAAGGATTGCCTATGGTGGGCTGCACACACCATACATCTGGATCTATTAGACTTGGGAATAAGGCCGTAGGTTCCGCACTCAATTAAGCTCACCAAAATAATAAATAGTAGCCTGGCAAGTGAAGGGAGGGTGTCTTGTGTTGTAGCTAATTTTTCTTCCTTAAGTAACAACCTCTTGTACCACTGTTAGCACTGACTGATTTCCTCCTTAACATTCAACAAGCAGAGCACCGAAAAGAAACACATACAAACACACATGTTCACATGTGCACACACACACACACACACACACACACACACACACACACACACAACCCTACTATACCACAGGTACACACATACACAGTAGTTAAAAGATAACTTCAAAAAAAAAAGATAACTTCAAAGGATCATAGAGCTTAAGAATCTTCCTTTTTTTTTTTTTTTTTAACTTTACAATAGTACAGGCAGATAAGTGTTCATAGGTAATTTCTTCCTAGTTGAATTATTCCTACTACAGCTGAACAGAAATTAATGTTAATTCGTTGTATGAGTTTGAAAATGAATACCCTGCTAAGATCATAGAGTCACAAATAAACCAACTACCACACCCACACACAAAAAAAAATCAGAACTTGAGAAATATATCATACAACGACAACATAGCTAATTTCCAAAAAAGCACTTAGTAAAAGTTTGTGCAAGGTTTAGAAAAGGTGATGCTGCCACAGCTCCATGAAAAGCAGATGGAGAAGTTGATGCCTCAAAGCCTCTGTAAAACGAGTGTGACCCCAAAAGTTGCATGTGCAGTTGCGTCAAAGGATTCCTAACAGAAGTCTTGTGGTTAAAACGCACGTGTAGTTCTCCCTTCCTTTTTAGCTTCAGTTAAATTCTGACCTCTTTTCTAACTTTGAAAATGCTTTCAGGGTTAGATGCCAGATGTCCTAGATTTTGGTGTTCTTTATCATTGACTTTTGTTGTTGTTGTTTTCTTTTTCCTGCTCCCATACATAAATTATTCTTTTTTCAATGTCTTGTCTTCCTTCCTTCCTCTCTTTTCTAATGGCTTCTTAAAATTATTGCAATGTGCTTCATCTGGAAGTAGCAGAGGCTAGGCACAAATATGGAATAAACCAGACTAGCCAAGAAAATAGTAGCTAAAGGTGGAAAATATGCAATGGGACTGGACAGAGCTCTGTTTAAATTTTTCCGTATTTATTTATTTCTTTGAAATAAAACCCACCTACAGTCCTACTGTGCCTTCAATGTTCTGCTGAATGGAAGTTAAACCGGAAGAAATATGTTCCTTGGTGGGTCATGTACAATTTAAACAATTCATAAATAAAAAGGGATGCTATGTAATATATGGACAATGTCTTTAACAGAACCCCATAAGTGAAAAAGTCAGTGACAATGGCCAGTCCTTGAATCAATCCTGAACACCAAGTGACTCCACAGTTGCCAAGGTATACAGCTGTTTGATACCAACCATCGTTAGAATGAAAATACATTTATCTAGTGGAGTGAGTGCAAAGTGTGCCCATGTCTGATGAATAGATTTCTCCCAAGGGCTTTTGGTAACCATGTAATTTAAGTCAGTGCAAATTTATACTTCAGGGACTGATGCTGTAACTTAGTGGTTCCTAGCACCACAAAATAGATAGACAGACAGACAGGCAATAAATAAATAACAAAGAACAAGAACATCAGAAAAGAACATCTGCCAGGAGTTCATATTTAAAACTGCATAGGATCTGGATTGGGACATGGCGCTCTAATATACTCTTCAAATCTTATGCACAATTTTATACATTTACACATACATCAAAGTTCTAGCAGCCTGAAGAAAAGAGTCAGAGTTTAGTCCTATCTCTGCTGGTTCATGCAGCCACTGTTATCAGTTAGTATCTCTGTGACACGCTCATTCATCCTCAAGTGATTGAACTATGTGCTTCACTTATCCAGCTCGAAAGGATCCTTTAATTTTTATGAATGTGATGCTGCCTTAAGGTGTCATTCATCAATGAAGTTTGTCTTACCGGGATTACAGTTGGATCTCTGCTGCCAGTATCAACTTCAATGGACACCTTGCATTCCTGTACAAGATTTTCATTCTGCTTCCTTTTTATTTCCCATGAAGAAACCTAAAATAATAACAAAAAAAAAACCCCAAGGATTAGAACTGATCAATGGTATCTGTAAAGCCACTCCATAAACTGCAAAATAATATAGGGAAATTCAACTTCTGGTCTTTTCCTCCAGAAACATATGGTCGGCTGGGTATGGTAACACACACCTATACTCCCACAATTTAGAAGGATGAGACAGGAAGATCACAAGCCAAGGTCAATCTATATAAAAAGACCATGAAAAAAAGGCAACAAGAAATACATCAAAAGATCAACTAATAACATGTAACAATTTTACAAAAAGAACAATTACATTCATTTTAAACAGTAATAAACATTAAATGATCCATTGGTTTTGATTTATCTACCTTACTTTTTGATATCCATAAATATAACGACTTCCAAAATCAAAATAACTTAGTTTCTAAGAGCTGAAGTACATCCTACCTCCATTTCCTGTGTCTTCATCTGTGAATGAGCCACTATCTGGCTTCTACCCTTTCCACTTCACTACCACCAACCAGCAGCAGCAGCAGCAGCAGCAGCAGCAGCAGCAGCAGCCAAAGTCTCCCCTATATCCCCCCTACTGCCTCTATGCTTGGGTAAGTCAACAGACATTTTTCAGACTTATGGAATTTAGCCCTCTTTCGCAGCTCTTTTTGAATCTCCTTATTCCCCACTTGGCTTTAATGATAAAACACATCCTTAGTGTCTCTCCTCATAGGACTAGCAAGCCCTTTACAGCCTTACACAGTTACCTTCCTAGCCCTGTCTGCCTTCTTCTCACACTGCCCATCACCCTCACTCGTGCTTAACTGTGTCAGCACTTCATAGACTCACGTGTCCCGTGTAGACCTCATCTCTAAATCTAGGGGCACCTATGCGAATCCTGACTCCTCTCCTTGGATATCTCCTATTTTAAACTGAATCCATATTCCTTCCCATGGACCAATTGCTCTCCAGAATCCCCACTTTCACTGTAGAGCCAGGTTAAAGAGTTCAAAACTCAGCTGCCATTCTTGCCCTACCTCTGCTCACTTGGTACCCCTAAATTATCACCAAGATGTGACCATCTCCATCACCACCACCATTCTAAATCACACTCCAATGGTTCCTCCCCTGGATGGGCCTCTGAACAGCATGGCTCACTCTGACTCCTGTTGAGCATAACCATTGAGCAGAATCCATGCATCAGTTATCAGTCACTAAGATGAACTTCTGCCCATTGCATCTTGGTATTGACATTGGTACACAATGTAGGCAACCACTGGATGCAATATTGCTTTCCTTACATAAAGAAGAGACAGAGCAGCCTGGTGCGGTGGCACATGCCTGTAATCCCAGCCCTCGGGGAGGCAAAGGCAGATGGATCTCTGTGAGTTCAAGGCTGGCCTGGTTTACAAAGAAAGTCCAGGATAGCCAAGGCTACACAGAGAAACCCTGTCTCAAAAAGGAAATAGAAATAAAGAAAGAAAGAGGAAAGGAAAGGAAAGGAAAGGAAAGGAAAGGAAAGGAAAGGAAAGGAAAGGAAAGGAAAGGAAAGGAAAGGAAAGGAAAGGAAAGGAAAGGAAAGGAAAGGAAAGGAGAAAAAGAAGAGACAGAGGAAAACAAGCCTCAGGGCTGTGCATGCCTCCTCGTGGCAGTGTGTGCCTCCAGTAGCTAGTGCAGGGAATCTGTCTACCTGCGCTGCTATCATTTGGCAGAGGGATCTCTCATCTTCCCAGAAGACGTCAGACTGAGCAGTGGCGTTAACCAGATGCTGTGTGACATGTGACAGGCATATATAAGTGAAACATTGAGAGATGAACCCAGCATCTGTCTATGGGTCTATAATAAGGAAGTGCCTCACGCCCATGGACCTAAAGAGACCACACCAACTCTCTCCTAACTGTTCCTCTATACTATGCCAGACTAATCCTTTTTGAAGGAAAATCTGGCCACACAACTCTTCCATGTTAAAAAACAAAACAAAACAAACAAACAAACAATAAACCCAACTCTAGTGGACCGTCAGTGCTTTAAGGATGAGTCAAGCCCCCCTCAAGGCCTCCAGGACTTAACATGGTTGTGGTTCCTATACAGGTCATTCCTGCTCCTTTCTGTCCCTCTGCATTAGCACTGCTCGTCTCCCTAAAATACTTTGTATTGATCTCTGAGTCAAATGTTCTGCCCCTCTAGTTAGCAATATAATTGAATGTAATCTTAAAAATGTGAGGACATTTTCCACCCTGGAAAGACATCTCTGTTTGGTTCTTAGTTAAATCCCCCCATTTTAAGTCCTTGTGCTCTTGTGTCGCAGGCAGTTGCCATTACAGGGCTGCAGAGAAGGCTGCGCCATTAGGAGCTCTCACTGCTCTTGTCCAGGACCAGAGTTAGTTAGGCTCCCAGCACCCATATCCAGGAACTCACAACTGTCCATCACACCAATTCCAGGGCATCGGACATCCTCCTCTAGCCTCTGTGGTGCCCACCCACATAGGGTGTACATCTATGTAAAAACACACACGTATGAATCGAAAGAAAAGTAAATCTTAAAAACTGCTACAAATAGCATGCTAGGCAGAGCAGCATCTATCTCTCATTCCAGCTGCTCTGAGGGCTGAAGAGGGAGAGAAACGGGGAGAACAGGAAAACTCTCTCAAAACAACAGGGGGAGAAAACCCAGGTAGCCACCACAGTTTCAGTTTACATTTGTCTGTGAAAGTGTGAAACTGTTATATACTAAGCTTGATGAGGAAAGAGTCACATGTGTACATATATTAAAAGGGTCACAATAAGATTATACAGAATAGATGAAACACACACATACACACACACACACACACACACACACCATGTAAAGCCACAAAAATGTTTGTGTATATATACAAACAGTAAGTAAATGTATTCACTTCATGTTAGCTTTATATATATGTACATGCCTATATATGCAAGTATGTAGCTGCATATATACTTATAGTAGTATACTAAGTAAATCTTAAATTTAAGAACTAAAATATGTGGTTTTAACACTCGGGCACATGCTAAATTTTTGGCCTATTCTCTTGTGTTTTTAAAGCATGTAATTTATAAACATATACAAATAAACCAACAAGTTCCCAATCTTGAAACTGTACAGCTAATGAGTTTTTCTCAAATTTTGGAATAAAGGAGATATGGCTATAACATTTTTATTTTGTAAACATGCAGTGCTTAGGAACAGCAAGGGTTAAATAAATACCTACTAAACATATAGACTTATACATTCAAATGTGGCAGATAACTCAAAGAAACTCAAGATTCTGTGGATGATGAACAGCTTGGTGGGGCTCACACAATCTAAAGAAGAGGTCGAGAGCAAAAATTTTCAAAATGAAGGGAAATGGGTTTCAGCTATTTTGAGAACACAAAGGGCCCCAGAATACAATGGGAAATGCTACTCAGGGTTAAGGATTTTCCCCATAGATGTTAAAGATGAGCCCATCTACTATTTGTCAATGGCACCCCAAAGGAATGGGGGTGGGTGTGTGGGGCTTCTATGAAGTACCTGTTCAAAATGGTTCCTGTTGGAGGAACCACACCTGAGGTGTCTTATCTCCCAGCACATCCTGTGTGACAAGAGCTCAGTGTCTAAGAGTTTCCTTTACTGCTCTAGAGGCCAGGGTACATCGCGTGACTGCTCTCCTTGGTGGCCCATATCCACCATTTAAGGGTGAACTTTATTAGAAGAAACAGTCAAGAGGCATTTGATAAATCAAATCTGATGAACCAGGAAGATCATGTAAACCGTAGTGACACTTATAGAAGATGCTAAAAGGATGCGCAAAGCAATAACAAGGGTGAAAATGTCTCAAATATGCACATGCAAAAAATATCATATAACAACAAAAATCAAAAAACAAATATATAAGTCTCAACACTTTAGTAGCGTATTTATATTTAACACCACTTTCCCCCAACTTTGACTATAGGGTAACAAACCATGGATGCTACAAGTTAAAGGATATTCCTATTGACACTCTTCCCTTAAATACAGATGTGAGCTCTTTCCCCATGCAGCCATTCTTTGGAGGCCGTCACTTGGCTGAACTCTCCACAATGTGCTGATATTAGCAATCTAATTTTCTTCCAAAATAGAAAACCCAGGGGAAAAATAGAAATTGGGACCCTATCCAGCAAACACAGGTTGCAATGTACATCCCATAATTAGAGTGAGCTAAAAATGTGAAAACGAAGCAAAACCTTTCCCAGATGCTATTTCCAGAACAAAGAAATTATTATACATTTTGTGACTAAGAGAAAAGAAAGGAAAGGAAAAAAAACCTGCCTGTGATGCCTCCACGAGCTTGAGGTTTTCCAACAGAGCTGGCGCATGGCTCGGCTGCTGCTGTCCCGCTGTCTTCCTCATAGGCCTCTTCAGAGTCTTCGTCATGCAGACAAACTCCACATCAGAGTCAGCATCCTCTGTGCTTCTCTTTTGGCCTCTTTGGCTGAACAAAAGCTCAACAGATGAAGGGGTGCCCTGAGTTGGGTCACCCACTATAGGCCTCATTCTCCCGAGTTTGGATTTTTCCTTAATTCAAAATAATAAGGCATAATTTTATGAGTAGTAGTTGGATAATTTATGATGAATTACCATTTTATCTTATGACACAGCATTATATTTTTATAGCATATAATATGTTTTTTTTAATACTCATCCCCTATTTCTGTCCCCTAATTTCTCCCAGATGTCCTCAATACATGCTGTGATGGTTCGAATGAGAATGGTCCCTGTTGGAGCATATTGTTTCTAAAGCTCACTCTATTACTGGTTAACATGCTTTCTTATAGTCTCATACATGTGTTCTCTCTCTCTCTCTCTCTCTCTCTCTCTCTCTCTCTCTCTCTCTCTCTCTCCTCTCTCTCTTTCTCTCTCTCTCCATCTCCCCTCTCTCCCCCTCCTCCTCCCTCTTCCCACTCTCCCCCCCCCACCCCTCTCTCTCTGTCTCTTCCCTCCCTCCCTCCCTCCCTCCTTGTGAATCAGATGTAAGTTCAGCTCCTGTTCTAGTGCCATGCCTCCCTGCCTGCTGTAATGCTCCATGTAATGAAGGTCACAGACTCACTCTATCCTCTGGAACCATGAACTCTCAAATTAAATACTTCCTTTTCCAAGATGCCTTGGTCATGGGGCTTTGTCACAGCAGTAGAAAAATACCTAAGACACACCCCACCCCTTTCCAGTTTCATGTCTTAAATCCATTGAGTCCAAGTAACGCTGCATTTATTCACATGAGGGTGGCGCCACCCACTGGAGCACAGACATGCCTCTGAAGAGAAATGTCTCTCCCTCATAGCCATCCCCAGCCAATAGTGCCTCAGTATGTGGCTGGGGCTCCTTTGCCCTTCTCCTACCCATGGTAGAATGCTGACTGACTTGATGCAACAGTTCCTGTGAGATCATGCATGTGATGGTCCAGCCATGTCCAGAAGACACTGATTGACAGATCTCCCTCATCTCTGACTTTTACAATCTTTCCACCACCTCCTCTGTGATGTGCTCTGAGCCTTGTGGCACAAAGGGTAATACAGATGTCCCTTGAGGGCTGGGCACTCCATAGAGGAGTGTTCTCTGCACTTGTACCAGTTGAGAAGCTCTGGATTGTCAACCATCCTTCTTACTAGTAATAAAAGTTCACAAATCAAAAGTTCTGGACATCAGTCTTAGTGAACATGTTCTTCAGTAATAGTTCACTCAGAGGTGGATTCAGAAAGAGCTGCAGAGGTGGGCTGAACACACAGGTCTGACTTTGAGAACACAGTACAGCCCCACTTCCTTCCAGGAGATGTGCACTTGCCTTCCATCCCCTGATATGTGAGGTGAGGCCAAGTCCCATTCATAGGCCATAATAAGATCTCACATCCTGCATCCTGACCCTGCTGGCTACCGATTCAACCTGCAGAGGATGTGCGTGCTGAGGGAACTAGATAGCGTGTGTGCACCTGTTAGATAGAGTCTGGACCCTGTGGGAGAAGCCAAAATGGACTAGATGACATTGGGGTGGATGTTGATGGTGTTCTAGAATTCCTAAGTTTTCTGCAAATGACCAATGGGTGCCATCCAGGAGAATTAATACAAAGAGAACATATTGCTCCTGTGCCTGGTTCTGCAATGCAGCTATGCAGCGACTGAGGTAAATTTCCATGCAAGAAGGGGGCAGGGTTATGAGCTCATGTGATTTCCAACTTATTACTGGGTTCACAAATTTTTGATTCCTATATGGAATACAGAAAATTCAAGGACAGCAACACAAACTAAAGGAGTATTCTGGAAGAAAATGCTTCAACGTGTAAGGCAAATATGAAGAAATTTCAAGACATAAAATATGTACATCTGTGTCTTTTGAGACATTGGGGAGAAGGCACCTGGGAGCACCTCAGTCTGCATCTCCAGCATCCACATAAAAAGGCAGATGCAGGACTGCACATCTGTAACCCCTGGGGAGGCGAGAACAGGTGGATGCATAGGCCTGCCGGCCAGAGATGTTAGCCAAGTCGACAGACGGCACATGCACTGAGACGCCCTGTCTCAAATAACAAGATGGGGAGTGGTTGAGGAAGGCATGTGATGTCGACTTCTGACCCTATGTATGTCTATGTACACATGCACATATACATGGACACTCACAAAAACATGTGCATGTACACATACATACATGTGTGTGTATGTGAAATAGGAATGGCCGAGAAGCTCTGAACTTGATCCTCCTGCCTCTGGACTCCTAATGTTGGTACTACAGTTTGGAGTTCTTAGGTAGGATTCTAAATTTTAAATATGAAACGGTGAAAAATTGAGAAATATAACATCATATGACATTTAGAAAATTTAAAAAAACAAGAAAGTACTTGTCATGCAAGCCCAAGAACATGAACCCACATTAAAAAGCTGGGTACAGTGGCACACACACCTATACTCCCAGCCTTAGGGAGGTGAAGACCAGCAGGTCCCTTCATCTTGCTGACTTAGTCTGTCTAGCTAGTCAGCAGGTTCAAGGCCAGGTGAAGGACAGTTTCAAAAAAAAAAACAAAAACAAAAACAAAGAAACAAACAAGAAAGGTGGGTGATGCTTGAGAGACAAAATCTAGAGCTATGCTCTGGTCTCTACAAGCATGCACACACTAATGCAAGGATGACTGCACACATACATGTGTACACCTCACACAAACACACATGCATACATATCCAAGGATTATGCATACAGAATATCTCTAGGTAAATTTACCTCCACAGACTAAATCGTGGGGGGGGGGGGTGTGATGGTGTGTGTGTGGTGTGTGTGTGTGTGTGTGTACACATTAGTTCTAGGGATGGATGATAGAGAGCCTGAGTCAGCCATCTCTAGTAACCAGGCAAAGCTTCCAGTGACGGGACTGGGACAGCAGCCCAGGTACAAAAATCTTCAACCTACAATCTGTGCTGTCTCCAAGATGTACTGAGGCAATAGTGGTTGGAGTGGCCAACCAATGACTAGTCTAATTTGAGGTCCACATCATGGATGACCAGGAAGCAGATGATAGACAGCCCAGAGATCTGGGTTAGAAATGAACATGACTGGCAAAAAAAAAATCAATGAAATGATTTCTAATGATATTCTGCCATATTAATAGATCACTGTGTAGTCCAATCATCATCAGAGAGGCAGTTCTGGCAGCCAATGGAAATAGATGGAGAGACCCACACCCAAACATTAGATGGAGAGAGAGGACCAAGGTTGCAGGTCTCCATCGGGTCCCTCCCCTGAAGCTTGGCTAATCCAGCAAAGAAAAGGATGAGGAACTGTGGGAGCCAGAGAGTCAAGGATACCAGGATAACAAGGCCCACAGAATCAACTAAGCAGGGCCCATGGGGCTCACAGAGACTGAAGAGAGTTTGCACTAGGTCTTCTGCATATATATTATGATTGTTGGCCTGGTGTTTTGCTGGATTCCTGACAGTGGGAGTGGGGGTGTCTCTGACTCTTGCCTGCTCTTGGGACCCTTTTTCTCCTGCTGGGTTGTCTCACCCAAACTTGATGTGATGGTTTATACCTGGTCTTATTTTGGGGTATTCACCTGAGGTCCCTGACTCCTACTTCAACTACTCACCTTGGGTGCTGATGAAAGGCAGGAGGACGTGTACTCAGGGTTTCTACTCGCTGCTATAAGTTGAGATTTCTATGGGAAGAAAATATTAGAGCAAATTTAATATCCCAAAAAATATCTTTTGGTTGGCATATTACAGAAACTCAGATTTCTTATTTTCCTAAAGAAATGTCAAGACCACAGTCCTTACCCATAAACCTTCAGTTCTGATAGAAGGATGTTCCTGCAGTGGTGTCTGGGTAGTGTAAAAGCATCTGATGTTTTAGAAAGCACTGAAGATTGAATGTCTTAAGAGCAATGTGATCAAACCCTGTCTGAGCCCAGCCTCTGCATCCCATAATCTCTTACCTCTCCTTTCTGGAGACCCCTTGCTCTCTGTCTGCAGAGCTCAGGGGCAATCTGACCTGAGGCACCATTCCTTCTTGCTCAACCTTCACTGGGTTGAGCTTTAATGAACTCAACTGTTAATTGCCCTTTACTGTGCCTCTCATCACTGAGGTGTTGCCTTATGCCCAGCACCCACGAGCTTCCTGTATCCTCAGGCAGGCTAGGGAGAAGAAAAACTGGTGCTCTCTCTCTGAAAAGGGAGCTCCTTTGATGCTCATGTTTTTCTTGATAATTTTTAGCTACTGTTTTCGTTGCTGCTGCTGTTTTGCTCTAAGAAGGGATCCCACTATGTAGGCCTGCCTGGCCTGGAACACACGGTCCTGGGATTCACATGGTTCTTGGTGACATGTTATACCTACAGGTACCTTGAAGGCCACCCTTCCAAATCTGAACAGGTTATTTTCACAGTCCTTCCTCATGGAATCTCTGCTGATTGGTGGATCACTGGCACACACACACACCCACGTTAGAGGCTCTGGACATTCCTGGCTCACAAACCCTCTCTTCCCCCAGTGCCTTTCAGTGATCAAGCTATGTGAATTTCCTTACTTGAATCTTCAGTAAATTCAAAATTCATTAGACCAAAGTCACCACCGATTTAGAGACTTTTTTCATTTGAATAAAGAAGAGGTGAGGTGGCTCCGCAGGTGAAGGTGTGTTACCGAGACTTGTGCCTTGAGTTTCCCAGTAGTGGTATAGTAGTAGAAGAAAACCTATCACCCTCACACTGAGGCAGTCTTCCTCCAACTAACCAACTAAATAATAAAAACATGTAATAAAAAATAACATAGAAAACACTGGTGAAATGCATTGGTGTATAAAGGTGCTTGCTAAGAAAGCCTGGCAACTTGAATTAGATTCCACGAACTATGTAAGGGTAGATGGAGACAATTGATCCACAAAATTTCTCTGACAACCATAACAGCCATGGAATTCATATATGTGTGTGTGTATGTGTGTGTGTGTGCGTGCATAGATGTGCGTGTGCATGTCAAGTGTGTATACATATACACACAAACTAAATAAAACTAATCTGCAGATATAAAATCACAAGCCTCAGAGGCTTATCTGAGAATTATGTCACATCCTTACACATGGAATTCTACTCTAACTCTTGGGGGTGGGGCCTGGCAGCACACATCTTTTAGTGTTCTGCGAGTGGTTCTGATATGCAGTCAGGATGGAGAAATGCTACCCTGGAAGGTGGTACCATTGCTGAGCCTCGGGTGCCTGGCCTGGCACACAGACTTCTAATCCAGATAGAGTAAGTGCAAACTCACTACACCCAGGTGGCTTATGAGCTGTTTCCTAATGTCTCCCTTGACCTCGGCCACGTCTCTTCCCTCTGCCAGCCTCCTGCCTTTGTGCATTCAGTGTTCCTCCCTGTTTACACGGTCTACTTTCATATTGCTGTACCACTGGACAAGCCATGTCTTTGGCCTGGATGGTCCTTCCTGGCCTTTTCTTTCTGTTAAATCCCATCATCCTTCGAGTCTCTGTTCCAAAAGCATCTATCCCAACTGCCGAGTCCAGGTCCTTAAGGAAGGACCATGCTGCTTTTCAGCTCACACAGCATTTAGGATCATAGATTTTTACTTTTTAATATGTTTTGTTTTACAGCTACAAAATAAAAAGAGCAACATTGGTTGATTCTTTTAAAATACACTGTTATGAGTTAGGATTTACAAGATTGCTCTTGGCCAGGGTGTCTCCATAAGAAAAGTAAACTAGAAGGTGAGATTCTAGCAAGTTCTTCACAAGCAAAGCCTCTTACCTACACAAACTGCTGCTCTGTCAACCATGGCTTCTTAAGGTCTGCCATGAGCATCCCATGTGTTCTATTTCCATGAACTGGCCTCTGTCCAGGAGGGCCTCAGAAGCACACTCCCCCATAAACAGTGGCTTCTCTGCAGGTGCCTATGTGCTGGTCCTTCTGACCTTCTCTTCCTGGGGTCTCCTCTACTGCTTTCTCCTTTTTCCTTTGAAGTTCCTGTTTCATCGTGACTTCCCTAAGCAAGCATCAGAAATGTCTTTGATAGATGTCTCCCAGCTTAATGGAGTTTACATCTTTGTCCTCTGTGTGCCTTGCTCTTAAAGGATTTTCAGAAAAGAGTGGTGTGTATTTGTACCTACAGTCACACCCAAAGTTCCCCATGATACTATGTATCTATATGGTCCTATCACACTGTATCACAATGATGCACTGCAATAGACTGAACGTCAAAGTTGTTCCTCTTATATGGGGCACTGAGCTCAATGCTTAGGGCATTACAGGTGCTCAAAAAATGGTTGCCAATTATGGGATAAACAGATAGTCCTAGAGTGTACTGCCTGTCTTTCCACAGTTGAAATACTGATATGACAAAGCAGACTGAGCCTAGCCCAGCTATAACATATGACTCAATTACATTATTTGAGTTTACAACATTTTAAATAATAACTTAGAGATAATTATTCTTTGCTACACAGTTTTATTGTAATGGAACTGGACCTGAATTACTAACCACATCACTAAACAAGAATTGTGAGTATGTGGACATTTTATAAGTCCCATAAATTTGGCTCTTTCATTTTAACTTCAGAGCTCTTTCTACAAAAAGACAAGAGACACAGAAAAGCACAGCAGAAATTCCAGTGGCATTTTTTGAATGAAAAAGAATAATTATGGTCAAACAACATTTTGAAGCCATCAAGAATCCAATAGATGATGCTGTGTTGGCTTCAAGAAATAGAATAAATGTAGAATGACAGGAGCTGGGAGGAAGAGGAGGGGGAGGAGTTACTGGAGGGAACACCTTTCTACCTCTCTTCTGCACTCAGCCGACTCGAACACAGTTGATAGATGCTATTATTTCCTGTCTTTCAGTAAAGGTGCATGATACAGTATTGAGAATCTACAGTTGCCTTTCCGTCATTCACATGAGTTCTACTTACTTTCTGCATTTTTTATATACATTTATTTATTTACTTATTTATTTTTACAGCCTGACTGCAGTGTCCTCTCCATCCTCTCCTCCCAGTCCCTCCTCTCCCCACGTCCCCTCTGCCCCATCACTCCTCCTCCTTTCTCGTCGGTAAAGGGCCCCCGGCCTTGACGGGTGTCAACCAAACACGACATATCAAGTTGCAGTACTACATACCTCCCCGCACATTAAAGCTGGGCAAAGCAACCCAGTATGAGGAAAAGGTGCTAAAAGCAAGCAAGAGATTCAGGGACAGCCCCTATGACCACCGTTAAGCGTCTCACAAGAAGACCAAGCTACACAACTCTAACATGCATGCAGAGGGCCTAGGTCAGAACCATGCAGGCTCCCTGGATGTCAGGTCAGTCTCTGCGAGGCCCTATGATCCCAGGATAGTTGACTTCATGGGTTTTATTGTGGTGTCCTTGACCCCTCTGCCTCCTGCAATATTTCCTCCTCCTCTTCTGCAGGATTCCCTGAGCTCTGCTAACGTTTGGCTTCGAGTCTCTGCGTGTGTTTCCAACAGCTGCCGGATGAAGCCTCTATAATGATAACTGAGCTAGGCGCCGATCTATGTGCATAGCAGAGTATCATTAGGAATCATTTCATTGACTTTTTCTGTTTGGTTTTATCGTAGTTCTCTGGGCTACCCCGCGTCTGGGTCCTGGCCTCCAGGCAGTGAGTTCCCTCTCATGAGACAGGTTACTTTCTAATTCCAGGGATGACTTAGCTTGAAATCTTTGCACAAGTATTTTCATTCCTTAAAAAAAAAAGTGCAGCTGTGAAATTCTTTATTATCCCTTACAAGTTCTGGCTTTAATTGTGTCAGGAGTCAGGAGTATCTCTGGTGTTATGGCTATCACTTAAACCTTCTTTCCCCTTCATCTCTCCCTTCCTCTCTCATACTCCTCTTGACTTTCCTTCCTTCCCTAATTCTACTGAGATAAAAATCTGTCCCCTGGACTATGATCTGCAACACCCCTCCTGTTGGCTCTTAGCCTGGGGTCCTTAGGACACTCATGACTCTCCTTGGGTCATTATTAATTTGGAGTCTCTTGATTTCTCCCACTCAAATGAGGCTTTCTTCCCTCTACTGAAAATGGGGAGCAGAATAGTCCCAACACTCAGAAGCTTTAAACCTCTAACACTGTTGGTTCCACACTGCAACGGCATACGTGATTCTCATAGTCAAACCATCTCTCCCCCAGGGCTCTCCCCCCTCACTGATTCCTGGCCCTAAACACACAAGGCTGTTATTACACAGTGTTTGCCCTTCACTGTCATCAGACTGTCTGGATTCCTCTTCAGAGAAGACAAAATTCAAGTGATTAGTGTATGTGAAGGCCCCTAGGTGCTCTCCCCATGGGTCTTAGGAAAACCAGCTTCCCCCCCAGGCCCCACCGTCTTCCTTCTGCCTCCTGGACTCCTCCATCGGCCAGACCTCACACCTCTCTCATGTGTTAAGGTTCTTCACGTTCACTGACTGCCTTTCAATAGTTCAAAAACATTTGTCAATTCTCTCTCAGCCACAGATGTACCACAGTCCTGGTGTGATCATGTAAGTATAAGCCCACCTTTATCAGTTTTATATGCATTTATTTGCTTTCTTTACATTCAACTGACAACTTCTTCTCAACTTACCTGACCCCCCCCCCATCTAGAGTTTTTCTAGTAAAACCCAATGCAACAGAATTAAAGGGACAAGGCCAAAGCAAAATAGTGAAAAAGGATGGAAGGTGCTGAAGAATTAAGGCAGACTAGGGTGTATCAGCTTTCTTCCTAAAGCACTTGCTATATGCACAGATACAATTGGTGCACTAAAAACATCTCCACATGCTAAATGTACTAAGTGAAGCTCGCCCTTTGGTTCTAATTAGAAATGGCATTTTCCACTAACTGACACACACTCTCAGCATCAGTTTGCAGGTTGCCCTATTCTTTTTAAGTAGCTTCTAAAATCACATATATTCATTTTTAATTTGAAGAACCCATTTTCCCATCTTTGATTGCACTTTTGTAAAACTGAACTCTGTTGGCACAGTTAATCCACTTCCAATTCTGTCTGTTACCCAATGAATAGCTCTTTCCTAATGACGGAATTTTTATTATCCCCATCATCTTTTCAGATTTGTAAAAAGGATAATTAGGATAGAATCTTACAAATATGGGTATTTATTTTTAAATGGCACTCATAACCTCTGCCGGCAAGATGAATGCATTTTTTCCTAACACGTTCAGAGTCTTGCAAACCACAACGGAATTAGCAAAAGATGCCTCAAGTGGGTTGTCTGTGGAAGTAGAAAACAGAGGAGCCCCCAAAGCAGAAAGGAAGGGATGAACATTTGTGTTGGACACAGCCTGAGGCTCCAATGACAGAAACTTGTGTTTTTGTGGGCCCGGTGTACATCCAGAAATCTACATTTCCACATATGTGACGTTTTCTCACAGAGGTGACGCTGAGTCACCTCAGACTCAAAGCCTTGAAACCAACCCCCTGCTTCCCCCCATTACCCGCCCCCCGCGCCCACCTCTGTGTGTGTGCTGATGGTGTGTAGGACTGTAGAGGAAAATGCTTTCATGTTTCTGCAGCAACTTTCTGACTAAATTTACTTAATTCAAGATCTGGAAGAAAATAATGCACCTTGGAGTTTAATCTGTAATGGATTACTAGTGAGCATTTGAAGAAATTTCCCTCTTGAAACAGTGGTGTCTTTGGAGAGTGTGTTTAACTTTGAAGGGATGCTTTTGTAGCAAAAACAAAAAAAAACATTGAAAAAATGTTAATATTTCTAATGTTCTCTCCTAAGGCCTTAGCTTCCCCTCAGAAACACTTACTTGTACTCCAAACAGGCAAAATTCTCACCATCACTTGCCACTTCCCTTTCCTACTTAAGAAACTGCTAAGCAGGTCCTGTGCTGTCTGAGTCTCCCTGCGTTAATACGTGATCATCCTGTTGTGTCTGTTGACACTGTTGTCTTGGAGTCACCCATCCTTCACCTCTAGCTCCTCTTCCACAGCACTAAGCCTGGAGAGGAGGGGTTTGCTGAAGACATTCCACTTAGGGCCAAGTGCTCCACAATCTCTCCATCCCTATGCACTGAATAGCTGTGGCTCTGTCTCTGTGTTAATCAGCATCTACTGCAAGAAGCCCCTTCTCTGATGAGGGATGAGCAAGGCACTGGTCATGGGTAGAGCAGTCTGTCATTAGGAGCCAGTTTTCTTCAATGGAGTGTCACCAGGTGCATTAACCATGGACTCCAGGACAGGCCCAATGCCCCTGGAGTAGTTAGCCAACACAAAACGGACTCCATGTTTTTTGGTTTTTGAGGTTGCTGTTCTGTTTTGGTTTGGTTTGTTTCTTTTAGCATACTTTTTGTTTGTTTGTTTGTGGGTTTTGTTTGTTTTGATGCTTGTTTCTTATTTTGTTTTACGGGGTTTTTTTCCCCTTTTTAAAGAGGGAAAGAAGTGAAGTTAGGTGGGTATGAAGATGGAAGGCTCTGGGAAGAGTTAGGAGAGGGAAACATGATCAATGTATATTGTATGTAGAATTTTTTTATAATTAAAAAAATCCCAAGTGATCAACTTAGCCTCCAAGTCTGCCTAAAACCAAGAGTCCTCAAACAAAAATCACTACTTAGCTCTGGATTTCCCAGTTTCTCCTATGTACATGAGGGGGAAACATCGCTGCAGTACTTGGCCCTGGGGTATCAGCAGCCCTTCTCCACATGGCATGTGGGAGGCTGGGAATGGTCAGGGAAGATGGTATAAAGGGTTAAATGCACCTGCTGCTGAAGTCCACGGTGGAAAGAAGAAGCCAGAGCAACCTAGTCTGAAATTTACCTGCGCCTATGCAGCTGGGGCAGATGATAAATCAGACAAAATGAGGGAGTCGAACAGGTTCACCAAGGGTTAACGAGCAAGTGATACTACATGTAAGAATTAAGTTCAAAGTCAAAACAGTAATACATTCCAGGTTCTTGAACTGAATTCAAGATGTGAATTCAGGTTCTGAATAAGAAGAGAGATTAAAACCAAATGAGATAGATGATTAACAGGGTTCCACATCCCAGGGAAGGATGCAGGCATGCTATGCCCAGAGCTGAAGGCTCAGAGGCCTCATGTCCCTTAGAGGAACATCCTTTGGAAGGAAGCCAAATGCCTTTGTCTTACTCAGTCAAGTCAGGGAAGAGGTTCTAAACGTACATCCAGGATGCTGGGGAGCCTCTAGTGGCTCTTGGTTAGCCAGTACACTAATTGAGAACTGGTGGTACATACAGTTCAGGTGTTTAAGGAGGGTTTGAAGGGCAGAGATCAAACAGGTACAATTGCATTAAAATCTAAATTAGTGTGTTGCCACCCTTTGAATTGTTTCAGGCCACACATCCCAACCTCTCCTCGTGTCCTTGCTGCAAAGGATAAGAATGACTGACTAGCATAAACAGAGGAGTGTAACACAGCATGGCTGCGTGTAACTGTCACAGCTATTTCTGTTCTCCATAAAGAGACATGGTACCCTCTGGATTCAAAGTCATCTTGACCTTCAATATCAGTATTTGGTCACTTCTTAAAAGCCCAATAGCAGATGACAATAGGTAATGTGTTTTAGCCCCAACCTCCTGGGAAAAAAAGTTGGGTAATTTATGAAGTCAGATGTTGGGCACCAGGCTGCTGACTTCTCCCTAGGGCATGATCCTACCTGGGATGCTTAGCAAACACAAACTGCTCTTCTGACAGGTTTAATACCATGGGGAGAGCGGGAACTACCTCTGACATGAGCTCTGGTGCCTCCAATTTGATCACTTGCCCTTGATGGAGAGGCCAGGTGGCACACAGAGGAAGGGGAAGCAGGCTATCCGGATGAGACCTGATAGGCTGTGGCCATATGGTGTGGGGAGGAGGTCTCCGTCTCCTGTCAGAGGTCTAGGGGAGGGGAATAGGGCAGAAGAGGGAGGACAGGTGGGAATGGGAAGATACAACCGAGGGGATAACAATCAGGATGTAATTGAATAAACTATAATAACTTAAAATTTGAGAAGAGAAAAAGAAGATCCTTTGACCAGACAGTTCAAGTTGAGGACAGAGGACCAACTCTTCGATGTCAATCTAATATGCACAACCTTGATCCAGGCATGGTGGTGAAAAATACACCAAAAATAAAGCTAGCCCCACTGTACTTGCCTTCAGTGGGCTTCTGGATGAGGTAACATAAGCACTTCTTCTAACCTCTCATTAGTATTCATGAACTCAGGGGCTACAAGCGTGAACACAGCATGCATTTTTCCATCTTGGAAAAGTTATGCAACACCATGGAGAAATGAGATCTTTGTAGCCAGGGTAATAAAGTGAAATATCTCAACTACAATGAGCATAACAGCCTCCTGCAAGACAAGAGGTCTTTAGGCACCATAAATTTCAGAACACGGATGTTTATGTAAGGGGGTTGGAAAGCACTAGTGATAAATCAATGCGCTTTCTAAGGCATCTGTCACCATATCGACACATTTTTTGAAATCAGCATCCTACACAATAATGGCACATTAAAAAGATTAAACTCTTGATGGGAAAATGTGTTCGAATTCTCCATTACAAAGTTCTACTCATATATTTCATTTTAACTTCAAAACCACAGCTAAAAATTCTGCAAGCGCCTTTGCTCAACATTTACATCAACAATGACCAACCCGGGAACTGCTAGATTATTAAAGTTCAACTTTTTGTGTGTGTCTCCATCTGAGCTCTACAGAACAATAGAAAGCTATTGCTGCCTTTCCTATTTAAGAGGCATGGAATTCCATCGGAATTGTTGTGGGAAGGCTATAAACAAGAAAAATGAAATCCAGATGTGGACTCCTTTTGCTTCAGTTTACATCACTGTACTTCGACCAAGTGTTACGAAAAAAAAAAAAAAATGGTCTCCAGTAATATATGATGCAGAAGTTGGAAAGTCTCACCTGTGTAGGACCAGTTCAGTCTTACTAAATGAAAATCCCATAGTATTCATTCCACCCTCCACATCACTTGCTAAATACCTGTCATTTGAAAGATCCAGTCCTGTAAGTAAATGAAATGAGTCTTTTCTTTCAAAAAGCATGTAGCCATGAAGGAGATGGATCTGATATGTAAGTATCTATAGAGGCAGGGAGAAGGGCTAAGAGTGTTGGAACAAAAACATGTCAAAAACAGGCGGCGGGCAGGTGGGAGGGGGCAGAGGAAAGGTACGTTTACAGGCTGGAAGTAGACACAAAATTCACACAGGGTTTGGCACTAGTTTGAGATCACAAGGGACTAGAGAATGGACAGAGGCCACCATGGGGGAGAACAGCAGGAATAAAGGCTCTCAAGGCAGCGCGGACATGAGGGACACAGGGAAGAGTGCAGAGGAGAATCAGGCTAAGCAGGGGGGAAACGGGGCATGGAGACAAGAGAGGAGGATGGGGGGAGCGTGTTAGGAAAGAAGCTGTCTCAGAATATAGAGCCCTGACTGTGGGCTAACACGTTACTTTCAGCCACAAAGTCTAGAGGACACAGAAGCAACGTAATATGCACTGCACAAACATGCAAATCCCCACATGGCAGCTCACAAGCATCTGCAATTCCAGGTCCAGAGAATCCAATGTCCTCTTCTGGCCTCCGTGAGCACTGAATGCACATGTGCAGACAGACATGCAGGCAAAACCCTCAAGCACATAAATAAAAATAAATTACACTTCTTATATAAAAGATAAGTATGGTGCTTTAGAGCATAAAACAACTGCTCATCTTTTCCTGACTGGAGGCATTAAGGGTATTTTAATGTGGTCCCCAAAAGGCCTGAATCAAAAGGAACAAAAAGGTAAATTCTATCTGTAGAATCATCCTTGTTGTACCAGCTAGAAATTTAAGCTGTGAGTTAAAACTAAAGTAAGGGAGACTGGAAATTTAGAAACTCTTAAATTGCATAGAATTTGATTTCATAGGTCAATGGTATTAAAAGTATTGCCTCGGTATTTTAGAAAATAGAAAAGCAATTATCCAGTGGATTTGTCAAGCAGCAAGACAAAGCACTCAAACGACATATGAACATTAAAATGCTTCTCTTGGCCAGCAGGTGGCGCTTGTCAGTCAGTATAGAAAGCAGGCAATGGGAGAATGAAGCCTATACTGGAGTTGGGTACACATTTCTCATTCATCTCTTCAGAAGAAGAAAGATCGCAAAGGATTGCTCCAGCCACACAACTTATAACCAGGGTTTTGGCTGATTGGCACAGAGTATCAATTACATGATTTCTTTATTCCAGAAAAATGTACCACCTTGGGTGACAGATCTTGAGGCGGCCTTTCTTTTCAGCTTTACTGAACTTAGGGGTTTCTTTTACCACTGACAAGCACTGACACTTGAAAATATGTTAAGACTCTAGGACTATTTTCCCACACAGATTTTTGGGGAAATTTTTCTTTCAGGAAATAAAAAGGACAGTGAAGATTCTTGTATCCTTTGAGCAAGATTTCTACATAAGTGGTCCTAAATTGCTGTTAGAAGAGAAATGAGCCGCCATCTATACACGTGACTTAAATTAGTGTGGGGGAAAATTCTATGGAGAAAGACAGAATGAATAGAATGGATGGCTCCATCTGTTGATTTCATCAGCGGCCATTAAAATCTCACCTCAATCATTAATAACATAAACCAACCTTAAACAAATCATAAGCTAATTAAGGCTTTGTGAATGACACTATCAATATCCAATGGTCAATAGTGACCTCTAAGGAAGGCAAACAATATATTCAGGGACAGCCAAAAGATAAAAATCAATTCCAATGTGCTGACTGTCTTCCCAAAGCTTCTAGGAGTGGAAACCAAATTAAGAAATGTCTTTTTAAAATAAGATATTTCTGAATAGAAATGTCTGTGTTTCTGTATTTGCCTGTTAGTAAAATAATCACAGGCCCTCATACCTTAATTTCTGGTTCATGACTAAATGCTTTATACACTAATTAGAGAGGTGGGATGTGTTTTAGCAGTAGGGAATGCTTGGGGGATGTGTTTCCCAAATAACCCTCAGTGCCATTCCAAGATTGACCAAGACGCCAGGCTATAAGGGGAGGGCCAGTCCCGTCACCACCTCAGGAGGTGTCTGACTTGCACAGCAGATCCCTAGCAAAGTGGGATGGTAAGAAGAGAACATGTTTACATTATAAGAAACCAAACTTACATAATGCTGGATTGAATCCTACCCCATCCCTGGATTTTCCACTCTAATGAGTCTTTTCTGCTTTGTTTTCTGGCATCAGCAGAGTAGTCAATAATTCTGCATATTTACTGCTGACCTTCTCAAATGCTACTTGGGCAAACTAACTATAGAAAGCTTAAAATTCTGAATTTGGGGGGTTGAATCTGTAAGTAGGGATAGAACTCCTGGCTAAGAAAATAAGGGTTGGGGACAAGGCTCAGTGGGTCAAGCACATGCTAGTGTGACGACCTGAGGCGAAAGCCTAGAACCCGTGCAGACCATGCTCGGTGGACACATCTACAATCCCCACGCTCCCATGTGAGATGAGAATGGAGAATTGGAAATCTCCAGAGGTTCACAGCAGCTGGCCTGGCAAATGCAGCTTTGAACAACAGAGAGACCCTGCCTCAAACAAGATAGAAGGTGAAGACCAACCGACACCTAAGATTGTCCTCTGACCCTCACATGTGCACACAAGCACACGGGGGAGGGGGAAGAAAAGGGGCAGGAATGAAAGTTAAGAGAAAAGAGTAAGAAGTGAAAATAATCAAAGTACATCAAATTTATTATAGAAATGTCATGAGGAATTCTCTTACTTTGTACAGTTGATGCATGCTAATAAAAATGAAGGTCACAGAATTTTTCTGCATGTCACATTTCTTTGGCTAGAATTGTCATAATTACCTATTCATCCATGGTAATGTTTATTCTTATTGAGTTCTCTTAACAATAAAAAAAAAGTGCCTTTGACATTCTGTATTAATAGCCAGAGTTATCTAAAAACTTCTTTTTACTCAAAACATCCACTTCCAGGGAAGGAACCTGGTGGTGCAGGGGATGGAGGAGGAGTGTAGCCTAATCTTTGTAGTCATACAAACCTAGCTCCCTGCCTTGAACACATGACCTTAAACAAGTACACAACTGCAAAGTAGAAACGAATGTCCTGTCCCCCACGTGCTCTGTGTGTAGACAGATGGCCTTAGACAATACATGCGCAGATATTTTTATAGGATTCCCCCTTACTTTTAGAATAAATTCTCAGCTGCAAAACTGAAAGGAAGTGGTGAAATGGAAATAAAAACAATGCTGTACATTTTACTTGAGAAAACCATATTGGTCAATTTGCATGTACGAAATCAACAGCTCAAGGGCAATTGCCAGTTTGGAAGGATGAGTAACAGCTCACCTGTGGCTGTGCTGCCACCAGTCTGTCCCGGTATCTTTGCACTGACTCTTGAAGTTGCTTCTCTTTCTCATCTTTTGATGGCGGTCTTCTGTTCATGGTGCCCAGTGGGATAGAAGGCAGGTGCTCTGCCTGACTGCAGCTTCATAACCAACAAGAAACAGATTAGCTTCAGAAAGAAGTATTTGCCGACTAGAAAAAATTATTTGCTTCTCTAAAGTGTTATTTTCTCTCATATATATTCAAATTTTGGGTACAAAACAGGCCTATATGACTTTGGGACAAAATGGAATCTTAAAGGTTCAGTTGGCAGGAGGGAAAGGCTACATAGAAAATGCAGCCCCACATGTGTTTACAAGGATGGGAGGACACAAATTATCTTGCTAATGATCCACTTATTATACATTATCATAAATCAAGTCTTTTTAAAACAACGTTTTTGGCAGATCTTTTATAAATGTGGGTGCCCTTGTATTGGGAGCATAGATGTTCAGAATTGTGATGTAATCTTGGTTGGCTTTACCTTTGATGAGTATGAAGTGTCCTTCTGCATCCCTTTTGATTAATTTTGGTTGAAAGTCTATCTTGTTTGATATTAAAATGGCTACGCCTGCTTGCTTCTTGTGACCATTTGCTTGGAATATTTTTTTCCAACCTTTTACCCTGAGGTAATGCCTATCATTATAGGTGAGATGTGTTTCTTGAATGCAGAAGAATGTTGGATCTTGTTTATGCAAAATATAACAAACAACGCTGGCTCTGAGACACGTGGGTCTCCCATTTGGAATGAGAGAGTAATGGCCACCATGTCATGCAGTGTTCAGGGACAGCCTTAGGATTACGGGGGCTTGCCTATAGCTCACTCTGGGCAACCCTGAGTGCCACATCTTTCTCAAATGACCTGCGGTCCTCAGTGGTCTGGTACTTAGAAATCATCCTGGCTCCCAGCCTTGTGTATATTACAACCATGAACAATTCTCATCATGGTTACAAAAATAATAATAATAATAACTAAACCTTTATTGTGGAAAACTTGAGACATCTTGCTTTTTAATTTTTTATTTTAATGCTTTAGTTAAGTGCAATCAGTCTAATTGCCCTTTTGAAAAAGTGAAAGCGTTTCTTTAGTTTGCATTGGTATTAAGACTTGATGCAGAAAAGGAACTAAACTCTCTTGTTGCAATACAGCTCTGCTCCTGGCCATGGCTGGGTGTACGGTACTAGTATGAAATGTAGACGTCAATCCTTTGGGTCTCTTCTAGGTTAAGAAATTTTCTAGTATTGTTAGATGGAAGGAGAGGAAAATTGCATCTAGTAACTAAAAGAGGATGAGGAGGAGGAGGAGGAGGAGGAGGTCAGAAAATGTGTGTGTGTGTTGGGTTCAGAGAGGGTGGAGCCCAGGAGTGGGGAGGGCCTCTTCCCGCCACTGAAATCACAGAAGGAAACTTAAAGCAGATGGAAACCATCAACTCTGTTTTTCATAGTTGCAAGCATATAGTTTTCTTGCCCTCTACCAACACAGAGAGTGAGGAGCTACCATCAAATCCAAGCACTGCTGTGAAAAAACACATAACCTTACTTCCATGTGGTGTTTGCCGTTTCCAAAGAAAGGTGCTGCATAGACAAATCCCAAGGACGGTTGCTGTATATACAGTCACCAACTGCATGAATCCATGGGATGCTACCCACACAGCGCTCTGTTTCATTTGAGAATAGCACCGCATGGCCACGTTAAGTTTTTACTCAGAACAGAGAAACCTAAGTATCTTATTAAAATGAAGCACATTCAACTGTCTTCCTCCAAGGGCTTTTGGACATAAATTTTAATATGCAGTGCAACATCTAGTTTGCATCCTTTTTAAAAATTCAAGGGGTTCTGGCTTAGCCAAATAACGGGCATCATTTTTATACTGCTGGTACCCTGCATTCAACACAGACGAGCGCTGATCATGAATATAATGAGCGCATGCTGATGGCTGTTTCTCAGAGAGTGACAAAAATGCACTTTCCCTCTGTGCTCAAACTGGAAAACAAACAAGACAAGACTGGCTCCATTCACCTTGTCCAAGCTACTGGCCCTGAACACTTCCATGCTTAAGATGGCCTCAGTCATTAAATGCATGTAATGCATGTGGAACTGGGTTCCCTAGGAAGTCATAGGATGCTTTGTATCAGACTCTCAGTTTCAAGTTCAGCTTGCAGGGGGGAATCCCTAACAAGGCACTGAATTCTTCTATGTATCTGTGCTTTTTCCTTTCAGAAATTGGATGAGTTCACAGAGCTTTTGTAAAGATGGAAGAGAAAGCCCTGGTGTTCCTGTCTCAAGTTCTGTTTACACAGACCATTGCTTATCCAAATACAAGCCATTGGCGCTGGCTTTCGTGGCCACTGGGAAGCAACTATTAACTACCAACTGTGCTTCCCTGTAAGTACAGACCATAGCTTGTCTCATCTCATGCCTTGCTCTTGTACTTATAGGACACACCCTCATACACAACCACATCGTTTTGTTTCTATGAATTTATTTCATATGATTCTATCTAAACTTAATAGTGCCTATGCCACAGGGCCTATTCCAAGCCCCGTTCCTCGGGTAGGCAGGCACAGGCTATGAAGCTGAAGCAGGGGACTAAGTGAGGTCACAGAACGGGGTTCCTAGTCTCCCCCAGGAGTCAGCTACACCGCTGACTGTGAGTTCCCCATGCAGGAAAAGTCCGCTCTCCGTTAGACGCGTTTACATCTTGTTAAGCCTCCTGGTGCTGTTTTATGTATATTTTATTATAATCTTTACAGTGGAAACGAAATGCAAATGGTCAAAATTGTGTCACTGTGTTTAAAGTTTCAGGGGCTTCAGTAAAATAGAAGCACTTCGTGGAGTTTAGATTTTTCAAGGTCCATCAGTTTTCTGACAACACAACGACATTTGCTCTGCCTCCCCTTGCAAGTGGTATTATTTCAATGTGTAAAAGGGGCAAAATTAATGTAGTCCTGGAGATGACTCTGCAATGCTCTGTGAGGCATCTCTAGTTGCTAAGAGAAGAAGACAAGAGCATGCCAGTTCAGGGTCAGTGGAAAATTGAAAGTAGAGAAAGCTGTGAAGGACAGCTTCCCAAGCCTGTGTGATTTGTTTTCAGAGCTGGATTAAAAATACTTCAAGAGGAATTATTACTCCAGTGTCTATATTAGCAATAGCAAGCCACTTACCCATTAGCCCTAAGGACTTAGAGGAGGCTGTACAGAAAAGCCCTGCTGGGGCAAGGGTGCCTCTATTAAAAAGGAATCCTAACTCCTTTTCCCTGGGGAAAGGGTATTAGTCTAAAAGGGCTTGTAAGAACACTGACAGCCATCAATATTTAATCAGCTCCTTTTCCGGTTTCGTCTGAACTTCTTCCTCCAGCATATAAAGCAATGAAATCAATACAGGACTTAACTTGAGGGGGGACGCCCACAGTCTAACCATTTAGTGCCCCTGGGTGGACCCTCTCACGAACACCCCTGTAAGATCAAGTTGTACACCATGAGAACACGGTTGGAAAGGTGACCTGCACACGCCTTGGGACCTGAGCTTTGCTTTAGAAGATCTATTTTAATCAGTTGAGAAATATACTAATAAAATAATATTCTCATATACAACAAGTAACTGAAAGGGCTTTAAAGAGAAACTGACTTCCAAGCTAAAAATCTCTCTACAACTAACATCTTCAAGGTACAGCTCAGGAATTTTAAATTGATAAAAAAGTTTCCAGAAAACTGATCAAAACTACCTGTTTTCCAGGCTGTTGGGATTATTAGCACAAATCCATATGTCCGGAAATTCTTTTTCCTGGTAATGAGAAGAGGAAGGCAGGACTCTCCATTTAAGGCAAAGATCTGACCATCAAGACAAAAACATAAAAGAAGTGAATCCATCATTTAAAAAAAAAAAAATGTCAGTTCAGACATACCCAAAGCAGTGAGCCTTCACCACATACCCCACACATCTATTCCAGGCCTCCACGGGAGAAGTTCGCCAGGAAATGTGCGACCATCATCACTGCTGTTGCAGCTCCCTCCAGCTCAGCTCTCCCTCTCCCTAAGACTCTCATTGTTTCCAGCCCATTCCCGTCTGCTCCAACCTCCACGCTGAACCACACAACTGACAGGAAAAGGAAAGCCAAGGTCTGTAAGTCATTCACACACTGCCCTGCTCCATCCATTCTTCCCCTTGATCGTATTCCACAGCCCTAACTCTGACTTCCTGGTACATTCCCCCTCACAATTCCTCCTTCCTTGCCTTTAGGCCCAAGGCACTTAGCTGCCTTTAGGCTAAGCCTAAATTTAATCCTGGATTCCCTCTTGACACAGAGGTAAACAGTTGGTGCACTCCTGGGCAGAGGCAGTTTGCCCAGCCGATAAGCACTGAACCACCTCCTACAGCTTGTGGATCTTGGGAAAATGACTTAATTTCTGTTTCAGTACAGTCATTTGTAAAAAATGAGATTTTTGCTAATATTTATATAAAGAGGAGCTGAGGATAAAATGGCTTTGCAGTATTAATGATGATAAAAATCAACACCGCTGAACGCTTTCTTGATCACTTAGCAAACTTGACACTTATTAGATCATACGTTCACAACTTTATAAGCACTGGTCTCATTTCCTAAATAGGTGATTAATCCTCAGAGATATCTGATGACAGATCCCACACAGCCCTTAGCCACTGGAGACTGTATTTATTTGGGAGAGACCAAAGATCCAGTCATTATTGGCCATTATCACTGTCACCTGGCAGGCTGTCACATACCGTCATTAATTAACTCATTCACACTTCCAAACAAGCCATATATGTTCCTTTTATTAAATCTCACAGCCACATATTAGCTCAGGCAATTACATCTCTCACCTAGGTCTTCTATTACAACAGTCTCTACTCTCACAAGTTTGACCTTTCCTCTACTCTGGCCCTGCACAAAACCTTCCTTATTTCAAGTTACATGTGACTCTTCAATTCCCCATGGGATGCTTCCAGAAGAAAGAGGTGCATGGGGAGTCGCTCTCTTGGCACTTGTCTGTCTTATATACTGGATTGTGGGTAATAATACATTGTCCTCAACTCCATGCCCTTTGTGCAGTGGCTGGGAGGAATAGCAAACGTTGGGTGACAGGCTGTTGCTGTCCTCCTACTGAGACCTCCTAATTCCTCCCCCTGTTTGTTTATCAAAGTGAAAACTTGCCCTGGAATTCAAGACCTCAGAAAGGTGTTTACCCAAGGAAATCCTTCTAGCTTTCATCATTTATGCATCCTTATTCTGCTACTAAATCATCATTATTTTGTTATTAGATTACAGAATTCCTATTAGTTTCAGACACAGTGTTACCTATTAACAGTAGGGAAGTGTTATATATTAACAGTAGGAAAGTGTCTTTTTCTAGTCCTCCAATTCAACTAAGGTGCACAGCTGGTATCAGCCATCTTTGCCTTGTCTTTGTTCTCAAAACCCTGTCATAGTGGCTGCCTCGTACACTGCCTGTGCCATGAAACCATGCCTCCATTTTCTCACCACACTTTTTTTACTGCATGTTCAAAGACCTCTTTACCCTTAATCCTTTACTTACCCCATATTCCCTCTGTTGCACTTACTTTAAACTCTTGCCTGGGCAGTAGTAACTCCTTAGAAGCAAACTCCATGTTTTACACTGTTTTATCTCCTTATCACTATGACTTGAACATTTCAGAAACCATGAATATCTGTGAGTTTGGCAGTCAGCACTTACCGCATTGTAGGATGAACGGGATAGCCATGGTTTGTCTTCTTTGGCACTGGAGAGACTCTAAAGATCTGTCTGGGTCTTCGCTATACTGGTATTTGAATTCGTCCCAAAAAAGAGCTAGATTTCTATTACCTGAGGGAGCAACAACAGACCATATAAACATGAAGTAAGTTACCACATCAAGGTGATTAACAAAGGGACATTTACATGTAAGTACATATACAGTATTATTTCAACTGTGTAGGAGCCATAGCACAAACAAAATAATTGATGTATTGGTTATATCTAAGTCAGGTCTTCATAGATAAAATATGTTTACTGGTTTTTATTCTCCTGCATTTTCAGATCACGTACAGTAAATGCGCACTATCTTTACAATGAAACCACAGACAACAGCGGTTATGAAAAGTTACACTTTTATTGTTGCAATAAAGCACAGTGACATTTAAAGTATTATTCTTAAAAATCTTCAGGAAGAGCTGTGCTAATTGAACTGTAAAGGCGCCTTGAAATTATTGCCACAAATATTTAACATTCCAATCACACAGCCAGAGTTTTCTTGAGGCTTTATATCATCCCTGGTTCTGGTTTCTTCCTGGGCTGTGTGTTATGTTGCACCCTAACCCCAAGTTCTATATTCCTTATTGCTTGGAAATAGCACTCATCTTAGAAGACCATCGGAATTTTTTTCTTTCTTTATTTTTTATTTTATTATTTTTCTTTTTTTTTACATACACATTTATATTATACACATACATAATAAACTACATACTGCAAGAAGAACCGTGAAACAACCAGGAATTATATAAATGTTATATTCATAGTTCTCTGGCTATTTGTACTTGGCAGCCTTGAAGAGAAGATAATGCTCCAATATCAGAATTTCTTAAGGAAACTGTGTTCTTGTCCTTTGATCTAGAAATTGCACAGCTGTGAATACATTAGAGCGTTATTAGAATAGTAAAACATTGGATATAATGTAAAAGCTTATGGAGTTCTGATAAGCTCCATTTTCAAATAGTGAAAGAACCTTAAGCCTCTTGAAGAGGAGGGAGAAACAGCTAACTGTAGAGTCTTACCAGGCTCTACAAGACACAGCTTTTATTTTTTAAAAGATATAAGACAATCCTAGAGTACAATGTTTTTGTAAATTACAAAATCTGTACATATATATGTCAGGTTGGACATACTTTTCTCAAAGTTTTTTATTTTAAAAAACTTTAAAGATGTATTTTTATGTGTATGAGTGCTTTGTTTGCACGTATGCTTGTGTACCATGTGTACCACGTGTGCCCACAGAGGCCAGAAGATGTCAAATCCTCCAGAACTAGAATTAGTTATGTGGGTCCTGGGAAGAAAATCCTAGTGTTCTATAGGAGCAACAAGTATCTTTAACCATTGATCTATCTCTCCAACCCTCAACAAAGTTTTAATGGTAGGTATCTTTATTTATTATTGTTGTTGTTATTGTTATTTTAATTTTTAGATTTTTTTCCTGAGACAGAGTTTCTCTGTGTACCAGGCCTGGCTGTCCTAGACACACTTCGTAGCCCAGGTTGCCCTCAAACTCACAGAGGATCCATCCCATCTGCTTATGCCTCCCAAGTGCTGGGATTAAAGGCATGTGCCACCACATCCAGTGGTAGATATCTTTAGAGAAGAAAAAGGGTTATGAGGGAAGATATTTTTACTTCTTATGTTTTGTGAACATTTTACATATTTTTTGCATAGCCATGTACTATTTTTTAAAGAGGTCTTTAATTAAAAAAAAACATGTTTTATTATTTTGTCTAGTGTGGGAACCACTAAATGCCTGGCCATATGGCTATGAAATTTCTGAAATCAATGCATAGAGAGCATTGTTGCCAATGTTCTCATTTCTAAAGTGTGTTCTGTAGCATAAGCCTTAGAGACACTGGATACATGGACATTCTTCCAGCAACTTTTACCTATGACCATGTAATCACACAGAACGCAGATAAATGATTCTTTATACATTACTGTCCCCAATAAAGCTCAGGTTCTGAATACTACATGTCATTTTAAGACCAGAGTGCCCAAAAAGTCAGTCTTCAGAAAAGATGTTCTCCATGAGCTAGGCTTCTTAAAAGACGTTACAGATCCCTAAATTCCTGTATTGTCTCCTCACTAAATCCTCAGGTCCACCTTAGGCATGCCTGGTGAGCTCTCAATGAAGACACACTTTCTGCCCTTCATTATTACTTGGCCCTGAAATTCCCATGTAGCTGAGGATGACTGTGTTGGTCTGAATGAGAATGGCCCCCATAGCTCATTTATCTGACTGCTTGGTCACCAGGGAGTGGCGCTATCTGAAAGGATTAGGAGGTGTGGCTTTGTCAAAGGAAACGTGTCACACGCTGAGGTTTCAAAAGCTCAAGCCAGGCTCAATGTCTGCAGACCCAGATGGAGAACTCCAGCTGTTCCTCCTGCATCATGTCTGCTTGTGTGCCTCCCTGCTTCCCACCATGACGATAACGGACTGCACCTCTGAAAATGTAGGCCATATCCCAGTAAATGTTTTCTTTTATAAAAGTTGCATTGGTCATAGTGTCTCTTTAGCAAGAGAATACTGACGAAGACAATGACCTTGAACTTCTTTTTTAATTTTATTTTATTAATTTATTCATATTACATCTCAATCGTTATCCCATCCCTTGTATCCTCCCATTCCTCCCTCCCTCCCATTTTCCCCTTACTCCCCTCCCCTATGACTGTGACTGAGGGGGACCTCCTCCCCCTGTATATGCTCATAGGGTATCAAAGTCTCTTCTTAGTAGCTTGCTATCCTTTCTCTGAGTGCCATGAGGCCTCCCCATCCAGGGGACGTGGTCAAATATGGGGCACCAGAGTTCATATGAAAGTCAGACCCCACTCTCCACTCAACTGTGGAGAATGTCCTGTCCATTGGCTAGATCTGGGTAGGGGTTTGAAGTTTACGGCCTGTATGGTCCTTGGCTGGAGCCATAGTTTGAGTGGGACCCCTGGGACCAAATCTGCCTATCATAATGTTCTTCTTGTAGGTTTCTAGGACCCTCTGGATCCTTTTACTTTGCCGTTCTCCCATGCTTCTCTCATCTAGAGTCCCAAGACAACAACCTTGAACTTCTGATCTCTGTCTCCACCTCTGAATACATGCATCAACAAGCTAAGTTCACGTGGTGCTGGGAGGAATCAAACTCACCAAAGCCATGTGATGCGAGACACGACTACCAACTGAGCTATATTCCCCACAGGCCTGTTACTTGTTCTTAGTCCAGCTCACCCTCCACTTCTCTAGATCGTGAAGGACCACTCTCTTGAATCTGAAGTGGCTCATGAGAGTCACTAATCTCTAATCTCCATGTTATCTATTTTGTCTTTCCTATCTCAGGGGTATCCTTTAGATTTAAAAGACGGTAGAATAATGCTAGCTCTGATATATATTATTTTCATAATTTTGGGCAAGCCACTATGTTTTCTTATACATCAAGTGGGTTTTGGACAGGAAAAATGGTTCAGTAGGCAAAGGTGCTTGGCGCCAAGTCGGACAACATGAGTTTGATCCCTGGGATTCACAAGGTGGAAAAGATAACCACATCTTACAGTTTCTCCTCTAGCCTCTACCTGTGTCGCCAGACATAAACAAAATAAACACATGTAATGAAAATAGTAAATTATAATTATAAAAAGTGAATGATTACAGTAACTTGCCTTATAGGATTAATATAAAGATGAAATGTGAGACACATTGAAACAAAGAATGAAGGATTATAGGGCAAAAGAGAGACCTATTTTACCATCTAGACAGAGACATCCCTGGCAGAATCTGTTGAGTGTAACTATCTTGGAACTTCGGAGCCTATCAAAGGATCATACAGTGGTTCAGCCCCTACATGGTAGCCCCTACCCATGCTGTACACCTTAACCCTGTGACAGCAAGATATGCTTGAGTCCCCAGAAGAGCTGGTGCACACTTTGAGAATTCAAGAGTAAGCAAAAGTTTCCCAATACCAGGGACCTCTGCCCTAAGTAGTGCTTATGGTCTAAAGGTGCAAAGGATAAGAGACGGCCACTGACGTTGTGCAGCTCCATCAGTGCCGAAAGCTCTGCCTCCATTGGTTAGAATGATTCCAGGAGATCTGGGGAAATGCTACCTTTTTCTTCTAACCCTTTCATTTTTCCATGCTCCTTTTGGAAGTAACGCTTGTCAAGCTAGATTCAAAAGTAACACTGTGCACAAAAGAAATTTTAGTGACCAGAAGGCAGCAGATCAAAAATGCCTGAGAAGACTTAAGTTTACACCTCAAGCTGATCCTCTGCCCAGAGACCCCACACAACAGTAAAACACAAGAGGCGGCAAAGGTGAGAATCTGTGTCCATGGTCACAAGGCTACCAGACTTCAACACATAGTTTTCAAGAACAATATCATAAAGTGTGCAAAGCAAATGGAAAATTAAGCCAACAGAGCTTTCTTTGGAAAACATCTACAAAAAGTTTAGAGCAAATTCTAAAAGAGAAAAAAATCAAGAAAATGGTATAAAATAACATGAAAGTACCAGAGAAACACAAGTATTAATAAGAGGCAGAAAAGAATTCTGGAGCAAAGCCATCTATGAAGTCAAATGGACAGTTACCAGAAGTGGTCAAGTGCAAATTCTAGCAGGAACAAGAGAGAGCCAGTGAAGTTGAAGACACAATAATGAAACGTATATGTATATGAGGAACAGAAAGGAAAATGACCAAAAGAAATGAACAAAGCCTAAGAGGCCCGGACACAACCACCAAGTGGACCAACATTCATGCTGTCGAAGGTTTAGAAGCGGGAGTTAAGAAGATGCTCAGTTGATAAAATGCTTGCTGTGCAAGTCTGAGGATCTGGGTTCAGGTCCTCCACATTCACTTACAAAGCATAATGTGACAGTGCACGCCTGTGGTCACCACTGGGGAGGCAAAGACAAGAAGATCCCTGGGACTCTCTGATTGGCAACTTGGCCCAGTTGGTAAGCTTCGGTTCAGTGAGAGACTTCATTACAAAAAGTAAACTGAAGAGTGATGAAGAAGAGACTGGATGTCACCATCAGGCCTCTGGTTGGATGCTCACACACATGCTCACAAACCCACTCATACTATACACACACACACACACGCTCCCAGAAAGAGGAGAAATATAAACTAAGATCATTTAAATAAATAATGACAGAATTTTTCCCATATTTGATAAAAGGCATTAATAAAAATATCATATCCATGAACCTTAAGAACTTCTAGGTTGGACAAAATCAAACATATATCAATACCCTTCATAATAAAAATAAATAAAGATAAAGACAGGAGTAGAAACAATAGCTGAGTGGTAGAGGATGCTGATTATGGTGTGTGCACATAAATACGTATTTACTGAAAATAGATTTGTTTTCATACAATATAGTCTAATCATTAATTTTCCCTCCCACAACTCCTCTAAGATCTTCCCCATCCCCCATCTCCCCGCCCCCCATCTAATTCCATGCCCTTTCTTCCTCTCTATAGCAAACAAACATACAAAGCAAGCCAGAATTTTATAAAAGAGAAAGTTCAAGAAATACACATACAGAGTAATGTGACTATAAAGCTACTATCTATTCAAATTAGAATGTTATAACTTTAGTGTGTTAACTATGATACACACAAAGAAAATGACAGTACAAAACAGAAATGAAGTCAGGAATGGTGGTGCATGTCTATTGTCCCAGGACTCTGAAGGCATCACAAGGTTGAGGCCCGCCTGGGCTGCATAATGAGACCTTGTCTGAAAACAAATGAGAAAGGAATTTAAGTGTTTCACTATAATAATCAGGCAGACACAATGGGAGAAAGTAAAACAAGAAATGAACAAATAAAAAGCTGTAAGGCATCCAGAAAACAGTTAGCACAATGACCAAAGCCCCTCTTTATCAGCGATTACTGTAGTGTAAATAGAACGTTGTCTCCATTCAAAGGACACATATTAGAAAGAATTAAAAATATGATTTCCATATGTGCTGTCTAGATGCAAATCAGTTGCAAATGAGACAATGAAGAAAGACATTTCTTTTGAGTCAAAGATGGAAACTGGTTACAAATAAAAATATAAAAAAGGATTATTTCTTGCAAAAAGCAACCTTTTAAAATAAAGCAAGCATGGCCCTGCAGACTTTAAACAAAACAGATTTCAAAACAAAATAGGTCACAAGAGACAATAAAGAATCTTATATATTAATAAAGACTTCAAAAGAGCAAGAAGATAAAACAATTACAACAGATGCACCTAACAATGAGCTTAAGAAAAAGAGGAAGCAAACTGGCAAAATTATAATAAAAACAATTTTACAAAAGAGACTGAATACTTCACTCTTAACACAGTTTTTTATGCTATTTATGTTATTCAGTTTTAGAAAGAAATACGTATATAAAAATGCATTCATTTCATGTAGGTTTGCCAATTTGTTGGTGTATAGTTGTTTATAATGGTGCCTTGTGTTTTTGTCGTACTTGTAATGTTTCACCCCTGGGGGGCCCTTTTCCCTTCTCTTCCTTGTTCTAACTAAAAGCTTGCCTGAATTTCATTTATTAACCCCCCCCCGGCCCCCATTCAAAGGGCAGGTAGGAAATGAGTAAAGCAAAACAGTAAAATATGTTATAATAAATTAACAGATCTAAAAATGAAGTCCCACGAGCTTTAAGAAGCTAGAGCAGTACACAGCCATGTTCACGGCACTGCTGTGTACAAGCAGTAGGAAGCAGTTGCCGCGATCTCTTTGTCTGCACTAATGCAACAAACTTAAATAGAAATACCAGGCAAGAGACGCCGCAAGACTTCAGTGCTGAAAAACATCCTCAGAGAAAGCCCCAAGAAGAGACAGCAGAGAGTCTGTCTTCTCTACCTGTGTGACTTTACGGCAGAGGTCACTGAGCGTAACTGCTAGATGGCAGCGATCTAGAAGCCGGAAGAAGCCTCCAGGTGAAAGGCATCTCGGTGTAATTTGCCAGTGGACTTTCCGGCCTCTGATATCACTGGGAAACAACTTTCTGTTGGAGCTACCTACGGTATGTTTTTATGGGAGCCACAGCTAATAGCTGTGTTGTTCCCTGTGACTCCAGACAAGCAGCTGCCCTGGGCTCCCTCACCTGCAAAGAATTTCAGATATCACAGTGTATTCTCTGCTTTCTCTTTTGCTTCTACAACCAGTAGTCTCACACAGACCACAGGAATATGGTTTAAGTAATATGGCTTAGAGCTGGGTGTGGAGCCTCACACCTATGATTCTGGTGCTCATTCTGTTGAGGCAGGAGGATGGCTATATGTTAGAAGACAGCCTAGATTACACAGTGACTTTCATGACAGCCTAGATTAAAGTGTGTGACCCTACCTCAAAATAAAACCCTAATCCCTAAATAATATAAATAACTAAACAATTAAAATCAAATGAGCAAGGGATAAAGTTCAGTGGGAAAACAAGTATTAGCATGAACAGTGCTCTGGGTCCAATCCTCAGTACTCAGCACCAATAATAAAATAAAAACTGCCTAGTAAAAATTTTTAGAGTTTCTTTTATCTTTCATCTTTGATTCTAAATTCATCCCACTCCTCCTCCCTGACCCACTACACTACACTTTAGCTATAGAAACTTTCTGAATCCTAAACACAGTGAATCTTTCCAAATTCAGAAAAGAGAGAATATATGTGTGGCATAGATTTTCTCTAACCATAATAAAATGAAACTAGATATTATGTTAAAAACAAATGAAACAAACCCCTACTGAGTCAGGCATGGCAGTGTGGCTGGTAGGCCTTGAGCTCAGAAGTCTAAGGGAAAGGATCTCTGAGCTTGGGAATGTAAAAAAAAAAAAAAAGCCTGGATGAGAGCATGTGCTTTTCCAGGAATTAGAGAAAGAGATTTGGGGGAGGAGGAGGTACGTGTGATGGATTTAAGGAAGAAATGGAAAGGGGGAAATGCTGTGATCATATTATAATATCAAAAACAAATTTGAGAGGGAGGGAGGGAGAGAGAGAGGGGGGGGAGATATTTCATTTTTTTTTTACAGGGAAAAATATGAAAGGGTAAAAGTGAAAGGAAAGAAACAGAAAGCAAAAGCTGGAAAATCCACAAACGTGTGGAAATTAAGCTTAAGTACTATTAAGCATTGTCCTAGTTTGTTCTGTTGCTGTGATGAAACACTGACGGACTGCAACTAGAGGAAGAAGGTGTTTATTTGGGTTCACAAGTATAAGGAGAGCCAGGGCCAGAGCTCAGACAGGAACCTGGAGGCAGGAACTGAAGCAGAGCCTCTGAGGAACGCTGCTTACTGGCTTGCTCCCTGTGGCTTGCTCAGTTTGCTTTCTTACACAATCCAGAATCACCTGTCTAGAGTGGCACTGCCCACAGTCAGCTGATACCTCTCAAGTCAATTATTAATCAAGAAAATGCCTCACAGAGACTTGCCTGTAGGCCAGACTGATAGAGGCAGTTCCTCAAGTGGGCTTCCTTTTCCCAGATGATTGTAACTTGTATGAAGCTGACAAAAAAGAACTAACAGAATTATTTCCCAATGAATCAAATAAGAAATCATAATTAGGAAATACTTATCAACAAATTAAAAACAAAACATCAGCAAAACCTGCAATATACTACAGACAACACAATGTTATGGAGTAAATTACAACTGTGAGTGTTCATAAGAAAAGATGATCTCTAGTAAAAAACCAAACTTTACAACTTAAAAATGAGAGGATGGGGAAAGGAGCCAACCAAGCCTAAAGCTGGCAGAAAGAAGTAAATAAAGGGCAGATAAAAGATGCACTTAATAAATAATAAATAAAAAAGAACATCAATCAAATAAAAATTTAGTTCTCAAAAGAATTTAAGTGACAAACATTTGCTAGATGGACCAAGGGAAAAAGAAGCGACTCAAGCCATTAAAATAGTGAATGACAAGAGGGACATGACTGCCAATTCTACAAGAATGATACAGCAGTAAATCAAGAATATACATGTAGTGGCCAAATTAAATAGAAGAAGAAAAGAAAAGAAAAGCAAATTCTATCACTTGAAACCAAAAGGAAACAGAAAATGTGAATAAACTCATACCAGTAAGTAATTTCAATCTGTAATCAAGAGCACACCCTGGAACAGAGCTTACTTTTCAGTTTCTTTTCTGGTTGCTGTGGTAAAGTCTCTGACTAAAGCAAGCTTAGGGAGGAGGGGTTTATTTTAGCTCATAGTTTAAGGTACTCCATCATGGCAGAGAAGTGGAGGAATCAGGGGAACTAGCCAGTCACATCACATGCACAGTGAAGATGCTATAGCAATGAATACACACTTTGCTGCAACTTTCTGCTTCTTGCTGGGGAGCCTAGATTACCATGCCCAGAGAAGGGTCCCATGCCCAATTAACACATGTCTTCCCACATCAATTAAAGTAATCATGGTTATGTTTCATTGGCATGCCCAGCAGCACATCTCCCAGCTGGACCCACAGTCTCTAGACTTGAAAATAAACATTGGCCATCAGACTTACTCAAAGAAAAGCTAACATTAAACTTTCTCAAATGTTTCTTAAAAAAAAAAAAAACAGTGAAGAGGAAGACACACTCCTTTGTAACTCATTCTATAAAGGAGGCATTACCTGGATGCCAACTTCATTAACAAAATCCTACAAAAAAGAAAATTAGAAGTCAACATTCTTCTGACATAGATGCAAAGATCCTCATTAAAATAACCAGCAAACTGAATTCAACAACACATTAAAAAGAATATATGCTACAACCAAGCAGTATTAATCCCTAATTCAATGTGCAAAATCATTCAATGGGACAGACCACAGTAAAATAACAAGGGGGATATGAGCTGCACAATCATTTCAAACAATGTAGCAATCTGTGAAAGACTCAGCACGTATTTATAGTAATAAATATTTTTTAAAACTCAAGGATGGCATTACTCCAATGTAAAATCTGCATATGAGAAATCCATTAGAAGCATCATAATAATGGCAAAAAAAAAACCAACAACAACAACAAAAAAAAACCTCCAAGGTTTTCTCTAGGAACAAGAACACAAAGATACTAGCTTTTACATTTCTATTAAATCAAATACTGGATGTCTTAGCTAGACCAGTTACACAAGAAAAAGAATAAAGGCATGCAACTTGAAAGGACATAGTAAAATTGTTTCTACATCTGACACAACCTTAAATATCTAGGATGCATTACACATGCTTAAAACCTATTAGAATAGGTAAACAAGTTGAACAAGATATAATAGAAGAAAAAAATCAGTGTCCACAAATTGTTTAAAATTTTTTCTTTTTAAATTTTTTTATTAATTTATTCAGATTACATCTCAATTTTTATCCCTTCACTTGTATCCTCCCATTCCTCCCTCCATCCTTCTTTCACCCTATTTCCCTTCCCTAGGTCTGGGACAAACGGGGTGATTAAATTTTTATAGACAAAGGACAATCCAAAGGGAGTTAATAAAATTATTTAATTTACAAATACAGTATGAAAAAGAATAAAGTATTTAGGAACTAACCATGAAACCTTATAAATGAAGGCTATAAAATATAAAGATTTTGACAATATATGAGTAAAGCAACATATAATATTTACATACTGTGATATATAGGATTGACTCCAATATCCTGCTAAAGATATATATATTATTTAACCCAGTCCCTATGGAAATCCCAAGATCCTCTTTTCTTAAACAGAAAAATCTTCTTAAAACTTTCATAAAAGCTTAAAAGAACCAGAACAGTCAAAATAATCCTTAAGAAGAACAAAATGGGAGAACTCGCACTTCCTGACATCAAGTCTTTCTAACACTGCAGTACTCCAAACAATGTAACATGGATGTAAAGATGGACCTGTAAAGACAGCACAGTCCACACATTCACATACACAGCTAAATTATTTCTGACAAAAGTTCTAGATCCTTCGACAGGGAGAAGACAATTTTTGAATAAATGGTGCTAAGTAAACTGAATGTGTACATATAACAGAATGACCCTGGGCTCTGAACATCACACACACGAAAATAAACTCAAAATGGATTTACAGTCTGAATGTAAGGTGTAAAATGATGACATTTTATGATAAAAAATGCAAGACAAAAACTTCACAGCATTGCACTTGGCTACATCTTAGATATAACAAAAATTACTGACAACAAAATAAAATAATAGACAAAATGGAGCTCATGAAAAAGCTTTCTTAGAAATACTATCAATAGGTTAAAAAGTCAGTCAATAGAACACAAGAAGATATTTGTGAACCATGTGTCTAATGATGGACTAATACTCATATTATATAGAAAACTCAAAGTTCAACAAAAACAAAACCCAAGTCAAAAAAAAAAAAAAAAGGAGCAGGGTGTGGTGGGTCTCTTCGGTAATTTTGACATTTAAGAGGCAGAAGCAGGAGTGCCACTGTGAGTTCTAGGTCTGCGTGGGTGAGTTCCCAGCCAATGTGAGCTACACAGTGAGACTCATGTCTAACAGTAAACGGGAAAGGTGTGCTCACATATTCAAAGGAGGCATACAAATGGCCAATAAACACACTAACGAATATGCAATACCTTGGTCATTATGAAAATGCCAATAAAAATCAGAGATACCTACGACTTCACCTCACCCATTAGGGTAGCTACCTAGCAGAACAAAACAAATCCAAAAATAAAAAACAAAAACAAAACAAAACAAAAAACAAAAAAAAAGCTCAGCAAGTGTAAAAGGATGTAGAGTGTTTGGAACCTCTATGCACTGGGGGAAGAATGGAAAATGGAAAATGCCACAAGCCACCATGGACAAAAGTATGATGTCTTCTTTTAAAACTAACAGAATTATCAAATGACCCTGAAACTGTACTTTTGGACATACAGGGAAATGTGGGCCATTTATCCTCACATTTACTAGAATAAATATTATGAAGAAAGTGAAAACTAGCCAGTATATGCTTTTAAGTCCAGGAGGCAGAGGCAGGTAGATCAGAGTTGGTTGAAGGCCAGCCTAGTCTACACAGCAAGCTTCAGGCCAGCCATGGCTAGATACTGAGACTATATTCTTTTAAGTGAAAGAGACCAAGTGTTTTTGAAAAAGTGTAGAAAGGAGGAAACCTTGTACACTACTAGTAAGAATAAAGGTTTGTTCAGCCAAAACAGAAAATAACAGAGGTGGCTCAAAATATTAGAATTAGAACTATTATATGATCTTAAAATCTCACTTCAAAGTGTGTATCTATCCAAAGGAAGTGAATTGAGTATGCTCATGACTCAACCTAATTCCCACATTCATTATTCAAAAATAGGTATCACTTGGTAAATATATACATTTGGCATTGAAAACATCCTGTCATTTGCAAGAGCATCAGTGCACATGGAGGGTATTAAGTTAAGACAAAAACAAGACTTCAAAAGACAGACATCATGTGGTATCACTCATATATAGATCTAAAAGAGTTGAGTTCATGTGCTGGGGTGGGTTGGTGGGGAGTAAGACTAGGAAGAGAGAAAGGAAGGGGCTATGCTTGGGATTTAAAGTGAATAAATAAATTAAGAAAAAAGAGTTGAGTTCATGGGAAGAAAAGGTAGAACAAAAGTCTGTAAGAGGCTTGGAGGAAAGTTGGGGAAGATACATCATGAGGAGTGTATTTAAAAGGTCTACTGCACACCATGGTGAACTAGCGTTAATAACAACAACTGCGATGAACATGGTTGAGCAAATTTTCTTGTTGTGTGCTGGTGCATCTTCTGGTATATACCAAGGAGTGGAATAGCTGGGTCTTGAGGAAGCCCTATTCCCAGTTTTCTGAGATAGCACCAGATAGATTTCCAAAGTGGTTGTACTGAACAATGGGAGAATAGCAATGTAGAAGGATCCAGTGGGTCCTAGAAACCTACAAGTAGAACATTATGATAGACAGATTTGGGTCAAGGGGTCCCACTCAAACTAAGGCACTAGCCAAGGACAATACAGGCGGTAAAATTTAAACCCCTACCCGGATCTAGCCCATGGACAGGACAGTCTCCACACTTGAGTGGAGAGAGAGATTTGACTTTCTCATGTACTCTGGTGCCTCACATTTGACTATGTCCCCTGGTAGGGGAGACCTAGTGGCACTCAGAGGAAGGACAGCAGGTCACCGAGAAGAGACTTGATACCCTATGAGCATATACAGAGGGAGGTAATCCCTCTCAGGAACAGTCATAGGGGAGGGGAATAAGGGGAAAATGGGAGGGAGGGGAGAATGGGAGGATACAAGGGATGGGATAACCATAGAAATGTAACAAGAATAAATTAATAATAAAAAAAAGAATCAAAAAAAAATAACAACAACTGCTTGCTAAGACAAAGAACTTGTACAACTATCCACAGCAGCACCATTCACAATAGATCAGGTGTGGAAGAAACCCAAGTGTCTACAGACAGATGACTATTACAGTACATACAGAATGTTTATTAGCAGTCAACCATCTTTAAAAAAAAAAAAGGAAGACTATTCTGATACATACCTCAACATACATAAACTTTGAGGATATAACTAAGGAAAATAAATGGGTCACAAAAGACACATGCTGTAGAACTGCCCTTTTGTTAGACACTGAGTCAACACACAGAAAGAGCAGTAGGTAGAAGACAGGGGTGGGTGAGTTGTTGTTTCATGATTGTTGACTTTCTCCAGTTTTAAAAGATCAAGAGAGTTCCAGAAACGGGAACAGATGGAGCTGACAGCTATGCAGTATTATGTACCTTATGACATTGACCTGTACGAAAATGGTAAAGATGGTAACTATTGTTATATATATTTCACCACAGAAAAGGGGAGGGGAAGTATGAGAGACACACACGTGTTGCAGATGTATTGGATCTGTCATCTCCTTAAATGTCACTTTCCTGCAGCCACCACCCTCACAGGAAAGCAGTGCTTTTTAGCTCAGCATGGCTTTAGCAGGGAGCTTAACATTCCGCAGCAATGTTACTTACCACTACTCGTGACAAGACACCTCATTAACCTGTTTGAGATAAAGCGGAGGTGAAGTAAAGTCTCTGCCAGAAAACATTAGCAAAGACAGTTAACGCAATGCAGCTAACTGGCAAGATGAATATCCTTGGTGATCTCTAGCACACACACTGTAAGAATGGGAAACCCAGGAGGTTGCTAGCTGCACAGCACACAGGCTCCGGGCTGCCTGATGTTATCCTCCCTGCTCTGTGATCACACCACCCTTCACCATTTAACACCTCGTGTCTTTTCACTTTGTGCCTCTGTTCCCTGCTGGATGATGCAATCTTAGAAGAAGACATTGGCTGTGCACAGTATCATGGCCACGGTACCTGGCATACGGAGATGAATCTTTTAAGTATCTGCTAGCTTTATTTGGATTGTTTAATATACAGTTATACAACTGAAGTCCATCTGCCTTAAATGTCTTCTTAGGGGTTACAGGATGCTAAAGAATTAGCACTTAAAGGCTGAAATGAAAATTGCACTAGCCCAGACATGTGGAAGACCAGACCAAATAAATGACACAGAAATATACAGGGCTGGCATCAGGCCAGTGAGGTGGCTCAGCAATGAAGGAGCGTGAGTTTGATCCCTGGAACCCACATTGTGGAAGAAGCAAATACACTCCAGAAATTTGTCTCTGACCTTCACCCAAATGTCATGTCCTGGTCTATTATTCTATGCAAACACAAAGAACAAGGCAAAGAAATCAAGGGGATTTTTGAGGAGTTAGAAACAGTTTTCACTAACTCCTGGTGCAAGCTCAACTATTTCCATTACACACAAGTCACTCCAAGATGAACAACTTGCATCTGCCCATCATGATATCAGAGCACAGTTGCTATGAACTGGATTCTAAAGTTGGGGAAAATGAGCCCTTAAGCAAGGCCAGAAAGACAGCAGAGAATGCAAACACAGCATCTCAGCTTCTATTTTCTTTAATGTCTCACATACTCCATGAGGATTTATGCAGCTATGGCAAATTTTTTCTCTTCAAAATCCACATATTCCAAAGTGATCATGATGACTGATGCTAAAGGCTGCCCATGTACTGACATTTTCAAACTGTAATGGAGGGAGCAGGCTCAGAGTCTGCACTTATAAAGATCCTTGTCTAAAGTAGTCTGGCAAGAAATAAAATTAGTAACAATGATAATTGAATGTTTTAGGCTGGCCTTCACAAATAGAGTCGTGTACAATAATGGATATTTAAGTATATGGCTTACTAACTGATACTTATGTTTTTGCATCTTAATGGAAGTATTAAATTTTCCCTTTTGCATGTAACTCAGAGGCCAAAAGGGAAGTTTCAGGACTTAAAAAGTAATTCATTTTTCAAAATAATTTTAAAGTATTTCTAGTCACCAATGAAATGAGTCATGCAGATAAACCACAATTAATTCACTAAAAAATGTTAATTTAGCATTTATAGACTAGACTGATTTAAACATTCCATTACTTCTGGGAAGAGTAAAAGGCTCAAAGCTCACAGCTAACACTTAGAATTATGACAGAATATGTAAATAAAGACTTGAAAGTTCATTACATTAATAGGATAATCTAGGGTTAGTTCGTATGGAATAAAAGTCTCACTTTCTAAAACAGAGATCTGTGAGAAAAAACTCTGAATAGTAAATTTACTGTTAGATTTATATAGAATGTTTTATTCAGAACTATTTCAAATAACAAAAATAATGCTTACATTATTGTAATTTTCAGGAGTTTTTTAAAACCTGAAATAACTTATTTTAAAAATTGTCAAAAATCCAGTAACTAAAAGACCAGTTTACACAGATTTTGTTTCTAAAAGTAAGAGAAATAAGGGAGGGAGACAAGAAAACATAGCTTAAACATATATGAGTGAAACATAGTACGCACATACATGAAAACATCAGAACGAAACCTGTTATTAGATGTAGCTAATATAAACTAATAAAAATATCAAAATACGGAAACAATAAAGCTGAAGAGGGTGTGAAAAAAAAGGAACTGTCATTGGACAAGGTGATGAAAATTAGTGTGGCGAAGATGTGGAGAAAGGAGAACACTCCTCCATCGCTAGTGGAAATGCCAACTTGTACAACCACTTTGCAAATTAATCTGGCTCTTTCTCAGAAAATTGGGAATAGTGCTACCTCAAGACCCAGCTATACTACTCTTGGGTATGTACCTGAAAGATGCTCCACCATACAACAAGGACATTTGCTCAACTATATTCATAGCAGCTTTATTCCTAATAGCCAAAATCTGGAAACAACCTAACTGTCCCCCAATGGAAGAATGGACAAAGAAACTGTGGTACATTTACACAATGGAATACTACTCAGCTGCCAAAAACAAGGAAATAATGAAATTTGCAGGCAAATGGATGGAACTAGAAAAGATCATCCTGAGTAAGGTAACCCAGATGCAAAAAGACACAAATGATATATACTCATACGTGGATATTAGGCCAACATAGACAGCCTCTGAGAGACTCCACCTAGTGGGGGACCAAGACAGATGCTAAGACTCACAACTAAACTCTGAGAAGAGCACTGAGAGTCCTTTGGAAGAATAGGGGGATAGAAGAACCCAGAGAACATGGGAGCTCCACAAGGAGACCATCAAACCCAACAAATCTGGACTCAAGGGAGCCTGCACAAACTGATACACCAGCCAAGGACAAGGCATGCATAGAACCTAGACACCTGTTCAGATGTAGGTGAGAGACAGCTCCTTCTCCACCTGGGGGCAGGGAGCAGGGACTACCTCTGACATGGACTCTGGACCCTGTGATTTGATCAATTCCCCTTGGGGGGGACGACCTTGTGGGCCAACAGAGAAAGAGGATGCAGGCTATCCTGATGAGGCCTGGTAGGCTGGGGTCAGATGTGTCTGAGGACTAGGGGAGGGGAATGGGGGGGGGGGGGGGGGGGGGGGGGAAGGGGAGGGGAATGGGGGGAAGGAGAGGAAGGGTAGGAACGGGAGGACAAGAACAAGGGGTAACAATAGGGATGTAATGTGAATAAATTATTTTTAAAAATTAAATAATCTAATTTTATTTTCTTATTGATAATTTAATTCTGTCTGAGCTGACTTTTTTTTTTGCCTGATTAGAGAAATGAATATTTTTAAAAGTAAAGATTCTATGCTGTGTATTTAAGGCATAGAACAATGCTTCTCAACCACCCTAATGCTGTGACCCTTTATTACAGTTCCTCATGTTGTGGTGACCCCTACCCATACAATTATTTTGTTGTTACTTCATAACTGTAATTTTGCTACTGTTATTAATGATGATGTAACTATATAGTGATGTGCAACCCCCAAAGTTGAGGGTCATGTTAAGAATCACTGGTATAGAACACGGTGTGGTATCTTATATGTAAATAGCATAAAGGTTACTTTTGTGAAACAGATGAAAATAGCCAGTATTGCACTTAGACACCCTGGCATTGTTTTGTAGCAAAAGCAGCTGAAATCTACTCATTCAACTTGACAAAAAACAAAAACAAAAACAGTAATTTCGATGCCTACAGTCCTTATGATGAGCATTAGATCTGCGATTGTATTAACTCCAAAGTTCTTAGCTAAAACTTGATCTTCTTTAATAAGGGGAACATTAATTAACAGGCTGATAAGCACAGTTTTGAGATCTTAACCCAGACATGACAGTGAAAAATTTGACTTAAAAATCCAACCGTATTAAATTCTAGGCAAAACAAGGAACTAACATCTTAGTTCTTTAATTTCAAATAAGTGATGTTCTCAAAGGTAGTTTGTGAGACACTCCAGTGAAGAAATAAAAATAAACAAAAACAACTCATTTATGATACTATAAAGCTGTGCAGGGGGTAAGGGCTAAAACTGAGGGCTTTTTGTTTGTTTGTTCAGTTGGCTGGCTGGGTTTGTTTGCTTGTTTGTTTTTGTTTCCAGCAGAAGCCACTCCGGTGAACTCCTAAACTGCTCTGTTATTTACTAGGAGCTACAATGAAGTAACAATTGTAAACAGAGTATGCTCTTCATTTAGCCTATTAGATAGACTATTCCCTCTTAGTATTTTAATTACCTGCAACTTCTCATTGTGTTTTCATTCACAGTAATTTTTAGCAGGAGAATGTTCTGTTGCTTCTCTGTTACATGGTAAAACCACCGACTGAAGGGTACCTGACAGGAACCTATTTCTTTTTTGTTGACTTTACAAAATTGTATGCAATATATTTTGCTCGCATTCTTTCCTTGTGGCCAAATCCTTCTAGACCCCTGACTCCCTACTACCTACCTAACTTCATGTTCTCTTTTCCATCTCTCTCTTAAAACAAACAAACAAACAATAATAATAAATAAAACACCCAAGCCAACCAAACAAAAAGCATACAAAGACATTGAGTCTATTTTGTGTTAGGCAGCTGCTCCTGAGCACAGGGCCTGCCCTGTAGGGTGACTTATGCCCAGACTACACTGGAGAAAACTGGTTTCCCCTTTCCCTGCTGGTATCGATTACAAATAGCTTCTTGCCAAGGTGGGATCTTATTGTCCACTGTCCCTTCTTGCTGGAATTTTGTCTGTGTTAAACCTGTGCAGGTCTTGTGCACGTTGCTACAGTTTCTGTGAGTTCACACATGCAGCAGCCCTGTTCTGTCTAGAAGATACCGTTTGCTTAGATTCATCGACATCTAGGTCTTACAAGCTTTTTCCCTCCTCTTCTGCATAGATTGCATGAACCACAAGGAGAGGGGTTTGATGAAGACATCTTAATTGGAGCTGAGTGTCCCAAGGTCTCTCACTGTCTGCACATTGTCTGCTTGTGGGTCTCTACATTAACCCCCTACAGCAAGCAGAAGCTTCTCTGTTGAGGGCTGAGCAAGACACTGACCTATGAATGTAGTAATATGTCATTAGGAGTCATTTTGTTGCTATAGTCACTTAGCAAGTTTCCCCATAAGTTTTTAGTCCACAGACTACCTTTTTACAAAAACAAAGCAAAACCAGAATATAAGAATAGATCAAACAGAAACACGGTGAGCAAATTCTATACTCTGTAAAAACCACATAACAACTAGAGCAGTTCTACTTAAAAAAACAAATTTCGAGGATAAATAAAATAATAAACAAGTGTTAAACAATTTATCATACTAAGAAAGTAATGACAAATTTTGGGTGTGGTATTCACAGTGAGCTAAAATGGCACTTACTTTCAGAAGTACACACTAAAGCATTCACGGATATAATTACAGAATTTCCAGAACTATGCCTTTCACAATCCATGTGGTGGACTAGAGATGAAAGAGTTTAAATCAACTTCCCCACCAGTTGATCAATGTCAAGGCTAAAGGAGAGGTTTATGGAGCTTCTGGGTAAGTGCCATTCTTCTAGTTTTGAAATTCCCCTTGTTTTCCTTGGCCTCCCATAGCAGATGGGGCTCACAGACTGACTGGCTAAACAGCATGCTCGCAGTCCCTTCTAAGACTTGCTGAGGGCCACTTTCTTGATGCATTGCCCCTTCCGTGGCTTTTTCTTTGTGTGCAACTGTCTCTGGGGTCTCTGTCTTTCTTGCAGATGGCCACCTTATAGTAAATTCTTCCAAAGTCTTTTCTTTGACTGTATCTCTCTCTGGAGTCTTGTTGTGTGTCTAAATTTCTTCTTACAAAGACTGTGGGCTTGTGCAATTAGAGTCCACGGTAACAATTCCATTTTAAGCTATGATTTCTTTAAAGGCTATACCTCCAAAAACAGTCACACCCTCAGGTACTGGGAGTGAGGCCTCAAAATAGGAATTTCAGAAGAATACTATTCAACCCACAAGAACATAGTAAAACTTTCAAGATAAAGCATAATAAGATACAGTATTTGTAATATATTTAAAGTCAAGATGAATAGATAAATCTCATAATTTCATCAAGTAAAATTCAAAAGATATGGATTGTTTCTTATCCTCAAGCTTAAACTTGTCTCATGCTTTCACCTTTTTTTTTTTTACAGGGGCCTCCTCACTCCACCTGTCTCTAGAAAGGTGTAATAGTGCATTTTTCCTGTAGTGAAGTTTTGACATCTTAAGAGACTGAAATGTGTCAATAGGGAAATGAAATCTAGTTATACAGACAGCTTTGCCCAGATTGGAGAGTATTATCACCCTAAAAACATTAAACTCCACTTTCAAAATTAAGCACAAACTTAGAAATTGCTATGATTTAGTTAATGACCTAATTAGGGAAATTTGTAATTGAATCAATTTGGGCCAGTCAGTGCTCCATATAGCCATTTCTACCTTGGTGGAGTCAAGGCCATACTGCTGCTTGTCTTTCTTCGTTTTATACAACAGGATTTACATGAAATCATAGAGGACATTTACTTTACACAAATCTTGTAAGATAATACTCTAGCTGTTAAGTCAGCAATAGATAAAACCCTGACAACTGGAATGAACAAATAAAACTTAAAGAGGGTAATTGTACAAATGACTAAAAATGCTTACTTTCAGAAAGATAAAAGTACAGATAAGTCTGCCTTTCCATGAACTCACATTAAATTTTTGGCTGAAATTTTGAGTTAGCAAAAGTGCACTGAGGATCAAAAATGTGCTAACAAAGAGGTAATGTATCATTGAGCTACACTGAAAATACCTCAACCAGTCCAAAGAAAGATGATCCGATTTCAGTCAAGGCTATCTATGCTTTCTGAAGACACTTGAATGTATAGATGCCAGAATGGAAAAAATATTGAATCCCATCCTTTAATTTGGAGCTGTTTGTCAAGGTAAAACATGGCAGAAGAGAGATATGACTTACCTTCAAAGACTTTAAGGGCTGACGAGTGGAAAGACTGTAAGCCTATCACCCATGGCCCTTGTGGAAAGAGGCAATGTGGCCTGTCCACTCCCTCTGTCCTTCAGAAATAGCCACTTCCTGAGGGAAGCATCCTTCTCTAGCCCAAAGACTGGAGCTTGCCACACACAGGCTGTGGCTTCCCCTTTCCTTCCTCTCCATTAGGCAACCACTGTTTCTGCTTGTCAGAGGAAGTTGCCTCTTTGGTCCAATTGGGTTGTATAAATTGGGTGACTTATAAGCAGTGAAAATTTGCTCCTCACATGGCTTCACACCCAAGAAAAATGTACTGGCAGACTTGTAGCTGTGGGCTCACTACCTAGATCAGCGATGGCGTCTTCTCTCTATACTCTTACTTGCACCACCTTATCATGGGTCCTCTGCTCTCATGAACTAACCATTTCCCAAAGAGCCTTCCTCCTGATACCATCGTATTGGAGAGTTAGGGTTTCAACTTACTAATGTGGAGTGGACACAACCTTCAAGCCACAGCAATCTACAGGATTAAACGTTGCTACACAGGGTGGATCAAATTTGGTTGGTCAGCTCTCAAACACATAGCTGGTTGAATCAGAGTAACCACGAGAAAGAGATATATATTGTATATACTGTGTATATATTATGTATATACTATGTATATATTATGTATATATATATATATATATATCATCTTGATGTATATATGAAGACCTTTTTTGCTACTGAGATTCAGAGGCATCCTGAAGAAGGAAGCATCTTTGCTTCTGCGGAGGCCATGTCTCAGGGCTAAGCAACACTGAGCTGGAGGGGATGAATGCGAATGCGACTGGCCTGTGTTTTTCGAGTTCTTTGTTAACTAAGAACTTATTGAACTTTGTTGGGAAATATGTTTATTACATCCTACATTGTATTTTAGCAATCAATTCAATTATAATCCACTTCAGACAACTAGTAACACATTTCTCCATAAGAGATTGCATTCAACCTCAAATGCCATTTGAAGTTTCACACCATGAATTCTACTTCGTCCCTCTGTACTCCTCACTGTTGATGACTAGCAATAGCATTGCTAGGCTACAGAAAACTTCAGGAAGCAGTGGCTAACAGTGAGGTGAGGTCAGCCTCAGAGAAAACTATTTCTGAGATCCTTACAAGCCACTGTGCCAAAAGTAAATGCAGATTTGGTAAATGACAGAGAGTCCTTCCTTTGGCATTTCTCTTTCTGCTGATTCAATTTTTTTTTACAAGGGTCCAATTTTCCATAGGAACAGATCAGATTTACAGCAAATACAAAGATTGCATCTTTTATTTATAAGGCAAAAAAGCCCTCTCAAATACTTTTCATTAAAACTATGTGCCCTGGTGTACTGGCTTTAAGAGTTATTAGTCAACCATTACGTAACTTTTGCTATTCTGGTGAAGGTCAATGTTCGCATAAGTTACTAAAACCGTCATCGGGCCAGACCTCGATGACTGAATTCCAGTTGGCAGTGAAATTTAGAGAACTGTGTAATATCTGAACCACTATCTGTGTTTTGCTACACTGCTCTTATTCTGTCATCCTTCCAGGGGTAAAATTTTTTAAATAAAAGTACCCTCATCCCAAAATCAATTCATAGCCAGTCATAAAATTTGAAAAAAGGTTACTAATGTTAACTGAAACAGAAACAGATAAATTATTTATTTTGAAACATATTATATCACTTGAGAGGATTTTGAAAGACAGTGGGGGGGGTGCAGACGACAGGGATGAGGAATAATAGAGTTGATGAGAGACGGTGGTAAATAATATTGAGACAGGAGGCCATGGCTGCTGAGTGTACCCACACACCAGGCCAAAATGTTGAGGGAGCTCAACATTAACTTAATGAGGGTACCCCGAGTACATTGGAGATATCTCTAAGACCTTTAAATGTATGCTAGCTCTTTCTGGGAATTTCATTCCTTACTACAAGGCTAGGAGGTGAAGGTCTGCATTACTGAGAGGCTACAAGGACAACAAAAGCCCCACAGTTTCAAGTGCTCACTGCTCCCATTCCATATGGGCCCAGTACTTGAAAGTCAAGGAGCAGATGCTTGGCTTCTGTTTCACTGTTTGTGGCTATGTTGATATGTATATCCTTCTATGTGTTCTACAGCTTAAGTAGATCCTGCCAATGAGTATAGTAACTCCTGGGCCTCCTTCAAACATGTCTCTGAGGGGAAAGATAGATAGATAGATAGATAGATAGATAGATAGATAGATAGATAGATAGATAGATAGATAGACAGACATGATAGATAGATATACAGATGATTGATAGATAGATAGATAGACAGACAGACATGATAGATAGATGGATAGATAGATATACAGATGATAGATAGATAGATAGACAGACATGATAGATAGATAGATAGATAGATAGATAGATAGATAGATAGATAGATAGATAGATGGATGCTGGTCCATAGGCCACAACATAGACTATGAGACTAAGCACACCCTTGGTAGAGCACTTGTCTGTTCTTTTGCCCTGTGGATTCCTGCATCCTTCCCTCTGTGTCACTAGTGAGAAATTTTCAGGTACAACTACAGTGAGTACACAAGAAAACACTCTAAAACTGCTACTTCAAGTTGAGCAATAATAACATCTTAAGCTGTTCTAAGGGTAGAAGACTATTTCTGATATGCTTGAATTATCCATACTTCGACCCAATCACTGAACAGATTCAAAGTAGCTTGTATGTTTCCTTTTCCTAATTTAAAAAGCATTCATGTAATTAACACACAGGACAGTAAATCATTGTTCAAATATCTCCAGGAAGTGAGGTGCACAGGTCACATTTTCCAGATAATTGCTGTTTACCTTTTATGTTTAGAAACATTTATTTTTAATTGAAATGTTTCCAATGTTAGTATTGTCAATGACGTTGGATCTACAGGTTGATACATATTATTTCTTGGTATGAGATGGCAAGGGATTCTCAGGTCCATGTGGGATTATGTGCTCCAGACAATGGAGTTTCAGGGGCCCTCTGAGGGTTTCTCGCTCTCTTGGAAGCAAACTTCTGCCTCCCTCTGCCACAACCATCTACCACAGCACACTGCTCTGTGACTGCCCCTTCTAGAGATGTCTATCTGATGGTGTGTGTGTGTGTGTGTGTGTGTGTGTGTGTGTGTGTGTGTGTGTTGGTGGGAGGTCTCACTATGTAGCAGCTCTGGGTGGTCAGCAACTCCCATGTAGCCTACGCTGCACTAGGGTTCAAAGAGATCCACCTGCCTGTGCCTCTCAAGGTGTGTGCCATGATGACCACCTGATGCTTTGCTCTTCATACGGTATTCTTGGGAGGATTCTGAAACTGGCCCCCTTCTCATGTCTGTTTGCTTTGCTTTTTGCACCACTGAGGATGAAATCCACAGCTAGACAAGGGTTCTATCACTGAGCCACACTCTCCCCCATCCTCCTCTTATGTTTTCAAAGCAGAAGCCCTTCTTCATAGCTTTGGGTTACTGGTTACTTGAATCAATATAATCTTTTCAGCTTAAATGAAATCACACGTTTGAGCCCTCTTGACTCTTACTATGACCACGGAATACTCACTGATCCCTGTGTCCTTACAGTACTGGACCAAGTACTGTCCCATGACTTTTAGTAGATGATTGTATTCTTGGACATTGAGGAATTCTTGCTTATTATGGGATGGTTCCATGATCTCCAAGGGTACGTTCACAATTCCAATCACACCTGCACCAAGTCTGAGGGGGTAAGCACATGTATGAACTTTGTAAAATCTGGCTAAAGAAAAAGAAATGGTAAAGATGCACTGGTCACTTGCAATCAAATCTTCCACAAATTAATTAAGCTAACTTAAGGACATTTTGTTATCGACAGTGATTTCTGGAGAGTTTCAATATGTCATTTAGTTGTTAACAATACGCTTTCCAAACATGTTATTGGGGGGGCGGGGGTACAGGTTGATAGAAAGGAACAAACACTTAGAAAAAAAGAAGAAAAACAACCACAACACCAGTATCTTCATGGAATGACCTGGCCTGATCCTTTAAGTCTGACATTGAACAAAAAGAACTACTTTCTTTGTCCCTGTTTCATCTGTCAGGCTACATGACTCACCATTGCAGTGGTTCTTGGGGAGATCACTCAGTTCTACTAAGAGAATATAGCAGGCCCATAGGGTGACAACAGGTATCTATCTGACTGTTAGCCTGATGTGCAATGGGTTTTTCGTTGGTGGTTGGTTTTATCCCCATGCTTTTCTAGGGGCACGGGATATACATCCAACTGGGATATTCTGATTCTTGGAATTACCAGATTTGAGGGAGAAAGCCTCCTGCATTGGTTTCCCACTGCTCTTGCCATAGCATGTATCACACTTTCCCAAACTGAGGCGTCTGCTGGCTTAGTATTTCACAACTTTCTTCTTCTACTCTTTCCTCCTTCATTGCGCCATTACTCATTCTGTGAGTCTAAAACTGTGTCTCAAGCAGAGGGCCTGATGTGCGTTCCTTGTTTAGTTCACCGCCCTTCTCACAGGACATTGCTGTATTCATTTATCCATGTATCAATTCCCATAGTCAGTCAGCCACTGTTAGTCCCTGGACCGGATCCAGGAACTAGGAACTTAGACAGGAATGAGAAAGACAAGGTCCCTCATTCTCATTCAGGGGAGAATGACACACATGGCATTAGTGAGCAGATAAATGTACAAGATCATTTCACATGGTGATAAGTGGCTTTAGGAAAACAAAGTCAGTGCTAAATTATGTGAAAATTGACAGGTGGGTGTGACAGCAACTTTAATTAGGTAATTGAAGAAGGGGCTTCAGCACTCATTCCTGAACAGCATGCCAAGGCCAGTAGTTTGAAGGTCTAAAGACAGGAGGTTCAATACCAGTTGCTATAAGACTTTCAGCAAAAAAAGCTAACTAATTTGAGTTTTTAAAAAATACTACTATAGCTCGGTGGTCATAGCGTATGCCCTTAATCCCAGCACTTGGGAGAAAGAGGCAAGTAGATCTCTACGAGTTTGAGGCCAGCCTGATCTACAGAGTGAGTTCTGGGACAGCCAAGGCTACACAGAGAAACTCTGTATCAAAAAACAAAACAAAAATTACTCTAAATAATAAAGGGAAAACATAGTTATCTCTACTTGCAGATCCTGTGCTCCAGAGACCCTAAAGATTCCATGAGAAAACTCTTAGTCCTGTAACTCCTTTCAGCAATATACCAAAATTCAAATTCACTGTACAAAAAGACAGCAGCTATTTTTGTATCTTTTTATCTTTTAATATTTTATTGGCACATACTAATTATATATGACAATGGCTTATAGCTTTTTTTAATACCAATAATAGAGGTAATCCCATTTACAGTATCAAAAAACAAACAAACAAACAACTAGTATAAACTGAACCCAGGAAATAAAAGAGTTCTACAATGAAGTCTTTGTGACAGTAAAGAAAGACACTTGGGGAAAATCTCCCATGGCTGTAGATAAAGATAATTAATATTGTAAAAACAGATATAGTACCAAATATGCAAATTCAATGCAATCCCCATCAAAGTTCCAACAACATATCCCCAAACTAGAAAAAAATCATAAAATTCATATGGAAGCACAAATACCCCACATCTAATAACTAAAACAATCCTTAGCAGGAAAAAGAGTGTAAGAGGATCACAATACTGGAGGTATTATAGAGTTATACTTTAAAACAGCTGAAACCAGCTCACACAATCAGAGCCATCTAACCTATTACAGAGCTGTGAAAGCTGGGTTTGGTGTCTCAGGCCTGTAATCCCAGGAAGCAGAGGCAGGCAGATCTCTGTGAATTCAAGGCAAGCCTGGTCTACAAAGTTCAGGACAGCCAGGACTACACAGAGAAACTCTGTCTTAAGAAACAAACAAAACAAAAGAAGAATAAAATCAAAGCAAAAAAAACAAATCCAAAACAAAACAAAAAACCAAACTTGTTAAGAATCTATATTGCAGAAAAAACTAGTGCTCAGAAAATTGGGATTTCACACTGAAAAGAGTGAAACTAGATCCATATCTCCCACAGTGACCCCAAAATTAATTAAAAAGGTATCCGACGCCATAATGTAACACCTGAAATGTTGCAATGCTGGAAGGAAACATGATTTTCTGTTTGGGATTTCTATATCATGGGAAATAACCCAAGGACTGACAAATGGGATTAAGGAATTGAGAAGCTTCTGCACAGCAAAGGCAACACACGAGAGGATAAAGAGAGAGCCCACACAGTGGAATCAGAATTTGCCACTTATGCATCAGACAGGGAATTAATACCCAGTATGTGTAACTGCCAAAAAAAAACACCAAAAAAACCCAAATCATATCATCAAGAGTTGTGTGAATGAACTGAAAGACTGCTCCCAAGAAAATAAAGTCAAATCGTCAAGGCATACTTGAAAAAGTGTTCACCATCATTAGCCCTCAGGGAAACACAAATTAAAGCTGCTTTGAGATTTTTGTCTCATCTCAGTAAGAATGAGAATCAAGAAAAGGACGGACAACAAATGTTGATGAGGATGTAGACGAAGAAGAACCCTTATTCACTGCCAGTGGAAATACAAACTCACATTGGAAACCAGTATAGAAGATCCTCACAAGACTGAAAACAGAAGTACCACATAAGCAGCTCTCCTCATTCCTGGGCATCTACCAAAATGTCTCTGTTACCACATCCCAGAGATGCTTACGCATCTATGTGTACTCCTATAGGAGTCACTATGCCAGGAAATGGGATCAGCCTAGCTGTCCATCAGTAGAAGAATGGGTAAAGAAAATGTGGTCCATATATGAATTGAGATTTTATTCAGCCATAAAGAAAAATGAAAATATGGCATTTGAAGAAGGAAAATTCATGTGACCAAAAATCATATGCTAAGAGAAGTCAGGCTCAGAAAGACAAACACAGCCTATTTTCTCTATTTTTTATTTAAATTTTTAGATATGGGTGTACTAAGAATGCATAAGAACTATTATACGGATCTCAAGAGGAAAGGAAGAGATCCTAAGAGCATGAAATAGAGTAGGTACTAGACTATATCTCATAGGGATACAGAATGGCAGATTCGCTGTGCAGGAGGAGGAGAGAGGGGATGAGCTGGAAGGGCAAGAAAGCATGGTGAGGGGCATGGAGCAAAGGAATGAATGAAAACAGACTATAACAACACATGAGTGAAGATGCCAAGGTTTAATTGGTTGCTTTCTATGCTAATCTTAAAATTGATAGTAAAGAAATAGTGTTCTCACTGTTGGTGCACAGTATTAAGTGCACTCATGCTCCTTAGAAAAAGATAGGTGCCTGCTTGCCAGATCCAAGATGGTGGCATCCAGTAAGCACTATATCTGAACAGTGGGACAGCAGTGAGAGCAGAGCAACTGACAGGCCTGCAATGGACCACAACACCCTAAATGATGTCTGTCTTTCCCAGGTGAGATGAGAACCCACAGTGTGGGAAACTATCGGGTCCAATCCCAGATCACCCAGCTGAGCCCTGGAAAAACTCCTGGGCACCTGCCAGGGTGGGCTCAGCTCCAGGCTTTCCTGCCAGGCCACTCTCACTGAGCACAGATTTCCCAAATATCACAGCTTGCGACCCCAACCTCATACCCTCCCATGAAGTGGTTACCTTCTGGGACGGGGCAATACTCATGGCCAGGCTTTCAGGCTACTGTGGCCAAAAGCTTGACCCTTCCCCTGGGGGAGTGGATACCTACTCATACCCAGGTAGTCAGATCCAACCGTAGGCTCTGGACTCAGTGAGCACAGTGGCTCCACAGTGGGACCTCATTAACCTTGGAGCAAGTAAGCCAGTAGTGGGGCACCCAACGCCAGTCCTTCCCTTTGCCAAAGGAGAGTCCCCAGAATCCTGAGGAGCCCACTAGGCCCCCCAGGATCATACAGCTGAAGAGAGCCTCTGGAAAGTCCCTGAGAACAACTCACCATTCTGAGACTATTCTCAACAATCTGAGGAAGCAACCTTCAGGAACATTCAGCTTCCTGACCAGGGCTCCTTTTGCACCCCACTCCCCAGCCCCCACCAGAACTGCAGCAGGCAACAGGATCTACCAGCCAAAACCATAGACCACCAGATAGCTAAAAGCCAGTGTAAAAATACAATGAACAAAAAACAGAACAATATGGCATCTTCAGAGCCCAGTTATCCTACAGCAAACAGTCCTAGATCCCCCAACACAACTGAAAGACAAGAAAATGACATTAAATCTTTACTTATGAAAACGATAATGGAGGAAACAAAGAAAATATGTAAAGAAATACAAGAAGGTACAAGCAAACAGTTTGAGGTCTTTAGGGGGGAAATGAATAAAGCATTGACAGAATTTCAGGAAAATAGAAACATAAGAAGGAAATCAATAAAATGGTTCAAGATTTGAAAATGGAAATAGGACCAATAAAGAAAGCACAAGCTGAGGAAACCCTGGAGAGGGAGAACTTAAGGAAGAAAACAGGAACCACAGAGGTAAGCATCAACCAGAATTAATCAAAAGAGAAGAGAAAGGAGGCTTCATACTCACCAAAGGAAAACTCAACCATGATGTATCACAATTCTGAACATCTATGCCCCAAATACAAGGACACCCACATTCTTAAAAGAAACATAACTAAAGCTTAAATCACACATTGAACCCCATGCATTAATTGTGGGAGACTTCAACACCCCACTCTCACCAATGGACAGATCATTGAGACAGAAACTAAACAGAGAAATAATGAAACTAACATATATCATAAATCAAATGGCCCTAACAAACATCTACAGAATTTTTCACCCAAACACAAAAGATTATACTTTCTTCTCAGCACCTCATGGGACCTTCTCCAAAATTTATATATATGTATACAGTCAGTCACAAAGCAAGCCTCAACAAATACAAAAAAGAAAAAAGAAAAGAAAAAAAAAGAAAAAGAAAAAAGAAAAAGAAAGAAAGAAAGAATCCCTTGTTTCTTATCAGATCACCATGGACTAAAGCTTAACTTCAACAATAGAAATTTTTAAAAGCCTACATACACATAGAAACTGAACAATACTTAACGACAACTGGGTCAGGGATGAAACAAAGAAAGAAAATAAAGTCTTCCTAGAATTTAATGAAAATGAAGGCACAGCACACCCAAACCTGTGGAACACAATGAAAGCAGTGCTAAGAGTAAAGTTCATAACACTAAATGCCTTCATAAAGAAATTGGAGACATCTCATGTAAGCAACTTAATGGAACACAGGAAAGCCCTAAGGAAAACAAGATGCAGACACCCCCAAGAAGAGTAGATGGCTGGAAATAATCAAACTCAGGGCTGAAATCAATAAATTAGAAACAAAGAAAACAATTCAAAGAATCAACGAAACCTAGAACTGGTTCTTTGAGAAAATCAGGAAGAAAGACAAACCCTTAGCCAAACTAATTAAAAGGCAAAGGGAGAGTATCTAAATCAACAAAATCAGGAATGAAAAGGGAAACATAACAACATATAGCAAGGAAACCCAAAGAATTATTAGATCTTACTTCAAAGCCTATATGCCACAAAACTTGAAAATCTAAATGATATGGACAATTTTCTTGATAGGTTCCCCTTACCAAAGTTGAATCAACATGAGGTGAACAAAATAAATCACTGTATAGCCCCTAAGGAAATAGAAGCAGTCATCAAAAGTCTCCCAACCAAAAAATAAAAAGCCCAGGGCCAGATGGATTCAGCACAGAATTCTACCAGACTTCCAAAGAAGATACTCCCCAAATTATTCCACAAAACTGAAAAAGAAGAAACATTACAAAACTCATTCTATGAAGCCACAGTCACCTTGATACCTAAACCACACAAAGAAAAATTTCAAACCAATTTCCCTTATGAACATCCATGCAAAAATACTCAATAAAATACTCACAAACTGAATCTTCTAAGAAACCATCAAAAATATCATTCACCATGACAAAGTAAGCTTCATCCCAGGCATGCAGGCATACTACAATCTTCAGAACTAAAGAAGCTATATAACAAGAGTGACCCCAAGGAGGATGCTTAATGCTCATTCAGAAAGGCAACCAGAATATACACTGGAAATGGCTGAAGAGGGGATACAGGACAAGAGCCTACCACAGAGGTCTTATGAAAGATTCTACCCAGAAAGGAATTGAAGCAGATGCTGAGACTGGCAGCCAAAGTTTGGTGAGAGCACAGGGTGACTTGGGGACAAGTTGGGGGTTAGAAAGATCTGAAGGAGACATGAGCTCCACAAGCAGAACAACAGAGATAAGAAATCTGGGCCTGTGGGGACCTACAGAGACTGATACACCAACCAAGGACTCTGCAAGAAGAAGACAGAGACGCTTTGCTAAGATGTAGTTAATAGGCAGCATAGTCTCCGGGTGATCCCTATAATATGGGGAGTAGGGGCTGCCTCTGGCATGGACCCTGTTGCCCATTCATTGATCACTTCCCCCTGGTGGGGCAACCATGCCAGTCCACAAAGGAAGAGGATGCAGGCAGTCCTGATGAGAATTAATAGGCTGGGGTCAGGTGATAGGGGAGGAGGGCTCCCTCTTTCTGAGGACTAGGGGAAGAGGGGGGGAATGTGGGATCAGGAGGATATGAGGAAGGGGGCTACAATCGGGATGCAAAGTAAGTTTAAAAATAAACAAACTTAATATGAAAAAAAGAAAGAAAGATTGGTGCCCCTGACCTTTCTGTACATAGAGATTAGCACATGATACTGCAACACGCCTGCTTTTTGGCTGAGCAATGAGTGGTAAGCTGGTTCTCTGAGCACAAGGCAGCAATAAAACCAAAGCCCTCCTGACTCATTCCACCACTCTCAGACATTTTATCTGACTTTGTCCTTTTTTACGATATCTCTCTGTCTTTTGTCTTTTTGGTTGTGAGAATAGCCTTTAATAGCTGGACCATTTCTCCATCCCTCTAAGATGCCTTTGTAAGATTTCACATAGCTGTCAAAGCAATTTGTGGAACTTTGGCACCAGAATACATTTTTTTTCTAGATTCTAAACAGTCTGAAAATGTTAACTAATATATATCCATGCAAGTTAAGAGCTTAGAAATCCATAACATGTTTCCTTACAAGATAGGAGTTTGGATTTTCTTTTCTCTGCTAACATTTCTTTAATTTGTATTTTTTTAATTGGTAAAATATTAGAAACCTAAAAAGATGGCATAAGGGATGGAAATACATAAGAAAATGCATTGGAAACAATATTATGGCAAATGTGATTTTCTTCTGAGAACCAGCACACAGTTTCACGGTATTATAAATTAGGCAGATTAATTCCTGCATGGTGAGAGGAAGGTGAGTGGAGACTGGGTCACCTACTGGCGTCATGATGAATCACTCATCTAGCTCTGCACACAGAGATGGACTTTGGCCTCCCCACCCTGCATCTGCATCAAGGAACAAGCTTACTTACAAGGACTTCATTTTCAGCTGGGGTCCAACCTTCTCGTACATTTTGATCAACCGGTTATTACTGTAAATGAACATTCCAGCTTGGCTTTGGTCTTCTACGTGCACTCCAAAGATAAGGAAGAGTGTTTTTGCTTTCCTTAGTGCCCTAAAATTGTATTTAGGAAGGCTGTTTAAAAGTGCTCAATTAGGGAAAATATAAAATTTATAAAATTCCTAATAAATAAATTCAGAAGATAAATATCAAAAGGATGACCTATAACATACCAGATATTTTGCAAAACCTGTTGGGTATAGCTGACACCTGTGTATAGGCAAGTATTTTGTATATGCAAATTACTACACAGGTCATGCACAAGCATTCACTCAAACACAAATCTGTTCACTTAAGTCTAAAAGGACCAGAAAAATCTCTGGTCCAACAAGTGTGTGACAGCTGTAGAGTAGTCAGGATTCTCTGGAGTAACTGAACTGACAGGATGATTAGAATGACTTCCAGGCTGTGGTCCAGCTAATCTAACAATGGCTGTCTACCAAAGGAAGGTCCAAAAATTCAGTAGTTGTTCAGTTCATAAAGCTGGAAGTCTCAGATGGTCTTCAGTATATATCAGAATCCACACCCCAAAAAAGTGGGCTGTAATGTCAGTGAAGGAGTGGACTTGCCAGCAAGAATGAGAGGAAGGGGGCAAAGAGCGAAAGATTTCTTCTTCCACATTTTTTTTTATATAGGCCACCAACAGAAGGTGTGGCCCAGAATAAAGGTGGATCTTCCCAATCCCAGAAGATCTGGATTAAAAGTGGATCTTCTAATTTAAATGATTTAATTAAGAAAAATTCCCTCACAGGTTTACCCAGGTGCTTGAGTTTTACTTAACTTTAGGTATAATCAAGTTGACAACCAAGAACAACCATCACAAGTCTACCCCTTGTCAACTTGACACACAATCATTATCTCCTTAGATCATGCTTAATAACCAGGTCATAATTATACCTATTGTGATATAAATATCCCATTTACATTCACAAATGCATTGTATATTTAGCTAGGTCATAATTATGCCTAACATGGTATATCTATCCCATACACAACCACAAATTTTAGAATAGGTGGCAATATCTCTTGAGGGACATTCTTTCAGTATCTAAACTTTCCAATGATAACAACTGATATTTTCTTAATTGAACTTACATCATTACATGATAAAGAAATTGAGGGAAAAAAAAGAAATTGAGAAAAGAACATTGAAGAAGAAACATCTGCACAAACACATTCTTAACAAGATACGACAGAAACACTCATGTCTGCGCCATTGGTCGTGTGGCCTTAGCTGCTATTTATAACTACCTTCCTCTGGCAGCCACTCTGTATATCCTCAGTGGCCAGTGGGGAGTCTGAGCTTTGAGTTCAATGGAATATTTTCTGTGTCTCCTGGGAATGGTGACATATCTGAGGCTCAGTGCTTATCTCTGCTGTTGGCAGATCTGTGACTCAGCAGCAGCTGAGGCCAGGTCAGCCTTGGTGAGTGGAGTCCATGTTGTTGTGCTCATGCATAACCCCCATCTGTGCCACCAGGGCCACTATCTTCATGGGCCCATTGGTTAATGACAGTGATGGCCGGGAACAGAGGCTGACTGTCCACAAAACAAATTATTGTATCTATTTAACTGGTGCACTTCTCCTCTGGTGACATCACCTTTTGATGAGCATTTACATGAGACACAATATCTTCACATCCTTCACTTATCTGCAGAGATCTATCCACATACTTCTTCCCCAGATGTCTCTCTCATCAATTTTCAAATCGTGTTCTGTTCCAGTCCCTGACCATCTAGTCAATCCACTGACATGAATCGGTGAACAATTGCACATCTGGCCATTTATCCTTCCAAACAAAATGTATGTATGAGCAGGTGCACTGCCCAAAGTTCTGCCCACTGGGAAGACTGCTCTTCACTGGTGTCTTTCAGAGCTGTCCCAGAAAAGGGGTGTGATGGTGCAGCTATCTACTTCTGGGTGGTGCCTGCATAACATGCAGAAATAGGAGTAATACAAGCTTTAGTCTTCTCTTCCTCAATAAAAGATCATAGGGCATGCCCCATGAGGCTATAGGTTCATGCTTGGCAGCTGATGGCACTGTAACAGGAGTAGAAACCATAGGCATTTGGGAAACTTCTTCATGTAACCTGTTTGTGCCTTCAGGGACCTGCTCTGTCTGGATCACATATACATCATTTCCATTTGATAATGGATTGCTGATGAGACAGTCCTATTTCATGACACGGTGGGCCAGAGCAGACCCAGGCTGCTCAGGGCACATGGTAACTTGGTGACCCAGTGTCAAACTTTCAATTTATGTTAAGGCCCAATAGCAGGCCAAGAGCTGTCTCTCAAAAATGAAAGTGTCTACAGCTGATGGTAGAGCCTTACTCCAAAATCCCAAAGGTTTCCTCTGGGATTCACCTATGGGGGCTTGTCAAATGTTCCAAACAGCATAACGATATCAGTGACAGCTCATGTATATGAGGCCTGCTGAATCATATGGTCAGAGTAGTAGGGCAGCCTACACATCAGACTAGACCTGTTGAAGAGCCTTCTCCTTTTCCAGGGACCCTCAAAGCTAGCAGGTTTACACATCACTTGGTGTATGGGCCAGAGTAACACACACAAGTGAGAAATGTACTGTCTCCAGGACCAAACAGGCCCACTAAATGGTGCGCTTCTTTCTTGGTAGTGGGAGGGGTCCATGAAATAGAAGGGATATCTCCACATTCTCCACAACGCTAGACTCCTAAGAATTTCATTAAGGTAGAAGGCCCCTTGAATTTTGGTTGAATTCATTTCCCACCTGCTGATGTGCATACATATGTATTGCCGCCACATCCAAAGTGGCTGATAACACTTTGGTAACATGTGATCCAATCAATGTAATGTCATCTATATGCCTGGACTCAATGTGATCTTTCGTGGAAGAGACAAATGATCACAATCCCTTCCAGCTAAGTTGTGATTCAAGGGTGGAGAGTTAATAAACCTTGAGGTAAAACTGTAAGGTACACTGCTGGCCTCGCCAACTGCTTCAGGTGGTCCCCTTGGACAGGTACCAGGAAAAATGGCATTTGCTGGATCAACAGCTACATACCAGGTGCCATGAGATGTGTTAATCTGCTCAGGTAAGGACATCACATCTAGTCCAGGAGCTGCAATCAGAGTTTCTAATTGACTGAGTTTTCAACAGTCAACTGTCATTCTCAAAAAATCCATCTGTCTTATGCACTGGCCAGATAGGAGAGTAAATGAGATGGTTTTAAATATTTAATGGTGACACTAATTTCTGTAGTCCATCCAGGAATGTGACAGCTTTTGATTCAAGTATTTTCCTTGGCAGAGGTAACTCTAAAGGCTTCCTTTAACCTTTCCAAGCGTAATGGCCCTCACTCATGGAAATAACATTGGAATCTTTCTATCCCAATTATCACAGTCTGTGACTGGGGAAATAACCACAGGATGAATTCAGAAACTCACTGGACCTACTGTGAGTCAGCTTCAGCCAAAACCGCCAGTAACACCTGACCGCTGTAAGCCCCGTATTTAACTGGAGGGCCACAATGTTTCTTGGGATCTCCCAGAATCAGTGTTAATTTAGAACCAATATCCAACAGATCCAGAAAAATCTGATCATTTCCTTTTCCCCAGTGCACTATTATCCTCGTAAAAGGTGGTAGGTCCCTCTGGGGAAGGGCTAGAGAAAGCCTAACAGTACAACTCTTAGGTACTTCAGAAAGGCCCTTCCTCAAGTGAACCAAAGTGTACCAGGTCTGCAAACTGGCTCAAGTCTGGAAACTGGCTCACAGGCCAAGATTCCCCTTTGCCACAATCTACTGGAGACTTTCTTTCATTTGAGAATTTTTCTGCTTATACAGATGAAACAGAACTGCAGTAGGCTTTTTATCTATCTCATGCATGGAAACGCCATGATGGATTAGCCCGAATCAAAGGTCCATACAATTCATGCCACTAACTCTCCCTGTGCTGACTATTATGGAACAGGCCATTATGGACATTGCTTTGCCCAGGCTGCCCATTACGACCACTGTGATCACCTTGCCTCTGGTGATTCAGTGCTGCCACCTGACCCCTGCTACTTCAGGGCTCAATCAAGACCACTGTTTCAATCCATCAGCTGAGCAGCAGCATCTCCAACTCTATGGTCTCTGGCACAAGCAAAGGGCAACAACACAGTTCTTTAACCATGCTGGGGCTGCTCTCACCATCTTGCATCTTATAGGATTAGTGATGGGATTGGCTCTGGGCTTTCCCATAGTGGAGGGTTGGGTTTTATACAGTGTATGCACTGTAGCATTGAAATTTTCCCAAGCCTTAAAATCCCTTCATCAACACTAAGCCAAGGGACATCAGGCATCTCCAGCTCCTTTTCAGTAGGCCATCTTGTGACAAATGCTTCAGCCAACCATTGAAACTTTTAATACCTTTTTTTAACTGTGCAAGCTTCCATATTAAACCTAGAATCTCCATTCAGTCTTCCGATATCTCCTACCATTATTCCCCTCCCCCTTAACGTTCCATTCCCGCTCATATTCCCCAGACTTCTACTTGAATGAATCAGTAAACTCATTAAGCTCTTGAGGAGAGTAGCACACCTCCTCATGGACCACACACTTTCTATCTCCCCCTCGGGAGCCTGACCATCCTGCACAGGTCTATAGGTAACTATTAATGGGCTCCAGAGGACATCAGTATTGTCTTGACTGACATCTCCCTTAAAGAAAGTCATTGCTAAAATTAGAAGACAATGAAGAAAACCCAGAAGATAAATAAAAGCTAATAAAGTGAATTTCCATGAACAACAAATAAGCTAAGTACTACTGGTATTTTGTTGTTGCTTTTTCTCTATCCCTCTACAGAATTTTATAAAACATTCCTATTAAGTGTTGTGAGAGAGAGAGGGGGGGGAGAGAGAAACAGCAGAATGTGATACAGACAGCCACATAGCAAAAGGAAGCTGCAGGAGCTGTAGACAGCACCTGGATGTGAGACGTGGACTTGGCTCACATTCACAGTCACTGGGCAACCACGAGCTACTTGAATACTTGGTCACACTTGCAACATGGGGACGATGTCTACTAAGGCACAGGATATGGGGAGGACTGGGAGGTGATTTTAGCAATGAATTTGGAATGAGAAGAGGTATACAAGTCTTTCTTTCTCTACCCCAAATGGCCACAAATAGAATCTTTCCCCCATTCTCACAGGTTGACCTGGTAACATGGGTATTATATAATACTAAAGGCTATACACCTAATATAGATCAAAGCTTTTCTCAAAACTCTTTACTTAACCATGAGATCCTAACTCTGAAACAAACTATGGTACCGACAATGCAAGGGGAACACAAACAGACCCTTAAAAGCTATTACATCACCACTCTATGGTAAGGGATATTCTGACTGTCTAGAGAGTTAAAAGCACCCGTGTGGTGGTGCACATCTTTAATTCTAGCACTCAGGAAGCAGAGACTAGTGGATCCCTGCGAGACAGAGGCCAGCATAGTCCACATAGAAAGTTCTAAGCCATGGCTACATAGTGAGACCCTGTCTAAAACAAAATGAGAAAACACAGAATTTTCATAACATAATGCCATTACTTTGTATGCTAACTTTAAAAACTAAATAAAAAATTAGCAGTCTCCCGTAAAACCAGTCAAGGCAATTGCCATTATTGCCAGTACACGTTAATTTTAGCACATTACACTATGGTTGGAAAAAGGTTATCAAGAAAGCTTTTCTTCCTAAAGATTAGAAATCTTAAGTTTTTAGTAGACATTCCTATAAAATTTAAATAATTTTGGTAAATGCATTAAATGCATTAGTAACATTCTAAATTTATTTTTGATATCTGCATAATAATGAACATTTTAAGCTTGTGTTTAAAGTAATATGAATATGACCAAAATAATGCTGAGAACCAATCGCTGTGCCCTAAAAAGAAGTTTCTCAGAGATGTCAGTTTTCAAAGTCTGACTTTGTTTGCACAGCAGTAATTTTTTTCAATTTACTTTTCTCAGCATCTGAGTTGGCAAGCAAATCAAACTTACAAGCATAATTTTTATAAGATAGGCTTGTCATTTTCATTTTAAATATATATATAAGTGACGCATTCCTTCAAATGTTATTTCTTATTTTAAATTTTAAGCTCTAGAGTAAAGGACAGATGACAAAGGGACAGTGATGCTGTCATATGATCTCCTGCTTGGGTCTCTTCATGTTGACATCTTCATAAAGTCTAAACCATCAAGTTCTGAAAGTATTTCCTGGCTTGTCTTCAACATTATATAGACACAAATGCACATGTCAATAAAAAAAAAAACGTCATCAGTGTTTTACAATGTGTGTCTTGGTTGGAGAAGCCTCATCACACTAAGATTTACTATCACATTACACCACGTGCTAATAAAGAGAAATTGTCAGAATAACTACCAAATCTGCCCACGTAGGAGTAAGAACTTGACCCAGCACTGAGGCCTTACCTCTGTTTCTGGCGAAGATTCTTATGCTTTGTCTCCAGGTCTTCCAGAGCTTTCTGTAATACATCCTGGAGGAGAATATTTGGTTGAGAGGAAACAGAGACATTGAATGGATGCCAGCTGAGCTGATACCCTGTTATCAGAAGGTTCTGGAACAGCAGTGACAGCTTAGCTTGTCATGCAGTTCACATGGTAGAAACCCAACAGGCACACAGTGATGAGTTATGTTTCGGTGTTTCCAGAATATACCCTAAGCCCAAATCTAAAATTCTGTTCTTGCACATTCTAAGATGCCTCTGCCTTCATTTGATTCCCTATATGGTAGAAGGGACTTGACACAAACTACATGAAAACTTGAGTGAGTTATTCGATGCATATCGGCTCTGACTTTTGTCTGAGGGAATAGGAATCCCGAGTTTTGCCATCACTGAGGCATATTTCAGGCAGAAAATGGAATAATAACTTTTGTTAGTATCTCTCTCAGTGTGTCTCTTTCTTATCAAATTCTAGACTAATACTTCCCAGTTGTTCCATTTATAGGTTCCTCGGGCTTTTTCTTCTCAGAGTGCTCTTCAGCCCCCAGCCTGTCTTTCTTTTAATCTGATGCATTAGCTCAGTCCCTCCTTTATCTCTAGTATGTTCCCATCCCCTCTAATTAGACTGAAAAGGAAGAGTTCCTTATTACTGTACTCATAGATAAGAAGAGACTTTTGTAGGGACTGCTCGGGAAGAGAAAGACATCAGTGGAAGTCAGAGGGAGACAAGAGAGGGTAATAGAGGTGAATGTGGTCTAAATGAATTCTACACATGTGTACAAATGTTATAATGAGACTCACTGTATGTAACATACACTAATAAGAAACTCTGTAAAAAGACATTTAAAGAGCTTTGCCAATGGCATCTCTTGATGGCTGCACCACCAGTGGAACACCACTTTCACTATCTTTCAAGTGAAAAATGGGGGGAGGGGAAGAGTGCAAAACCCATTTATATTATGCTTCCTAAAAGCATGTGAGAGGGCAGACGTTCAGGTCATTCCACTTTGCTGTCTTCTCTGCATTAAAGCAGCCAGGGCACTTCAGAGCTACAAAGCAAGCTGGCCAAAGACAGCCCACCCTTCCTGATGGCACATTCAGCCCAGAGCAAAAGCAGAGAGATGAGAAGGAAAACCCTGACTTGACCCAGGAAAGTCTTTTCCTCTTCACTCTCATCTACAGAAGGCAAAGGGCACTGACAATCTTAGAAACAAAACAAAGAAACTTAAATTACAAAAAAAAAAAAAAAAAAACCAATAAAAATGAGATAGATTTACTCTTTCCTTTAAAAATGGCAGCAACAATGTAAGCTTCCTGAGAAAGCCATGACTTGGTTTTGCCTGGGGCATTGACACACACACCACTCTCTGCCCACATGCCTCATGTTTGACCGGTAGACCGTAGACTTTATTAGACTAGTCCCTGGCTCTCAGAGTTAAGGCCAGATCACTGCAAAGATTTACTTATTTAACCCTCAGCAGAGGCGGAAGAGAAGGTGAAAGGCAGAGACTCCTCTCCCGATTCCTAATCGTCTCTTTGTGCACAGGCAAACGGATGCTTGCTTAATGAATCACACGGTGGATGTGTTATGCCATGGTTTGGGTAAAAGCAGACTTACAGTGCATATCTTGCAGCTATATTCTTTTCCTGTTAGCTGCAGTACACTATAATTAATAATTGTAGTTCTTTATAACGTGCCTTACTCGTGGGCATATTACAAGGATTGCAGAGATTGTTTATGAACTGTGTGAACCGACTCACAAGAAAACAGCTTTGTAAGCTGGAAGCACTGTGATTAGTATTCATAATTATGGCCTACGATTCCTAGCACTGGGGAGAGGATTGCTTAGTAACCCACTTCTTGCTTTCCTTGTTTATCTGGGTCCACGAAGAGCCATAATTTGAATAGATATTTTTGAGGATGTTTCATTGGCTAGATATTTTCCTGCTATCTTTTTCATTATTTTTTTTCCTGTTGTGCTTTCCTTTTCTTTTTAAAGAAATTGGCTGTAGTGCTGTATCACTCTGCTCCAAATTCACCCCAGATTCCACTCACCTTTGCTCCACCTCAGCCCTTCCCCCTTCTTGCTGGGTTTACCCTCCTCTCTCTGCACCCACCTCATCTGTTTACCAGGGCTACAATCACCTTTATCTCTTGTGCTTCTCTGTGTTTAAGATCTTAGAAAGTCCCTGCTCTCTGACATGAACTCTGGTGCCCACTATTTGACCACTTCTCCTTGGCGTGGAGGACTGGTGGCACACAGAGGAAGGGGAAGCAGGCTGCCAGGCTGAGTCCTGACAGGCTGTGATCATATGATGGGGAGGAGGGCCCCTTCTGTCTCAGGTCTAGAGGAGGGGAATAGGGTGAAAGAGGGAGGGAGGGGAACGGAAAGATACCAGTAAGGGGATAACAATCGAGATGTAATCTGAATAAATAATTTAAAAAATAAAAATGAAAAAAAAAGAGTTTAGAAAGTACATAATCAGAGACAACTGTGCACAGGAATAAAAGCTAGTTGTGTCACTCGTCACTGAAGAGGATGTTTTTGCACGTCGTACCTTCGCAGAAGACAAAGAAGTTCTGTCAGGTTCTTTCACCTTGACTTGCACTTCTTTAAACACAAGTTCAGCTGGGAGGAGAAACACAGCAGTTACAATGCAGAGAGATTCTTCCGAGCCATTCTAAAACTGTGTTTTCTACACTTGTAGCCATGACCACTGGGGATGGCACAGAGGCCACAATCTACAAACCCTCTGTTACCCTCAAAGATCTCGCTCATTTTAACTCTTCTGTCTGAGGCAGATGGAAGATGTTGCCCTGGTAAGAGCGCCCTCTTTGCAAGCTTGCGGAGATGAACTTGAATCTCAACCATCAACATAAAAAGCAGGGCAAGGCTGCATGTGTATGCAACCCCAACATTGCAGGGTGGAGACAAGCTGGTCTAGAAAGCTCGCTGGCCAACCACCCAAGCTGGAAAGGAGAATGTACTTCCCCAGACAGAGGCAATGTTCATCTTCACGCTGAGCTACCACAGCACCATGGCACCCAGGGTTTCTAGCACATCAATTAATTCTTAATATGTTGAGGACTGTGCTGGCTAGCTTTATGTCAATGGGACACAGCTAAAGTTATCTAAGAGGGGGGAAGCACAATTGAGAAAATGCCTCTGGAAAACTGGGCTGTAGAAAAGCCTGTAGGGAATTTTCTAAATTAGTGGTTGATATGAGAGGGCCCATTCCATTGTGGGTGATGCCATCCTTGCTCGTTGCCCTGAGCAAGCCACGAGGAGCAAGCCAGTAAATGGCACTCCTCCCTGGCCTCTGCATCAGCTCTTGCCTCCAGTTTCTGTCCTGCTTGAGTTCCTGACCTCAGTGCTTTTGATGATGACCTGCTATATGGAAAATAAATGAAATAAACTCTTTCCTCCCCAAGTTGATTTTGGTGTTTCATCACAACAGTAACTCTATCTAGTACAAGGGTCATACTTAAGATACTATAGGTCAGTGAGAGGGCTTAGCACGTAAAGGTGCGTGCTATCAAGCTATATGACCTGAGTTCGGAGCCCCAGAACCTGCATCAGAGAAGGAAAGAACTGATTCCTCCAAGTTTTCTCTGATCTACACACACACACACACACACACACACACACACACACACACACACACA
>OU015745.1:100569610-100587704 GCA_907169655.1 Acomys percivali | reverse complement strand
ACACACACACACACACACACACACACACACACACACACACACACACACACACATGAAATGGAGGGTAAATGTGAAAAAGATACTAAATTATATCACAATTTAAACCAGCGATATATAGTACACTTTAAGTTTCAGAGATAGGAGCTACTTTGACTGAGAGTGACAGTACCCACAATTCCTAGAGCAGTGTTTTCCGTAAAATAAGTGCTCAATTAGCATTCGCTAAGTGGATGAACCATAATGATTTGGCTGTAGAAACCCACATACCCATCTTCACTGCCTCTTCTGCCTTTTTAACGTCAGTTTTCAACTTCCCTTTGAAAGAATATGTAGTATATTGGTACTTCCTGGAAAGAAGAAAAGAACATAATCAGGTCAGATTATCATTTTAAAGAGCATTAATAAGAGAACATTCTTCAGTAAGACTATATACTCCAGAGATATGCAATTGTTAAGAAAGAAAGACTCACTGAGGAAGCTCTGTCTGGCTGGTGCATTAGCAGACTGTGTACCTATGAAAAAACCACTTGCCTTTTAATGCATGATAATTTAATTTCAGGAAAGTTCATAGTCAGGAAACAATAAGTCAAGAATGAGATAAAATCTGTTCCCATACGTGTTCACTTACATGTGTAAAATAAGAGCACTCTCAAAAAAGGGAATACAAGATCACCCACCCGCTCCACTGTCAAAGTTTCCGGCTAATATACATAATCCTCTCACTCACTTGGATCATCACTGACACTAGATAAATGGCTTCTCCCAGTCCCCAAGCAATTATCTCTGTTTGAAATCCTCAAAAATAAATAAATAAATAGTGTTTTTACCCTACTAAAAGGCCCTACTTTCTCCTGTATTGGTTAAGAATCCTGCTTTTAAGGTCCATGGTTTTAGTGACAGCAAACTCTAGAATGGTCAAAGAAAAAGAAATCTATGTATATACCTATGAACTAAAGGAAAAACAAAGCAGGAGAAAGATGGGGAGGGCACCTTTCCAGGAGTTGTTGGTCAAGGAGTCAACAGAGGCAACTGCTCCTGCCATTGGTTTCCTACAAGAACAAACTGCTAAAACCCTATTGCTAAAGATGACACATGCTTTAGTCACAGGACATTGAAAAGGCAAGCTGGAACAGGGCTGGAAGCTTCCTCCCTGCTGGCTAGCCTTCACTGAGCTAGAAGGTGCTACAGCAGGCTTCTGGGGAAAATCATCATTGATAGTTTCATATCTGTGGACTCCCGCCATGCAAGATGAGCCAACTTGTGCAACAGTGGCAGGTCTGTTATGGGAGTAACTAAGTGGACGTAATGACTGCTCCATGGAAGGGGGGTCACATCTGGAGCCAGAACCCTGGGCAAAAGCCGACAGCCTGGGGGTAGCCATAGGCCCTAGTGGGGAAGCTGCTACAGTCATTTTGCTAAATGGACATGATGTGCCTGTCAAACTGCCTTCTAAATAGCTATGTGTATGCTCGCAGAATAGTGCTATTGTCTTCTTTGGCCAGAGAAGCTTTTCTGCAGTGGTCAGCAGAGACAGCAGAAATTCCTAACTTGTCAAAGCACAGAGAATAAATAACTTTGAATGACAAGATGTAAGTGGCCCATGTATAACACTACCTCCAAGGCTTGGGGAACACTGCAGAAAAAGAATCAGAAAAAGTGTAAGAAAAGAAGAAATTGGCCGGAGGAAAACAGCATGCATGCTAACTTCTGGACATGACACTGCAGCTACACTCTTGAATGCACAGCAGTTGTGGTTAAATGATAAGATCTTCACAAGATCAGACCCATCTAGAGTCACTTCCATAGCCCAGGAGCATACCCTGTCATGGGTCTCCAGCTAGTCTCAGACGTTTCCCCACTCCCTCCCAGCACCCTCACCTCTGAACCCACCCTCTTTGCCCTCTCCACATCCTCTTTCATTTGCCTGCAAATTTCATGATTTCTCTAGCTGAGACTCCTAGCAGCAGGAGACATGGAGACAGAAGTAGCCATTCTGTAGCCTGGCAGGACTTCCAGTGGCAGGAGGGGTACACCAACGCACCTACAAAAACTTCATCCCCAATTTTACCATGCCTACAAGACGTGCAGTGATAAAGATACATCAGAGACTGAGGAAATATCCAAACAATGCCTGCCCCAACCTGAAACCCACAGCAAGGGAGAGAGCCAACCTTTGACACTATTAGTGACACTCTGCTATGCTTGCAGATGGGAGCCTAGCATGGCTGTCCTCTGAGAGGCTCCATCCAGCAATGGATCTAAACAGATGCTAAGACTCACAACCAAACATTGGGTGGAGAACAAGGAACCTTCTGGAAGAGTGAGGTGGGGAAGAAAAGAAGTAGCAGGAACTCCACAAAAAGACCAATAGAGCCAACTAACTTGGGCCCAGGGGGGCTTGTGGAGACTGAAGCACAAACCAAGGACCATGCATGGACTGGACCTACGCCTCTAGCACAGATGTACCTGATGTGTATCTCAGGTAGGGGAGTAAGGGGAGTAGGGACTATCTCTGACAAGGACTCTGTAGCATGCTTTTGATCACTTCCTTCTGGCATGGCTGCCTTGCCTGGCCTCAGTGGAAGAGAATGTGCTCAATCCTGATGTGCTGGGTGGTTTAGTGTGTGTGTGTGGGGGGGGTGCTCTCCTTTTCTGAGAGGTAGGGGAGGAGGCATAGGGGGAAGAAGAAGAGAGGATGGGACCGGGAGGAGAGGAAGGAAGGGTCCACAATTGGAATGTAAAGTGAATGAATTAGTTAATTAATTTAAAAATAGGCCTATGCATTGCACTAAGTGTGCATCAGCACAGGCAAACTACAGCCCGTGGAACAAACTGAGCCACTGATGTCTTCTGAGACAGACTCACATCTATTTGATCATTATTGAGAGTTTTTGAACTAAAAGAAAAAAAAAAAGATATGCAAGTGTGTCTATGTACTTACTAACGTGCTTCCTCCAGAAGCCTGGCAGCCCAAGCTTTAATTATAGCAGCCTGATCTAGGGATGCCTTTATACGCTTATTTAAATTTAAAATATTTCTTAAAGATTTGTTTTTGTTTTTATTTATTGGTGTGTGTCTATGTATATGTCACGTGTTGGGGGGGGCGTCCCTGCAGATGCCAAAAGAGGGTATCAGATCCCCTGAAGTTAGAGGTAGCAGGCAGCTGTGAGCCTCCAAACATGGGAGGTCGGAGCTGAGCTCAGGTCCTGTGGAATAGCAGCAAGAACTCTTCAGCACTATATCCTAATTTTAAACAATGTAAGCACTAATGCAAATTCTTCAGTGAGTGCTATTACAAAGAGGTCACACATCACTTAGATGGCTAGCAGCTGGAGTCTGTTTACAGTTTATTGATGATTCTTTTTCATTTTCTTAACAGATGCAGTACTGCACAAGGCACAACAGCTCCATGAACAAAGGAATGTGAACTGGACTTCCCAGAGTCTTTCTGACTGGGTACATTACTCCTCATAGTAACGGAAGGTTTGAACCAATCATGTTTGCAGCACTTCCCATTTCATCATCTGTAGCCAGGTGATAGCAATGCTTCTGACCACATAGGGTTGTTACAAGAAGTAAAATTTTAACACATTAAAGAACTTAAAATAATGTTGGTTCATAGTATATGGTATGACTGCCTAATCCCTCCAGTGTACATTTTAGAGAAGAAATACACTGTGGGTTGAAAATGAACTGTTTTTCTTCTCATAATGTGAAAAATCGTGTAAAATCGGATGGGCGACCTACGTGAAAAGGTAAATATGTTTAAAGTAACTAAATGTTTAAACTGTGTGCCTGCTTATTTTTTGACACCTTGACACAAGGTAGTCACCTGAAAGGGGGTAACTTCAGTGAGAAAATGCCTCCAGAAGATTGGAAAGCAGGCTGGCCTAGAGATATTTTCTTTTTTCTTTTCTTTTTTTAACTTTATTTATTTATTCACTTTACATCCAGGTCACAGACCCCTCCCTCCTCTCCTCCCAGTCCCACCTCTTTCCTTCTTCCCCATCTCCATCTCCTATTGCTCAGCCCCCCCCCCTTACCCATCCACCCCAGCTCATCAAGTTGAATCCGGGCTGAGCTTGTCCTCTTCCCCTGTGGCTTCGGTAAGGCAGTCCCTTCAGGGAGAAGTAGTCAAAAGCAGACAACAGAGTCCATGTCAGGAACAAGCCCTACTCCCCTTACTAGAGGACCCACATGAAGCCTAAGCTGCCCATTTGCTACATGTATGTAGAGGGTCTAGGTCCAGTCCATGCATGGTCCTTGATTGGAGCTTCAGTCTCCACAAGCTCCTCTGGGCCCTGGTTAGTTGGCTTAGTTGGTCTTCTTGTGGAGCTCTTGTCACTGTAGGTCCCTTTCTCTTCCCCCAACTTTTACACATGACTCCCTATGCTTCAGCTAATATTTGGCTGTGAGTCTCAGCATCTGTTTCAAACCACGGCTGGGTGAAGCTGGTCAGAGGATAACTATGCTGCAAGCATAGCAAAATATCATTAATACTGTCAGGGGTTGGCTCTCTTCCATGGTGTGGGTCCTGGGCTGGGCCAGGCATTGGTTGGACATTCCCTCAATCTCTGCTCTATCTTTATCCCTGCATATCTTGGGTGATGTGGGAGGGCTCAGCTCATGATAGGTAGTGCAACTTCTGGGCTAGTAACCCTGAGTGCTGCAAGAAAGCAGGCTGAGCAAGCCATGAAGAGCAATCCAGTAACAGCTCCATGGCTTCTGCATCAGTTCCTGCCTCCAGATTCCTGTTCTGTTTGAGTTCTTGCCCTGATTTCCCTCAGTGATGTATGACTACCTGGATGTATAAATGAAGCAATTTGCTGTTGGTCATGGTGTTTTATCATAGCAATTGGAACACTACCTAAGATGGAATGGTTGTGCAACTCAGTAGGAGAATGTTCACTTTGAATACCCAAGCACCTGAGATTTCTTCTCGAATACAATACACAAGCAATCCACAACAACAGCAAAGCCAAACGGCATCCTGCGTTCTTGCACCACAATAATTTAATGGGCATTTTACTCTCAGATCCGACTTTGTAGCTCTCATTACTAACTTCAATGTCCATTTTGAGAGAAGGTAAGATTGACTACAGAGAAGAAACACCTCTAAAACCTAAAAGGAAGTTATAATAAGTCTTTTTTCTTGATTTTTCTTTTACAGTGAATATTGCGTATTCAAATCATAACCTTGGTGTAGTCCAAATTAGTCTCTACTATTCTCAGAGAACAGGAAACCTGAGCTTGAAGGCATGTAATTATTGGTGACCATATACTGAAATTATCATTTGCTTTAAGAAAAATTCAAGTTCCAATCATATACTTTGTCCGGTTTGAATCATTCATTTTAGGTCAAATCATATTTTTAAATCAAAAAGAAATTAAGGTGATATTGTTTAAACAAAGAAGTTGTTTTTCAAAGAATGTGAATTAAACCAATCAAGCTTTTTTTTTTTTTTTTTTTTTTTTTGGAAAAAGTAAAGGTGGCACTAGAGGTGCCAAGCCTACATTAGTGCTTAACTTAAAACAATAGACCCAGCAACGAGTGAGACAGCCTGGGCCCAGGCGATCTGCATCCTGATCTATCACTTTGCCTTTAGAACTATTTGTGACAATTTAAGCAAACTTTGTGCCCGCATTTTTTAAAAGTTTAATGTAGTAAATCCGTCCATTCTCAGAAACTGAAAGAATGGTTCAAATCCTCATTCCTGAAATGGAAGCCTCCACCACCCTGATACTTCTTTTTATATTGACATGCTGCGCCCTCCCCCCTGCCCCAACTCTCTGCTAATGAAACCTTAAAGGAAAACAGTTGGAGTAACCTATCCACTGGATGAGAAGGAAGAGAGCCCTCTTAGTTTGTCAGCCTTGCCTCTGATGCCAAAGGATGTGTGTGGGCCCTGGGCCAGGCCTCTTAGCCCAGAGGCTAGGGTTTCTCTAAGTTCTACTAACCTCTGCCCACACCTCAGAGGTGAGGTGAAGGCAAAGCAGCTGGGAGGCCTCCCTCGACCTGATTCTCTGAATATGCTCATACAAAGCAGCAATGGGGAAAGGTCAGGTGTGCGTCTCTTTGTTGTGAAGGCAGCCTAACCATGCCCTGCTGGGCTAGCGCCGCCTTCTGTTCAGCCATCCAAGGCCTGCCTCCCAGAATTTCACCAATCACATGGCTGCTATTCATGTTTTCACTGCCTTGCTCTACAACTAGGTTCCATAGCCATATTTAGCACCTGTGTCCCCATGTCACACTAGGAGATAAAAACCAACATTCTGGGTCAATTAAGAGACCTATACACTTTTTCATGTAAATCACCATTGCGCCTGTTTTCATAATAGAATTTTTTAAATCTAAAGGCTGGGGCTGAAGAGATGGCTCAGAGATTAAGAGTACTATCTAAGATTAAGATTAAGAGTTCTTCCAAAGGACCTGGGTTCAATTCCCAGCATCCACACGGCAGCTCACAACTGTCTGTAACTCTAGTTCCAGAGGACTCGGTACCCTCATGCAGATATGCATACAGGCAAAACACCAACGTACTTAAGATAACAGATTATTTTTAAAAATCTAAAGGCTGATCTGTCATTTATCTGTATCATATTTGTTTAATGGACTTCAACTCTTTCCATACCTTGTTTCTGGTACTACTTATATGACATACCTCCACTAGGCCACGGTCAACTATGAAATGAAGAAGCATTCACATTGGACTTTTTTATCCAAGTAATTACTGAAAATACTGAAGAGAGTATCATGAAGGAAAGAAGTTGGTGACACTGACACACACACATATATACACACACACATACGCACACACATGTACACACACAGGTGTACACACACAGACACACATGTACACACACACACACACACACACACACACACACATTTACATAATGCCTGCTTCTGGCAGTATCCAGCTAAGAATGTAACTCCGGAAGGTGACTACAAACATCCTAGGATGGGAAGAGCAACTGTCTGACAAACGTAATTTAGGTTATAAAACCCAGCTTACTCAAATGTCTCCAGAGCACAAAAACAAATCCATTCTCCAATGGTTTAAAGATTTTTCTTAACCAAATTCACTAAGAAAAGAAAAATTTGACAAGACTAGCTGGTTGATCCAGGAGACCCTGAGAACCTCCCACAAGAATCCGACTGATGGAAAGGAAACTGTGTTTGATATTTACTAGGGAATGAACGGCCTGACATGGTCTCAGCCTACACATACTTTACTTTCAAAAGATGATCTTCAGTATAAACAGAAATCAAAATTAAAGCTTGTGAGAAATCCACTGTTGTTTGGTGAGGGCACAGAATCAAAGTGATCTGTATTTTTAATATGACATCTCTGTAAGGAATTTCCAAGCCCCAGGCCAGCAATTGATTTTTCATGACACCCTGGTAACATAATAGATAGTGAAGGTGTTTTATCAAAAGTTAATGTGATATAGGGGAACGGACACTAAATTTGGTTTGGAAAAAAAATAGAGCTAGAAGATTTGAGTTTTTAAAGCAGAACTCTAACATCATGATGGTTTAAAACAAAACCACAAAGAATCACTGTGGAAAATAATATAGGTAAAAAGTGCCTATTTAGCCTTCATAAAGCATTGCTTCTCTCGGTACCTCGTACGCTCCTTAAGTGGACATCGTTCTTTCCTCTCTTCTTTGTACCTGCACAATCCAACTCACAACTTATGCTAATCTAATGTACAAATTAATGACCATCGAAGAAACACAGCAAACATAAAAAAAGGCCATTGGAAGTACATGAAAAATTTGGCAAGTCCAACTCTATTATATGAAAATTTTAAGCTTATTTTTCATATTAAAATATATAAAATAAGGGGCTGGAGAAACGGCTCAGCAGTTAAGAGCACTTACTGTTCTTCAGGTTCAATTTCCAGCACCCACATGGCAGCTCACGATTGTCTCTAATCTCCAGTACTAGGGACCCAAAGGCCTCTTCTGACTTCTGCATGCAAGTGGTAGATAGAAATACATGCAGGCAAAATACCCATAGACATAAAATAATAAAAATAACTTAAAGATTTTTAATATATATATAAAATATAAATTGAGCTGGCATTTTATACATCTGCTCAATATATGTATATATACATATATCATATATGTATATGTATCATGCATAAATGTAAGTAACTCATGCATTATTTAATGATAGGGATACTATCTCGTAGTCTGAGAAACGTGTCATCAGCCAAGGAATGTACTTATAACACTAAGACACTTGTGTCACCATTAAGTGGTAAGTATCCTATGAGTCACTCACTTTCTCATAAGCTCTTCCTGACTTTACTATACATACCAAGACCCCATGGAGCTTAATAATTCAAACATACTATGTAAACAGAAAACATATCCAATTGCATTCTCTGCATAGAAACAATCACAAGTAAAGTATTAAAGTGAACAACCAACTCCTACTAAGGGTCTTTATCAGACTTAGCACGTTCCCTGAAGTGCTCATTCTCTCCTAAGAGCAAAGTGAAACTCTTATCATCAGTCAATTGACGATTTAAGGAGTTACATCAATTTTATATGTAGAAATACCAAGGAAAGAATCAAAAGGAAGCATGTTACCTGGGTTTGTAGAGGGAATAGCATAGGTGCTTTGTTTGAACTCTTTTGGCTTGAATAAATATTCTCATCTGAGGGTCAAAATATAGAACAGCTGTGTAGGCTCTGAGTGACCGTCTCTCTGGAAATCTGAAATAAAGAATGCCAAAGGCCACAGTGTAGAGGGTACAAATCTGCCCGAGAAGAAAAAGATAATCAAATGTTCTACTACTAAGCTCTGTCTCGTTAGTCTTCTGTTGCTGTGATAAAACACTATGATCAAGGCAACTAATCCAAGGAAGGGGTTGCAGAGGGTCAGGGTTCATCGCGGCAGGGCAGAAAGCAGCAGGCATGTCGGCTGGAGCAGCAGCTAAGAGCCTACATAACAAACCACAGACAGGAAGCAGAGAGAGCCACCCGGGCACCCGGGCATGAACGGCCTGGGCTCTTGAAACCTCAAAGTCCACACTCTCAAGTGACACACCTCCTCCAACAAGAACACACCGCCGCCTTTTCCTTCGCAAACAGGTCTACCAACTGGGCACTACATATCCAAGCATACGAGGCTCTAAGGTTCATTCTCAGTCCTATCACTGTGTGCTCTTAGGAGCTTTGTTAAATGGAATACTGCCAAACATGAGCAAATCATACAACATCCATTGCATTAAGTCTCCAAACAGAAGGTAAACATAGATGACGTATGCTTTGATTAGAACTAAAACTTATTGGCAAGTAACCAGTTCTAGGAAGATGTATCAGTTACAGAAAATATAGTTTATATTAACTGACCCCGCAAGTGATGAAGAAGAGCAAAATCAAGCAAATAAACAATGTAATCTTCCGGTTCAAACATAACTCAGAGATTGTAGGCTCACACGAACGAAAGGAATTTCTACTAGTCTGTTGTGATCGGAGAAATGACATGTAAAAAGTCTCCTTTGCTTTCAGAACTTTGAAGGGCACACATAAAACTTAACTCCATACGTACAAGTATTAAAATAAGCACTTATGGTCGGCTGAGAGGAGACGCACATGATGGGTGAAACAAGAGAAAGAGAAAAACAAAGAATAGAAGACAATAAAGCAGGAGTAAAAACAGTGTCAGCAGCCTGAGGGAAACTACTGTGGTAAAGGGCACACTGCTGGGAGGTGGCGGAATGCCGTGCCTGTTAGTGGACCTTACTATTAAAGCCCACTTGTGAGCTGTAAATAATCTCCAATTAGACAAGAAAGGTGGGACACAGTCAAACCGAGCCAGGCTTTAGAGGTGGCATTTTGAGCTTCTAACATGCAGAAGAAGCTCCAAGGTTAAAGAGAGAGTAGGGAGCCATTGTCCCTGGTCCAAGAGGAGACAGGGATGATGAAGTGGAGTTACGAGGTGCATCTGAGAGATCTGCTCTGTAGGCATTCAGTTCAATGGCAGAATTCCATAGGACACTGACAACTCAAGGTGAAGCCCTCAGTAATCCAAGGGTTTTCTGATAACATATAATTTCCTTCGGACATCATCTGAAGCTCAATAAAAGACACGGAATTTCTTTCAATTGTTCAAATTTTTTGACATAAATTATGTCAAAGAACCTAGAACATGGTTGTTATGCCATAAATATCAATGTACTTTTGGATGTGTTTTTAAGTTGGCATACCAAGTAATGGGTTTCTTTATTACAGCATCTCCATGCATATATGTTATTACTAATGTATTTTTAATGTAACAAGAGAAGCTATCTGCATTATGGTACTGCACTATGATAGTGCAGTTTCATTTAGCACCCCAGGGGTTAGACAACTATCTCTTCATTTAGTCAAGAAAAGAAAAACAGTAATTCTTGTGATGCTATAAACATTCCAAGGAATTCTGCCACTGTTAAAATCATGTTTTATTGTGTGATTTGGAATTGCCCTGAAGCTCGTAACTCCTTATGTATACGCTTATTAAAATGGATACACCGTTGTCATTTGAAGGTTAAAATCAAGAGTAATTCAAAAGGATTGGGGATTTCGACCAGTGGTAGACTGTCAAACATGCACACAGCCCTTGGTTCAATTTTCAGTATAGCAAAAACAACAGCATAATTTAGAACAGAGGTTATAAACTGAAGTGGTCAGCCAGGCTGCCCTCCATTTCACCAAGATCCTCTTGCCTCTGTTTCCCAAGTGCTAGGATTAAAGGTGTGCACCGCCATGCCAGTCCTCAGGTTGACTTTGGTCCTGCAAGCCTCTTGACTCAGCATCCTTAATACTGGGGCTACAGATATTTCACTGCATCCAGATAATACCTCTACCTGTTGATGCTGCATTTACTAATTCAAAAATATTTATAGGTAATTATACACACCACACCTGTAAGAGGTCATCGAGACCTTCCTTCTGTGGGACCGCCCACTGAGAGGACTCATGGCTCAGATTATGACAGACCACTAATGAGGATACACACAGGTGCAGAGGAGAGTCTGGAGGAATCTATCTGCCATTGTTAGGATCAGATATCTGATAGAAATAACTTAAAGAAGGAAGGATGTACCGGGTTTCCTGACTCCAGAGACTTCACTCCATGAACACTTGACCCCATACACTTAGGAAGAAGGTCATGGTTGCAGGAGTGTGGCTTTTCCCATCACGGCTGGTCAGGTAGCAGAGAGGTAACCAGGGCAGGGCCTAGATAACACACCTCCAACAACCCCTTCACAATGACCTATCTCCTCCAGCTGGGCTTCACTTCCTAAGCTCCCACAACCTCACTTAATACTGCCTCGTGCTGGAAACCAATGATTGAATACATGAGCCTTTGGGGGAAGACAATGTCCAGGGCCTAACATCTCCCTTTCACGAAGGTCCACACAGCACCATCATCCCCAGCTATGAAAATGCAGTAACATATGCAGTGGGTCCAACCCAAGAGGAATTCCTGAAAGAGTCAGCATGCAAGATCTGGGTTTGTGGTGGGGATCTGGAAGCACAAGTGCCTGCTACCTATGGTGTGTCCAAGTTCCAGAGTGCCAGAGGGAAAGGAGGTGTTTGTGTAAGTCGTTATCCCAGTTTCATTTCTCTTGCTATGAAAAAGGTCCTGATGAAAGCAACTTAGTGAAGATAGGAATTTGGGGATTTTTATATTCCAGGATAGTTTACTATTTCAGAGAAGTCAAGGCAGGGACTTAAAGCTTCACACCCACTGTGTGAGTGAGAGTGTCATGCATGAATCCTCACCTACTTCCTCTCAGCCAGCGTCTTCTTCTCTCACATACTCCAGGACTCTCTGCCTAGGGAATAGTGCTGCCCACAGTGGGCTGGACCTTCCAATAGCAACTCACAAGACAGTCCGCCACAGACATGTACATAGGCCAACAAGATATAGATACTTTCAAATTAAGATTCTCTTCCCAGGTGATTCTGGTGTGTGACAAGTTGGCAGTTACTACTGACGAGCATGGTCCAGTTCTTTGCATAGTCTAGCAGTAGCAGCAAGGCCACTTTTATCAGTAAAGTCAAAGGTTTCTGCCAGTGTTGGGAACTTAAGTTCCCAGAAGCCAGCCACAGGCCAACCTTACAAGTCAGCTCTTCTGAGGATGGATGCAGCCTTACCACTTTACTACTCTTGTGTTTTCTCCAGTTCCTGTCTATAACAAACAGAATGGCAGTACTTCTAGTTTGCAAGGTCTGAATTATAAAGAAAACAGACCTAAATACAGAACGCAAAGCTTCTTCGTTTTCTGGGCAAGTGAGTCCTTGTAGCCTCCTGTCTTCCCAGCTTGGATAGCCCTTTGTGACTACTCTCGGTTCTCAAACCCAGCTAACACCATCTCATCTCCAGCCCATGGTATATGCCACTCGCGGTCACTTTTTTCTTAAATATACTTTATTAATTTCTTCATATTACACCTCAATGGTTATCCCATCCCTGGTATCCTCCCATTCCTCTCCCTCCCATTTTCCCCTTACTCCCCTCCCCTATGACTGTGACTGAGGGACACCTCCTCCCCCTTTATATGCTCATAGGGTATCAAGTCTCTCCTTGGTAGCCTGCTATCCTTCCTCTGAGTGCCACCAGGTCTCCCATCCAGGGGACGTGGTCAAATATGGGGCACCAGAGTACGTGTGAAAGTAAGACTCGACTCTCCACTCAGCTAGTTCCTTTATATCTCTCCAAATGCATCTTTGAAATCTTACTTCCGTTGACGTCCTTTCTCACCTCCAGAGTGGCAAAGGCCTCTTCTGTTTGCTTTCCTCCTTGTGTACTTGCTGTCCCAGCAATTGTCACTACCTGTGCATTTGCCTTTCCATCAGGCTGTGAATTCCATGCAGTTAGTGACCCCGTCCAGTAAATAAATGCCTGATGTATGAATGAATGGCTGTTCGTGGCTTCTTTTCCTTAGTTTAAAATGAGCAGCAGAGTATTCCCCATGTGATGAGGTCTTTTCATGGAAGATCATCTTCAGTGGTGATACAAATAAAGCCATGCACTTGAGGGGCTGACAAATAAATGCCCAGGAGGCAGGAGATCTTTAGAAGACAAAGGACTGTTCTGCGGCTCTCCCTTTGTAAGGACCCGCTTTGCATATACTCTTCAAGGGCTCTTCTTGTCTCATTTCTGCACAAACATCCTTCCTTTCTGACTCCTCTTGGTCTGCCAGGGGAGTCCATATCTTTATTGCTGTGTGGTTTCCTTTTTCACTTTCCATTTAATTGACTCTGATAAGAAAATGAAGCAAGCCACTCTCCTCCATCTCCAGCCCCCGCTGCACAGTTAACGTGATAACAGGAGGAAGAAGAAGGCTATTTTAAGGCTGAACCTGCTGCTGAGTCTGAGGAGGACATGGGGGCCCCTCGCTGGGGGTGGGGAGGAGAAGCAGATTAGAATCAATGTTCTTTTCCCTACTCAGATTTGAGAATTCTTAGAAGTCTTTCTGCAAATTGGCTTCTAGGGTCTGCTGTGCCATCTGTGCAGCTTTCTTTTCCTGACCTGTCCACATCCCTCTGCTATTTCCAGGATTGCTCCATGTGTGCCTTAGAATGCATGTGGGCTAGCATAGTCTAAACAGGAATGTGAGGGGAGGAGGCGCTGCAACCAGGTCTCGCCTTTATCCATTCATTCAGGTCATTTGGGGCTGGATTTTGAGAGCCTGTGGTCTTTCAGGATGACCCCAATGTCTTCCCTTTATGAATTTTGGAAGTCACTACCTGGTAGGCCTAGGTAGTATGTAAGGCAGGGGAGCACTTAGAGAGGAGAACAGACTCACAGGTGTTTAGAAATAGAACATTCACTGAGAAAGCTAACCCCTACAGATAGCCACAAAAGAATATAGACAACAGACTCTCATCCAGGCCATCAACTGAGCTACACCTGTGCTACAGTTTGAATGTTCCCATCAAAACTCATGTTAATATTTAAAGTTTACTGGGTGACATTAAAAAGTGAGACCCCATGAGATCTATAGGAGACAGCTGGGCATTATAAACCCATTCATATATCTGTACATCAATGGCTTCATAGCCTAATGGCTACCCTCAGAGCAGATCTGTTATAAAAGTCCTTTGGCTCTGTCTCTCTCACTATGTGATACCCTTAGGTCTGGCTCTGTGTTTTAAGACAGAATAGAAAGATCCCAAAAGAAAGACCTTTACCAGATATGGGCTCACATACAGCTCCCAGCTTCCAAAACCAAGAGTTAAGCAAACCTGTTCTGAATCAATAGCCCATCCTTATGCATTCAAGTACAGCAACAGAAACTAGACTACTAAGATGTCCCATGGCTGGGACATGGACTCTGAATTCCAGACATCCTACTAAGCTAAGTCCTTTTACAGTACCTCAGGGGTGTCATATGTTATGTGTAAAATAGTTTTATATGACAAGCACAATTGTATTCCCATAAAACAGATGAGCTGTTACACTTGGCATTAATGAAGTCATTATCATCATGAACACAAAAGGCTCCAAGAAGATTTTTAACTAGTGTAAATTCTGAACAGACTTACTGAATGTAATGTTGGGGTAGTAGATTATATCTAAGGGAAGGCCAACTGCCAGAGGTAGAGAAAAGCCCTAAGCCCTAAGAGAGGGCTTCTCTTGATATTACCACAGACTGGCCAGCAGCATGCTAGAACAGGCTGGAGCTGGACTGGTGATGGTTCTAGCCAACTCGGTTAAGCTGTCAACTACAGTCGTTATGGAAAGCTGCATGATGACTGTCAGTTTAAAAACTGCTGGCAATGCGCCACCTAATTTCAAAATGTGACTTAGGACAAAATCGCCACTCTATTTTTGTGCATTAGGTAATTAGTCTGGAAGCTGCTGTTTGGATGGAGTCTCCAGTTGTCTGAAAGCCTCAGCCATGGTGGGTTCAAAGGGTGTGGCAGGCCTTCATAAGGACAGCCAATTCCACAAGCTTTATTTTCTTCTCTAGGGTCAATGCTTTTACTCGGTGCTCTACATATTCAAGACATTTAATTTATAATGTCTACGAGATACTAAGTCATTGACGGTAATATGGGCACAAGAAATCCATGTGTGAAACAGAATAGCTGCAATGGATCATGTGATTTTTTTTAAAAAGCATTAAGAAAAGACGCCTTAGAGTTGATCAGACCTCAGAGTTTGAAAGAGACTGCAGTGGTAACCAAGTCCCTCTCACATTCTGATATGGATCTCCACTAAGGCTCCCATGTCCTCCTACCATAGACGCTACCATATCTCTAGGGACCCATACAGACAATTGTGTTCCCCATAATCGCTTGAATCTAATTCATTTGTTGCCTGCTGTGTACCAGACACTGGCTTAGATTTCCTATTGGAGAAACTAACCATTTTACAGCAAACACCAAGAAGAAGTGTTGTGGGAAAAAGTGGAATGCAAGAGTGGAAGTAAGAGGCACTGAGGTTTTCCACACATCAGGCACGATGACTATTTTATCTGCACCGCAGTGATACAAATTAGGTGCTGTGTGGGCTTGGGTTTACTACATAAGAGCACAGAAGTTTAGGACTTCTGGTCCTAACTGGTCATCAAAACCACCTATGGACACATAACTTGTTCATACAGACCTGGACTTAACAATCTGCTGGTCCCGGTTCCTGATCCTATCACCATACATAGAACAAATTATACTGCATTAGGCAGCTAACAGCTCCTAGACATCCAATTAACCCTAATGTCTCTACTGGCAGGCCAAGCCATTAAATAGAGGAATAGTTTTGTGAAAAATAAAAACAAAATCAGGCTGGCAAAAGTGAACATAAATGTTAGTCGCCTGGAAGTGACAGAAGACAGTGAGTGAGACCTGAGAGCCTAGGGGTTGGGGCTGGATTGATGCAGGGAATTTAAGTTATGCAGCCAGCCACAGAACAATGTAGCTTTCTCTCGGAGTATAGTGGGATACCAGAAAGACTTTTTTGTTTTGTTTCAAAGGGTAAAAAGGTTGGTCGGGTGCCTATTTAAGCATCATGGGATAGGTTTAGAAGACCCAGAGTAGATGTAGAGAGACCCAGATGACAATGGGAGGTGTGTTGCAATAATGCAAGCTAGACATGATGAGGGGGTATGCACCAGGACATTATTAACTGGGTGCATGTGAATCTTTCTCACGAGTGGAACCACTATGAGTTAACCAAGTATCAAGAATAAGACACCTGAACCACAGGTGATTGATAATGGAAAGTATAAAAGGTCCAGAGAAACGGTTTAAAGCTACCTAAGGTAAGGAGAAAATGGAGAGTATAAAAAGCCTAATAATCACTGATGAAGGTGGTGTATTTCTTCAATACCAGCATTCATGAATAAAGGTGATTCTCTAAGTTGAAGGCCAGCCTGGCCTACATAGCAAGATCCAAGCCAGCCAGGGCTACACAGTAAGACTTTGCCAGAAAGGGTGAGGAGGGGAGAGGAGAGGAGGGAAGGGAAGGGGAGGGGAGGGGAGGGAAGGGGAGTAGAGGGGAGACAGGCAGACAAGCAGGCTAGCTCAATAACTGCATCTGCATGAGATTTCTCAGGGATTTAGAAATGTAAAAGAAAGCCAACTTTTAGGGCATACTATTTTTGAGGTGATGTTTTAATTTAAATACATTTTGTAGTGAGAAAAAAGAAAAGGACACTTCCTAAAGTTTACTTCTAACAAATTATGAAATAATCATTTGAAGATATAGCCCAGAAAAAAAACAATAAATCTAAGAAGGGAGAATATTATGTGGAAGATGCAGAAGAATACAGAATAAGTTGTGTAATTAAGCCTAAATAATTGTTTATGCATGATTTGATAAATACTGTAGTAAAAGTGTGCAATTATAATCCTAGACAATTCCAAATGACTAGGACGTAAGAGCATTCTATGCCTTTGAAGGACATCAGTGAAAATGAACTCTACAGTAAGATAATAGAATTTCAAGTTTTGGCATGTTTATTAAATGCAAACACAAACCATTGAAAGAATACAACAGAACATTTGTAAACCTTTTGGACAGGATAAGAGGGCTCTCCCTTGAAGAAACAAAACCACAACTATGTTTTTACAAAAGAGAAGGCAGGAAAATAAGGCAGAGCAAAAATAACAAACAAATAATAAATGAAGAAAGCAAAAATAACAAAATTTACATAGTCCTTGGGAAACATAAGCCCAAGCATAGCCAGAGCACAGTAAGTGCAGATCATATAGAATCCCAGAACCACCAGAAACAGTGAAAAAGTCTAGTTACTGGTTGTTGTTAGAGGTAAGCCAAACAAACGAATGCAAAGACTGGTCGGGAAAGCCTGTGGTGCAAGGATAGTCAGAAAGGAGCCAAATATTGAAGGGCTGGTTTCTCACAAAACTGACGAAATGTAGATATACACTGGTGGGCAGTAATATTGAATTTTAATAAAGGCTTCACTTAAGAAGTTGTATATGTCAGAAACACATATTACTTACTACTCAGAAACATATATAGCAAAATCTTATGAAAGTCATAAAACCTAAACTTGGCCATACACATTGTAGAGAATTCCAGTGGCTCTCAGAAACTACTACTAGGAACAAGACAAGACAGATTTGTGTAACCAAGAGATATCTCAAAATTTAAAAAAAAAATTAAAGAGAAAAAAAAATAACAAATTAGATCTAATCCAAAGTGACATATGCTGAAAAATAGGAGATATACTTCAAGATTCAGGTTGTGAAGGTGGGCGTGGGCATGTATGCCTATCACCGCAGTGCTGGTGTGTGCTGGCTAATGGTTTTCCAACTTGACACACGCTAAAGTCATCTAAGAGGAGGGAACCTCAGCTGAGAGAATACCTCCATAAAACTGGCCTGTAGGAAAGCCTGTGAGGCAGTTTCTTAATGATAGTTGTGGTAGGCCATTATGGGTAGTGTTAGCCCCAAGTAGATCTTTCTTAGGTAGATAAGAAGGCAGGATGAGCAAGGCGCAAGGAGTAAGTGAGTAAGCAGTGCTCCTCTTCAGTCCTTTTCTCCAGGTTCCTGCCTGCTGCCTTGAGTCTCTGCTCTACTGTCTTTCAATAGACTTGTGATGTTTATCTATGA
>OU015745.1:100546337-100562270 GCA_907169655.1 Acomys percivali | reverse complement strand
ATGGCTCAGTCTTTGATTCTAGAGGTAGCTCTCTTTTTACTATAAACAAATACTTGTGGTGAGGCTCATCCCTAGCAGACACTCTTCATCCAAGAACTTTCTGTAAACAGGATTAAATAAAGTTAACCCTAGGTCAAGAGGCAGAGCAAGCAATCAGTTGACAGGGGTTAAACAGAAATAAGAGACATTGAGTTGAAGGTATTTAAGACAGCAAGGAGAAGAAAAGAGCCTTATCCTCCTGGGAAGCGAGCTGAACGGGAAAGGCCTTTTCCTTCTAGGATGTCATCTGAGTAGGAAGGTCAGTTGACTGCTTTCTCTGCCTTTCTGAGCTAGCAAGTTTTCACCCCAGCATCTAGCTCCTGAGTCTTCATTAGTAAAATTGAATGATTGGGATTTTGTATTTATAACAATATTAAGATAAAGAAATAATACTGCCTGTTTTCCTTCATATGTAGAACCTACACTTAACATTGTTATTTGTGTGTATAGAAATGTATTGATGTATGTGAAGGGGTCACAAGATTAAAAAGGAAATTATGATGGGGAGGAAGAGATCTTAAGGGAAAGGAGAAAGCAGAGAGTGTAATGGAGTATAATACTACAAAAGTGGAAGTGAGGTTTAACTCAGGGAAGGAAAGGGACCAGCAAGCAGGGAAAAGGCCACGTAAGAGGGGAACAGTGAGAAGAAAAATATAAGGACACATCTGAAGATACCGTGAAGACCATTCAGTGTAACCTAAAACAATAAGGTTATAATATTTATGCTAATATAAATATTAATTTAATTACCATCTTTGTTTCTCAATTAAAGAAGGAAAGAAGTTAACATTTAAAAAGTTCAGTGCCACTGGTTATAGAAGGTATCTCAGAGATAAACTAGGCCGAGTTGGAAATGAAAGTATCAAAATCTTACTACAAATATTCTATTAATCAAAACACTGCTAAGGGCAGGCAGGACACATGCAGCTTTCTCTAAAGCCGACTTCTTTTTGTTGTTGTTGTTGTTTTATTTTGTTTTGTTTACAGAGATGAAAATAGAATCTGTCTAGAGAAAGACTGACACAATGAAATTCCAGGAACTGGTGCAGTCTAGACGCTAAGAGGACAGCGGAGGCCGAAAGAAATGGAGGAAGGAGAGCTCCCTCAGTCTGGGAGAGGACTGTTGATGGAGGTTTGCTTACTCCCCAACAGGCAAGAGTACATTACTGCATCCAGTGCTAACTCTCAGCAATGCAGCGTCACCCAAACCCAGAAGCCGCACTTGACAGCTACCTCTGCTATGAAGCTGAGAAGTCCTTTGTCACCCTCTGCTCATTCAGAAGCTCGAGCCTGCACCTTTCTCCCTGTGTCAAGAATTTACAGTAACTCATATCTGAATTCTTTTGATATAAAACTGAGATGGATAAAATGAATGGCTGCCCTCCTGTGAGACTACACCTGAGATCACTGATACAAAAAAATATGAAAATGCATGCTTCCATCAAAAACTGTGCTTCTGACGACCTACCACATCTCCCGTAGATCATATCAAACTGCTGCATCAATTCAGCTTCGGTTTTGAATGGGGAGTATTTATAAATGATGGACAGTTCTGTGAAGAACTTCTGGGGGTCATCTGTGACGCTCTCTCTTGTTCTCGTTAGCCACGAAGGTATTGGAACTACAACCTAGTTTTTAAAACACATCAATTTATTATGAAATACACACAAGCATTCCCTTGTTTTATTCTAATTCATTCCATTCCCTCCAAATCACAAAACACAAAGTAAAAAGTTATTATCCTCCTGAAGATTTATGAGAAAGAGACAGACAAAAAATATGTATACTCAGGGTTTTGTTTTTAAATTTTCCAGTGTCATAGCTTCAGAGATGGCTTACTGGGGAAAAGCTTTTGTCACCAAGCCTTGAGTTCAACTCCTGGGATGGCATACATGGTAGAAGAAAAAAACAATGTCCACAAATTGTCCTCTGACCTCCACACACATGCCTTGGTACAACAGGCCAACACACACACACACACACACACACACACACATGAACATACATGCACACAAATGAAAATAAGTAGAGTTACCCCCAATAAGCCTGCTAGTTACATTACTGCACTCCCGCTGTCAGTCCCTACCCACAATCCCTGAGCTTTCATTAAGTTAACCTTTGAAGTATTCAGGATTAATAGGCATAAAACCCCCTCTGATATGAGAGAGAGCATGAAGGTGGATGAGCAGGGAGTTGGGAGAGAATCTGAGAAGAGTTGAGGTCAGAGGAATAAATATGATCAAAATATATTTTGTGAAATTCTCAAAGAATTAATTTTTTAAAATTTAAGCTTCTGCTATGATAAATAGAAGCAAGGTTAAAAAAAATTCTGTGGAAACAGAAGCCATCAGAGGAAGACAGAGATTTCAAGGAGAGAAACAAAAATTGTTAAAGCCTTCAGAGTAAGCTGGCTTTGCTGGCATGCACCTGCAAACCCTCTACTCAGGAGGTAGAGGTAGAAGGGTCAGAAGATTAGGGCCAACCTTGCAATTTAATGAGGTCCTTTGTCAAAATAATCTTCTTAAATTAAGGTGAGGATATGTCTCAGTGATGGAGAATTTACCTAAAATGCCTGAGGCCCTGGGTTCATTCTCTAGGATAGATAAATGATTCAAACAGCCTAAGTAAAATTTTCAGTTACAAGAGAAAATACTATGTCCTCAAAATAAAAACTGGATTGTCTTTGAAAACGAAACAATGAGCAAGTAAGAAACACTTCTTGGAAGTTAAGAATATAATTACAGGGGCTGGAGAGATGGCTCAGTGGTTAAGAGCACTGTCTGCTCTTCCAGAGGTCCCGAGTTCAATTCCCAACAACCACAGGGTGGCTCACAACCATCTAAAATGAGATCTGATGCCCTCTTCTGGGATACAGGTGTATATGCAGATAGGTTGTGTGCGTGTGTGTGTGTGTGTGTGTGTGTGTGTGTGTGTGTGTATGTGTGTGTGTAAATTAAGAAAAGAATATAATTACAGGAGGAAAATGTCATAAAGGAAATAGAAGATGGATATGGAGAACCAAGCAAAAATACAAAGACAGATTTTTTTTCTAATTCACAAGTCTAAGTGTTGAACACAAGAGCTGGAAAAAGAGACAAAAGAGAATCCAGATGGAAAAAAATCACCAGTTGGATGGGAACCACCCCAGGGCTGAAGCGTATGAGTTTCTAGAATGGAAAGATCCTACTGTGCGCAGCACAAAGGTTGCAGATAGAGCGCAGTGGGAAAATGCTGAAATAAAAATAGGCGATAAAGAAGGCTCTCTCAGAAGGAGGGAAAAAGAGATAAAAGAATCGCACATAAGACCACAGAATAAAGTTAAATGGCTTCAGGTTTCTCAATCACAAGACCGGAAACTTGATGACAGAGCACTGTCTTCCAAATCTCGAAGGAAAATGAAGCCTAGCTTAGAAATAATACCAAGGAAAACTATTACCAAGTGTAACAGTAAGATTACATGACGTTTGCACATAGAGTCTCACTTACTCTCCAGCTCAGGACCAAGTCCAAGTATAGAGTGCAAGAGGGAGCAAGCTACAAACACATGCATACATGCGCTCTGCACACACACACTCACACACACGTGCATGCATGCACACACACACACACACACACACACGCATGCACGCTCTCGAGATTTGCGATCTGAGAGCTGACATAGGAGATGGTTGGAGAGGGTTGGCACACAGAGTGAAGGCAAGGCAGAGCCTGCCTGGCAGCTGAATGCCAACCGTGGGAAACAGAGGCATGAACCACAGTGAGGGGAGGGCTCCAGAGCAGAGTTTACTGGGGAAGATGGCGCTGGCTGCAGTGTAAGGCTGGGGCTAACCTAGTGGTACAACCAGGGAAAGCACACACAACACTATGTAATGGCTCATTCTAGATAAATCAAAAGGTGCACAAGAGAAAACAATCATGGAATAGTGGATGGCATACTCTAAGGTGAAGGATATAAAGCCTTAGCATGTGTGCATGTGTGTGCATTTATGCGCGTGTGTGTGTGTGTGTGTGAGTGTGTGCACGTGTGTGTGCTCCTCTTTGACTAAAGGCTATTGCTTTGGTCCAAACCCAAGCCTGCAGCAGGCTCTCACTGCCACACTGTTCAAACCCCATTCCCATCCTACACAGACCAGCCAGCCTAGATGCAAGTCATATCGTATCCATAGAACACTCACCAGCCACTCAGGGTTCTTTAGTCTCTCCCTCTGCACTGCCACTTTTTGATATTTTGGTAATAACAGCTTTACATGCTCACTGAGACGTGGTTGCCTCTGTTTTTTACAACAGTCCAGTTTTGTTATTTAGCCCATTTCTGTGTGTCTGGCTTATCTTATCATGAGGCTGAGAATGCTTTAATAGTAACAGGGTCTTCGGCTGTTTTTTTTTTTTTTTTCCGTCCACAGAATCTAACCATTGCTAAGCAGACAGTATTTATAATACGTATATGGTGTCCTGACTTACAGTTGTCATTGTTCATAACACAGCTCAAACACTGTAAACTAATGGAGCTGTCTGAAGTTCAGCAAAGGGAGTTGAAGATGTGGTCACCAAAATTAGTAATTTAAGTCTATTTTTGCATTCAGTTTCTTTATAGAACATGTTCTAAGTCTTTAACCTCAACAGTTTATTTATTTTAAAAGTGATAAAATGTGTGTAACACAAATGGTGGAAAGGTCTCTAGAAGCTTCTGCAAAAAAAAAAAATATTACTACGCCAAAGACAGCTACTTCTTGTTCTGGGAAATTTGAGCACAAGGAGAAGAAAATTAAGTTCTCCACAAAGGCCTCTAGTGACCCCAGAGTGTAAAGACACCTTCTGTCCATTCCTCAGACATATGGGCAAATTCCTAAGTCATAATCAGCAAGGAGTTATAGCAGACTTCATCTCCTGAGAGGGTAAATGAAACTTGCACTGTTGCCATGGAAACGGAAAGAAAGCCCCATGTCTTACCTCCGTGAGACCTTCTTTTTCACAGAAAGTCTGAGAAAAGAACAGACAGGTCATGGTCTCTTCTTTCTTTGTGAAAAGAATAAAGTCTTTGCCAATTCTCATGGACCCGCTATATTAAAACGGAAGAGCACAGTGATTTACATACAGACACCAAAAGGAAGAAACAAGAGGCATGTTTGTTTGTTCTCTTTGATAACCCTTCTGCCTGACTCATCCCCAGGGCGCACAAGTTTTGTTTTGGTTTGGTTTGGTTTTTGGTTTTTGAGACAGGGTCTCTCTGTGTTAGCCTTGGCTGTCCTGGACTTGTTTTGTAGATCAGGTTGGCCTTGAACTCACAGAGATCCACCTGCCCCGGCTTACCAAGTGCTGGGATTAAAGGCGTGCGCCACCACACCTGGTCTGCACAAGTATTTTTTGACTTCTTTGAGGTAGACCAGAGGAACCCGAGCAGATCAAACCTAGCACTTTGGCTTGGCTCAAAAGAGCAAACACTGGGCCCTGGAAGGAGGCACACATGTCTCTTACATTGAAAGCAAACTAAAGGAAGCAACAGATGCCACGCCGATGCTCAAATATGCTTTGAGAAACAATAGAACATAAAGATGCAGTGACACCAGCTGCTTTTGTTGTAAATAGCTAAGTCAGCTGTGGGTATAAATATTCCAAATTGAGTTTAGAAGATCCCTAGGACTTCTGCCATGTATGTCTGCTTATAAAAATTGCTTCCTTATCACTTTCAGTATCCAAAAGTAATATATCCCTTAAGGCGAAACCATTCTCACCTCTTAAGCCCATTGCCATATTGCCCAATGAACTTCAAGGTTGACAAGCGTTTCTTGGATGTTCCGAAGTAAATGATGTCTGAAGCTTCATCTGTAATCGACAGAGATTTCTTAATGTTGTTAGGGTGACGTCAGTGGGGTCACGCTGTCAGGATTACACCTGTGCCTCAGGACGTTAGGACAAGTCTATAGCTTTTGAAACAGCCCAGACAAGGGCTGGTGTCATGACCCAGAATCACAAACATCCTCATGGTGATGCACTGAAGGTCAGACAGGCCTAGCCATGTGACCTTGGACACAGTTTAAAACTGTGGACCTCAGTTTCCTTGTATCTAAAAGGGAAGGGCTAATAGCACAGCTGTGACAAAGATAAAGAAAACAAATTAAATGAGATGATATATCTATGAAATGCTTCACACACCACCTTGAGCATAAGAAGTGTTACTGTAAATGTCTACTGTCTAGTAACTTGCTCCTGGGGTTGGTTCTGGTTCGGGTCCATGTGACCCTGAGGACAGAGAGATTCCTCTGCTGCTGCCTGGAGATTGTTTCCAGACTTGTTCTTATCTCTCCAAAACATTCAGTCTCCCAGGAAGAAATACTCCGGACTTCAAATACCTGATCTTCTGACTATGAATGCTCTTCGTATTAGCCTGCCAAGTACATGCTTAGGGTGACATAGAGGCCCTGTGGCCCTTTGGGTACAGGCAATGCTATAGCTCAGCACCATACGGTGTGAGATATTGAAAGACCACTGACATCGTATTGGTCTGAAGCTGAATACATTTAACCACATGTTCTCATAAGGAGGTAAGCCAAGCCATAGGCTGAATGCCCATGAGAATACTAGCCAGCAGTTATTGACAGTTTCATATGTCTTGGGAACATTATATACCTCACATGCATTTCCTACTGTTCATTTACAATAAGCTTACAGGACGATATTAAAATCTGTATTAGTATGGTCATAGAAAAAAGAAAAAGAAATACAAGATTATGTCCTAGAAGATTAAGCGAGTGATATGACAGAAGAGGAAAGAAGTGTGTTCTTCAGGTAGAATGATTAGGAAATGGCATTGAAGTAGGTCAGCCCCTGAGAGCAAGATTCAGATGATGAGAGTCCCAGCGGGTCTGGCTGGAGTGCTATAAGTAAGAAAGTGAATACTCTGCGAGAGGTCCCTGGAGGTAGATGGGGCTGTGAGACACTGACTGTGAAGGGACGGTGCTGAGCCTGACTCTGAAGCAATGAGTGCTCATTGGGGGGGGGGGAGATTTACAGCAAACACAGGGAATAATGTTTTCTCTGCACCTGAGCATCTGTTCTGAGTTGGTTTGTACTAACGTTAAAGATATAAAGCCTGGTCTAAACAGTGAGCTCCTGCCAAGTCATGACTTTATGACGAAAGTGTCTCAAAGGGAAAAACAAGACAAAGAAACCAAAGATAAAGTAATGCAATATAGCGCAGATGCATTTGTTATGAAAGGCTGTGGAAGAACGAAGAGAAAAAAACCATCCTGGAAATCATAACAGCAGTCTTCTATGGGTCAAGCAGGATCTAGCTCAATTTAGACCACAGATATTTGCATTTTCAGTCACCTAAGATAAATTATTTCTAATGTATGTCTTGATTTCCAGTTGTCATGCTTATGGTTCCTATTGCTGTGATAAAACGACCCAAAGCAACTTGGGATAAGGGTGGGGTGGGAGGTTATTCACTTACAATTCCACACCCATCCATCCATCATCAAAGAGGATAAGGACAGAAACTCCAGGCAGGAACCTGGAGACAGGAGTTGGAGCAGAGGAGTTGGAGCAGAGACCTTGGGGGACAACTTTTCACTGGCTTGCTTACCCTGCTTTCTTCTACCATCCAGAGCCACCAGCCTATGGGTGGCACCACTCCCAAGAGTCTGGGTACTCTTACATCAATCATTAATCAAGAAAATGCCCTACAGGCATAGCTATAGGCAATAGTATAGAGGCATTCTCTCAACTGAGAGTCTCTTCCCTGACAAGTCTAGGTTTGTATCAAGTTAACAAAAAATAACTGGCACACTAAAAATGTACAGATAGCTGTAACTGTTCTCTCTTATATGCAGAACCCAGATTTAAGCACACACATACTCATATATTACATGCATATATGTTAATATGAATATGAATATATATATATATATATATATATATTACATGAAAGCAGGGAGAAGAAGGGCCAGTTGGACGGAGAAGGGGATAACCAAGGATGGTGGGGAAGTAAAAGTGCAAATGCACAATACTATACATGCTTGAAAACATCACTAAGAAACACACTATCTTATACATTTACTAAACAGATTGGTAACAAAATAAATAATAAGATAAAAAACAAATGCTTTTTTTTGTTGTTGTTTCTTGAGACAGGGTTTATCTGGGTAGCCTTGGCTGCCCTGAACTCACTTTGTAGACTAGGCTAGCCTCAAACTCACAGTGATCTGCCTGCCTCTGCCTGCTTCTCAAGTGCTAGGATTAAAGGCAGGCACCACCACGCGCAGCTAACAAATGCTTTTTAAAAACATCTGTTCTTTCAACAATACTGGTTTTTTTTCCTCCTATGTACAGATGCTCCTTGAATCCTGCTACAGGGTTATACATATCCCAATAACCCCAGGACAAACTGGTAAGTATCGAAAGGAGAATGTGTGTTTAAGATGCCTGGTCACTGATAAACATAGCTCAGCTGCTACACAGACCACAGAGGAGCATTGTGATCCGTGGTGGACTAGGAGTTGGGGCCTGCTGGCAATGCCCAACATCTCAAGAGGATAGCCTGCACACACTGCCAGCCCAAGAAAAGATCACAACAACTTCCATTGAATTCACACTACTGTACCACAATTTTTAAAACTTCTCTCAGAGACAGGCAGTATCTGTATCAACTAGTATGGTTTCCTCCTGAAAACTGATTCTTAATGGTTTATCCTTCTTGTAAATGACCTACCAGGAAAGAGAAGCATCCTCTTGTAGGAGATCAGACTGTATCACACACATTCTTCTACTTATGGCTGGGCGGTGATGGTGCACACTTTTAATCCCAGCCCTCATGAGGCAGAAGCAGATGTATCTCTGTGAGTTCAAGGCCAGCCTGGTCTAGAGAGCGAGTTCTGGGATAGCCAGAGCTACACAGAGAAATCCTATCTGGAAACTAACGAATGAATGAACAAACAAAGAACTCGGGAAAATGAACTTGCAACTCAGGAGAGATATGAATAGACTTTCTTTGCTGTGGTTCCCTAGAGCCTCCTTACCAGGGAAAGCTGTCCGAAAAAAGTAAGAATAAGCTGCTGAGAGGCACAGCGGGGCGTTTTCTAAACTTATCCAGTGGCCCTTGGGAACAAAAGGTGATATTAATGCTAAAGGAGAGTTAGCTTCTTTGCTTACGTTCTCGGTGTTCTCCATGTGACGGTCACCCTTCCACGCATGTGTAACTTGCCAGCCTGCTGGGTTTCCCTAGCCATTTTCTAAGCGAAATGGTCACAACCCTAGCTTAGGAAACAAAGCATTATAAGAAGTCCGGATTAGATTCACAACAGCACAAGGCCAGGATCAGAGGGAACATCGTTCCAGCTGCCCAGAGTCTGCACTGTGCTCCCGTGATGCACTGGCTAGGGGCTACCCTTAAATATACAAAGATAAATACATAAATATATCATGGATGTATGTGCTATGGTGGGAAAATTCAGTCAAAGCAACTAAACCTTTGAACAAGAGGAAAAAAATCTGTCTCTCTGTCTTTCTCTCTCTGTCTCTGTCTCTGTCTCTGTCTCTCTCTCTCTCTGTGTGTGTGTGTGTGTGTGTGTGTGTGTGTGTGTGTGTGTTATGCAGAAAATTAATAACAGCCTAAAGGCATTGGAAATTGCCTCAGGGCTCCTGCAACTAATAGGTAAAAGAAGAGCAAGTAAAAGACCTCAGAGTCTATTCAGTTACTTTTTGTAATCTGCTCATTCCAGGTGCTTTTGTCTTACAATCAGGTATGATTGGTCTTTCATGTGCTCTGACTATATACAGTATGTATAGTCATTTTGTGTCTTGATTTAGATGGTTAAAATGAATTTATTATGTGAGCTAGAATATTTAAACCTAAAAAATAAAATTTAAAAAAAAAAAGTTGTCTGCGATGTCTTTGCCCTAATCGCTCTATATCTCTGGTTGGAATATATATGTGGTTCAATTTATTTTTATTTATTTTCTGGGTTTGCAGACTGCTTCCTTCCACAGCCAGTTAGGTGTGTAGAAAATTAACTTACCAGGGCTCATGCCACATCCATCATCCAGCAAACACAACATGAATCCTCCCTGTAGTGTTTCATTATCCACTGTAAGACAAAGCAGTTATTCCTAATAAATACTAGGCTTAATTCGTTCATCAGAAAGTCATGCTGCTCCCATAATTATCCGTCCTACTCCATGGCAGGCTTGGAGCCCCAGGTACGGAATAGAGATGGGCTCGGGATGAAACCTTGCCTATAACTTCCTAAGAAACTGCAGGGGAAAAACAATCACACAGCCAAAAGAATTTAAATTAACACACAATATCTGCAGGGAGATAAATTATGCATACAGCAGGACAGGCCCTGCTCAGGACCTGGATTGGTTCTTTTAAACTTCAGGTAATTGTCCCCTGGGAGAGGAGAAGACAGTGACGGTGAGAGGGGACCCCCAGCATCTGTCTATCTACTTGATCATCCCCATGCCCTGCCAACAATGCAGCATTCTAACATAAATCTGGGCCATTCTTATTAAATTCATCAGGCTTCCTTCTAAGTAGCTAATTCCTCTGAGAGCCTTTGGTGAGTGTTACTTTGTAGCAGCAAATATTTGCTTCTTGATGATGCTTTTGATTTCTGGAAAGGGGAGAGTCATTTGAAGCCAATTTTGGTGATGAAGAGATGCCATTAAATTACATAATCTTGTCTCCGGTTTAAAATGTTAAAGGTGTAACTAAAACTAATGAAATGAATTTTAGTGCAGTAAGCAAACCGGCTCTGAAAATCATTTCAGCAGCTGCGTATGAGTACTAACACATTTCCTTTTTAAATAATAATGCTGCTGAGGAATAACATGCGCACAATAAATAACATACATTTAAAGTATATAATTTAATTAGTTTTGACATATGGGTAAAAGCATCACAATCCAAGTAGAGAGAATATCCAATACCCCAATTATTTCCTCTTTCCATACCTAATCGTCATGTCTTAGTCCTCAAACCATCATCAACATACTTTACGTTGCCATGAACTGAGCTTTTTAGCATACTAAATTAACCTATGTATTCACAGTCCAGTTAGAATTCAAATTTAGAACTGAGGCAGTGTTCAAGATGGCCAACAAATAAATATCTAAAAGACACACCCAGCTGTGTTAAACCAATTTTGTTACAAGAACAAAATACCCAAGGCCGGATAATCTGTGAGAAGAAAACTATTTATCTCATGATTCTGAAGGTCTAAGAGATTGGTGGCACTTTCTGCCCAGTTCTGTAAGGACTTCGTAGTGCACACCTTTAATCCCAGCACTCAGGAGGCAGAGGCAGGCGAATTGATGTGAGTTTGAGGACAGCTTGGTCTACAAAGGGAGACCAGGACAGCCAAGGCTACACAGAGAAACCCTGTCCCGAAAAAAAAAAAAAAAAGACTTCATGGTATTGTGGTATGCCAAATGGCAGTGGGAAAACCAAATGCAAGAACATGTGGCAGACTGACCATGTGGCGAGTCAAGAAGCCAAGAGCCCAGAGTCAAACTGTATGACAACCTACTTAGAACAACATTAATCAGTTTTGAGGATGAGATTCCCCAATACTTGTATCACACACCCCCAACTAGCCTTGACCTTCAACATCCCATTATCCCTTACTGCCATGACTAAGGACTAAGTGTCTAAGATGGGAGCCCACAGAGGACAAACCACATTCAAACCATAAAACTAATCTGTGGGGGGACTCATAGTAAGTTGACTTTGTACTCCTGCTAAGAGCTGTTCCTCATTATTCCTTGTCATCCAGGACTGAGAGGCACCTGGCCCAGGACATTGCTTAGCCTCAGCTGCTCTATAGAGAGTAACCACAGCCAAATTTGAAGATTTTAAAATATAATAACTTATGGAAGAAGCCAGCAGACACAAAATACGTTTCTTCCAAAGATTCCCAAGACAGACACACCAAAGACATATATTCATATATACATTGGGGGCTTAGGGACAAATAGATGTGACCTCAAAGATGTAAGCATCTCTACTGTCTACACGGAGACAGCGTCAAAGCAATCAGTCTGGGGCTAGAGAGCCGCCCCAGTGGCTGAGACCACATGCTGCTCTTACAGGGGCCCCACATCTGGCTCCCAGCACCCACCTCAGACAGCTCAAGATTGCCTGTAACTCCAGCTCTAGGGGAATCCAACATTCGTTTCTGGATTCTGTAGGCATGCTCACTCCCATGCACAAATCACACACACACACACAGAGGAATACATACACAAGTAATTTTTACAAAGCAATAAAAATAAATCTTTCTTTAAAAGGTATAGGGTTCAGATTTCTATCACCTGCTAATCACATATTTCCCTGAGGAAACATCACATCCACGAGACTTAGTCCTTTCTCCAATGTTTCCCGTTCACACCAGGCTTTGGCCAAGTCAAAACTTCAGCGCTGTTAAGTTCTCCGTCCCCTCGCTACCCGGACATGCGCCCTCGGTGGGTGTCCTGGGTCTCTCCTTCTCACTGCCTCTGGGATTAGACTACTCTGTTCTGCTGCGTTGATTTCACTCAGAAAATGTAGATATTCTGAATGACAGCAACAGCTCCCAAATTCTTTATTCCCCTATTCACAATGTGCAGCCTGGTTTGGGTCAGCTCCTCATGTCACCACTCCCCTTTAAATCCTGTCCTGACTTCCCACTGCTCTCAAGGGAAAAAAAATCTAAGCCACATATCAGATATACTTCTCCATCATGCCTGCCTCCACTATCTCTCCAACTCCAAGCTTTGCCATCCCTCACTTGACTACAATGCCACACAAAAATACTTTCCCTGAACTAATCTTAAGTATCTCCTCAGAACGGATGCATAGCACATACCCTCCACATGCCTGATGCACCGGCCGATGTCCATTTTCCCTTCAGTTCAGTTAATATTAAGATTTCTTCTAGAAGCCTTCTTAATACTCCCACGTCATTGGGTATCTGAATGCTTTCTATTATTTTTCCAATTGTGGTCATCTAATCCTAACATTGGACCTGTGAGTACATTTACTTTCTTTAAAAAACAAAAACAAAAACAAAACAAACAAACAAAAAACTACACACCCTCTCCTAGTATTATGTCTCAGCGGCAGAGACTCATTTGTTCATTTATTTCTCAAACTTTTCCTAATTTGAACAGGAACATGAAGAGAGAATCATTTATTGTGTCCCCTGTCTTGGGATTTCAATGACTACATATCTTATGAGCCCTAAACACTCATTTTAGCCTGTTCAGAAAAGAGAAGTGATGTGAGATGGGTTTTGCACAGAGATGGAATCACATCACAGACAACATCCTCTCACGTGCAATAGAAACTAACAGGATGATGGTTGTGTTGGTGTAGGAAGGCCACATCAGCTGCATCACAGAAACTAATGTCATTAGCATCATCATCCATGAAGACCAACTAGTAAGAGCACAAAACACCGAGAAACCACAAATGGCATCAATAAAGAAAATATACTTGGTTTGTGCTTTGTAACAGGTAGACAATTATCTGTGCCACATTCTCACGCGTTTTTTAAACTGTGGCAAGCCAGACATCATGTATGCTTAATTATGAATAACTATTATGTTAATGTGATTTTTAAAATAAGGCTACTTCTCATGGCAAACAAATTCATGGCTCCAAATCACTCAGAGGTTCTCGCAGAACTCTAAAAGACATCATTCTGTAAACAGGCCCTTCAGTAACTGAGCAATTTAACGCTCTGAGTATACTTTTCTCAGGCTGGCTTCCCACAGGGTCACTGTGTTCACAAAGCACTGAGATTACATTAAAAATCTACAGAATGTGATTTGGTGAAATAAAATAGAAGCAAAGTAGCTACAGGCATTTTCTTAGAAGGAAAAAAAAAGGGAAATGCATGCTCACCTGAAAACACGTCAAGTCTTACAGCCCCAGCATCTCTGGAAACAATACAAAAATAACACTGATTCACAGAAAAATTGTACCTTAAAAATAGCATTAGTCTCCCTAGCTTATGTGAGGTGTAGCCTATTGTCAGATATAAAACAATACAGAAGTCATAAATCACTTAAGATCAATTTCTAAGATGGTTCACTGTGCATTTATATACAAAGAGCTGTTGTCACCCATAATTTGGGAATATTACAAAAGCTAAAACTCAGTAACTTAAAAGACTGGAGATGGAATTTAGTGGTACTTATAAAGAGGTTCAAATGAATATAAATATAGTATTTGTATTTTTAAATGTCCTGGAGAATAATAAAAAGCCATAGGATGACTTTCACTTGAAAGACTGAAAAGAAAAGGGAAAATACTATGTCATTTGTATCATATGACCATATTTTTAAAAGCATATATTATATACATGTTCAAATAAAGTGAGTTTCTTTGCAATGGTGGGGGTGGGGCCTCAGGCCTCACACATGCTGAGAAAATGCTTTACCCAACCCTCAAAATGTTAATAAAGGTTTTCTCTGTAAAGGTGAACTATGACATGTGGACGCAGTCTGGCTCACCAACTGTTTTATAGATAAAGTTTTATTAGAACACAATCATACCTGTTCATTTAAGTACTGACTATGGTTTTCTTGGCCCTACATTGGCAGAAGTGACTCATTTATTTTCTAGTCTTTCACAGAAAAAAATCTGATTCCTGCTCTATGAGATTACCAATGATTTTCTGGGCTTTTTTTTTTTTTCTTTTCCCCTTCTTATCTTCTCAATGTTGTAAATTCATGGCCACTTCTTGTATTTCAGGATTTGTAAAAGTAAAAAATAATAAAGCAAAGGAGGAAGGTCTCCAAGATCTTCCATATCAGGTGTGAGAGTAGAGACAAGAGCAATGAGAGAGGGGGTCCCAGCTGACGAGGAGGAGCCTGTGCTAAGGGAAGGGAGTCTAAGGAGAAGGGTGGGGCTGCATCAGCTCAGTGCAGACGCTCTGTCTAGACCCAAGAGACAGCGAGATACTGAGGGTCTGTAGTGGGTATAAGTAGTGATAGGGAACCCAAGTCTCCCCAGAAATACCCGCCAGTCTCACACCATAAGCCGAGAGGAGGCTCGCTGCAGTCACTTTGCCAGCCAGGGAATGAGCCAAGCTTTTGCTCTTTTTCCTATAGCTAAAAATAACTTCAGGTTCTTGTTATATAGAAAATATGCAAGAATCCCTGCCATTTCTTAAGTATTTCCTACAATGGAAAGCAAGCACTGAGTGAGCTATGGACTTCATTCTCCTCTAGTCTAGTCCTTACTACAATCCCGTGTAGCTATGAATACTTCCACCATACAGCTGTGCCTTTACCAGGACCCATGGACACACCTGTGCTCAGTAAATGCCATTGTACTGAACTCAGAAGTTTGATGGGTTGTTTGTCAGGTTGGTTTTGGTTTCTCGTGTGTGAGATATCTAATAAGGAGCCAGATACATAAGAACAAACATTCTACCCCTGCGCCATACTCTCAGCAGAAACCAAAGATTTTAAGGAAACGGTGGTCTGTTTATAGAGAATGTTCACTAGATGCTTTATGTAGCTTTAGATGTTCTGTGCACCGTTTCTGCCTCAGCACAGGAAGTGTTCTCTTTGGATTATCACTGTACTAGCCACACCTCCAGCCGTGCCTTTCTATGCTTCCACCCTCCCTTTCTCTTCTCTGTATGTCTTTTACGACATATAAGTTCTTATCTTTACACTCACAGGAAATCACTGACGTCTTGAATATGATGTAAAATAATTAAAGTAACAGGAAAGTTTACAAAATCCTCCAGGAGGCCAGCTGAGCATCTTAAATAAAATATCAAAAGTGCATTTTCTTTTGATGTTTAATGTCCACTTCTAAGCAAGGGTGGAAAATATTAGTGTCCATTAAAGCGAAAGAAAGAAAGAAAGAAAGAAAGAAAGAAAGAAAGAAAGAAAGAA
>OU015745.1:100523945-100534503 GCA_907169655.1 Acomys percivali | reverse complement strand
GTGTGTGTGTGTGTGTGTGTGTGTGTGTGTGTGTGTGTGTGTGTGTGCACGACATGTGTGAAGGTGCCAGTCGAAGTCAGAAAAAGGCTTCAGATTCCCTGAACCTGGAGTTACAGACGGTAGTGAGCCACTGAGCACATGCTCTTAATCATATTTCCATGACCAATAGCTGGATTTTCCTGGATGTGTATCCAAGAATACTCCCAAGTGACTTTCAGAAAGTACTGGAGTCACACTTCCTTATGCCACTGGACGGCAGCATCAGAGTGTGTACGACTGAAGGGATACTCCCGGCTTTCTTTTCTACCTGCCCTGAATGTGTGGGAGGGGTCAGCAATTGCGATAGGCATAAGCAACCATCAGTAGAGAAAGACAGCAGAGACAAGATGTCAGGAGCCAGAATTTAGCAAGTCCAGTCATCAGAATGAAGGGCAAACAAGACAGATCAAGCCGCTCGGGAAGGACAGGCCATAAGGAGAGTGGTGTGTGCAGCCGGGTGAGGCTCCTGTGGGTTGTAGTGGGCTCATTATGCAAATAAGACATTTATTTCAGGAGAGTTTGTTCTTCATCACAATATAAAAATCAAGTCACTTTGTTTGTACTTTCAAAGGGGTGTTAATGTAGACAAAGTGTTTAAGTGTAGGCATTAGAAACCATTCCATTTACTCACAGTATGAAATAGATAGTTCAGGGAAATGATTATTCATAAAATGTTTGGGAAGGATAGAGGGGTCGAAGTGCCGCGCCCCTGCTGGATAAGTGAATTCAGTCTCATGACTACAGAGTTACAAAACTGCAGAGTGGAAAACATTGGGACAGTTGTCTCCATTTACAAAAGAGGATGGCCTCCAGCTTGTGGCATGCGGAGTTAGCCCCTGCCTTCCAAGGCCACATCTCATGTTCAGTATTCAGAAACTGGATGGTGGAGGGGAGGAAGTAAAAGGAAAGGAACATCTGGTTCCTAACTTCCGCTCCAGTGGAAATATAACTGGTGAACACCACTCCGCCTTCACATCTTGAGCTTAGCTAGAGGCATCTCTGAAGGTTTGGATGAGAACTCTACTGTCCCGTCCTTTCCCAAGCCCCACTACAACCCACCACCACCACATGGGCTCACGGGTATTTGAATATTTGATCCCCAGTTGGCGGCACTGTTGTGTGAGATTATGGAACCGTTAGGTACATACAGTCTTGCTAGAGAAAGTGCATCACTGGGCGCAGGTCCAAGGATTTGTAGCCTGGCCCTACTTCTAGTTTGTTCAAGGCTTCTTGTGTGTAGTTGAAGATGTGATCTCTTAACTTAGGACCACAGGCTGTAGCACCCTGAACCGGCCACATCTCATCTGATCTCCAAAGCTAAGCAGGGTTGGGAGATCGCATAGCTTGCTGCTCCAGCGACCTGCTGCTGTGCTTCCCCCACCAGAATGGCCTTTAACTCTCTAGAAGCATAGGTCGAAATAAACCCATCACTTTATAAGTTGCCTTTGGTCATGCTGCTTTATCACAGCAGAAAAAGAGTAACTGATACAGCATCTGGACACACCTTCTCATTTTCCTGTCTCTCTACAGGACTGGAAGGAAAGCGCCCAGAATCTAAGGGCTTTTAAGCATTGGTTACGGAACAAAGGTGTTACAGGCCCTCTGGAAGGCATCGTCCATAAAACAGGGAACAGATTAGGAACGGTCAAAGAGGTTTTGAAACTTCTTTGGAATAGCCCCTTGAAAAAAATAAGTTTACACTTAAAAGAAAAAAGTTTACACTTGGGAATTTAACAGATTAGTCATGAGCATTTTACATGGAGAAGTCATTTAGTGAAAAAAGAAGCATAGGAAATTTCTGGACATTCATTCAGGAAGTTTACATCCAGACTGTGGTGTCTGCAGTGAGTCAGGAACAGACTCACTGCAGTGGTGTGGTAGTCGAGGGGTCTGGGGAAGGAACCAGATACTGTGTCCTGGCAAGACTGGACTGCTCAGCTGAAAGCTAGACTTCAAGTAGGACAAGACAGAGAAAATAAATGGGGGAAACTCGAATATGCACGGACTGACTTAGTTCTTCTCCTGTAAAACAGAAGCAGAAAAGGAAGCAGGAACCAATGCCATTCAATGTTTTAGGTGTTCACTCCTGACGATATGACCTTGTTGACAGCATTGGGCAAGTCACAAAAAAAAATTATTAGGTTGAGAGATTATGAAAGAATGAGCTCATTTTGAGTATGGTAAAATTTGTCATTAAGCAGTACATCCAAATAGAGTAAAATTGTCAATGCAGTTAAAATAAATATATGCTCCTCTGTCTTTAATGGAAGTAGATTACAGGTTGCCATTTTTTTTTCAACTAAATATCATTCTGTTTTATGGAAAATATTAGTGAAGCTGTTGAGCCAGAGTCCTTCTGAAATCAGAAGCTAGAAAGCTGGGGGAGATTGAAGAAGTCGGGCAATGATAATAGAAAAAAAAGGCACAAAGAAACTCATTCTTTTGCTCACACCTTTAATCCCAGCACTCAGGAGCCAGAGGCAAGCTGATCTCTGTGAGCTCCAGGACAGCCTGGTCTACAGAGTGAATTCCAGGACAGCCAGGGCTATTCAATGAGAAAGTCTGTCTCAGAAAAAGAAAATTAATTGGAAAAAATATACAAGAGAAAAGAGAGGGGAGACAGATAGACAGGAAAATGCAAATTTTCTAGATATAAGTTAATATTTCAAGATTTGCCAAAAACATATACCAAGAAATTTTCATCATTGGAGGAATAGCTCAATGACAGAATATTTGTTTAGCATCTGTGAGACACTGGGTCCTATCTCCCACCCCACATACAGAAGAGAAAAGGAAAAAAGAAAAAATTGTCCACTACCTTCATTAGATATAATGTCTAACTCTCAATTAAAATAATATATCAACTTCCTGGGTCTCTACCATTCAAGGACAAGCCTGAATCTGAAAAGACAACACAGGCACTGGAACTGTTTTCCTTGGAAGTAGTGGGGAGTGGGGGTGGGGATATGCACAAATCTTGTTTAAACTCATACCAATTCCAGCAAACTGTCTTTAACTACCAGCACAAACTATTGTTCCACTATTAGGAAGCAAAGTGATAAGGCAAGAGGATTGAACTTTGGAGCACTCCATAATGAAAATCTCTTGCTAAAGTTCAAAGGTAGAAAAAAGTCTCACACATGTAAGGGAGACTGGTACCTTGGCCTTTGGGCTCAGCACTTACCAACATGAGATGAATCACTGGCAATTCCAAAGGAAAGGTAAGCACATTTTTTCCCCTGCTGTTGCAAAAAGTACTATCTCTTAAGATGTCTTTTCTAACTCAAATTGCAGGGCTCTGAAATGAATCAAATTGTCTTATATGCTATCCAAGGGGTCATTTCAGTCTAGGGACCTTACTTACCCATAATTGGACTATCTTCCTGTCATAGGCCACAACAGTATCTGGAAGCTGCCTGATGTAAGACACTCAGAAAGATACTCTTATAACATTAAAATTGTGTACTTACTATCTGTGTATATATATAACTATTTTTGTATCTCTCTAATTTCGAAGTACTAGGCCTCTACTAGATAAGATCAAAAGATGTTGCCATAAAAGAGCCAAAGTGGACAACACTTTGAGAATAGTTTTTTTGTTGTCTTTATCATATTGTTGAGCTATAATTATCATTGTTCTGCCATAATTATCACATGGTAATAATGAAATAATGGAAAAAACACAACAAGCAGAAATGAAAAGAGCCTGTTCTGTGATGTCAGAGGCCCCATGCCTTCAGTCTGACACTCCAGCATCTTTTGATTTGAATGATAAAATTTCTTCAATGAGCCCTAATACCTTAAAATAGTAGAGTGTGGCAGAGGAGAATCACCATGTGGACTGAATGCGGCTACACTCAATTTCAAGGTTCCAAGTTGGAACACGAACCTGATTGTACCCTCCTTGCTGAGAGACACTGTGACTGGACAGCCCCAGCTTCCATGATGTCTGAAGCCCTGTCCAGAAGGCCACAAAGGAACAGTAATCTCACCAAGAAAAACCATTGCATTTTAAGCAGGCTACACTGTAGCTCTGCCATCAGACATCTCAACACACCTTCCAAACAGTCAGATCGGAAGTTTTTAGCCTTGCTTCTTCTCATCTTGAAGGAAATAATTCAGCCAAAGACAAACAGTAAAAACAGATTATAGGTGGTGCACACCTATAATCCCAGCACTTGAGAGGCAGAGGCAGGTGGATCTCTGTGAGTTTGAGGCCAGCCTGGTCTACAAAGTGAGCCCAAGACAGACAAGGCTACACAGAGAAACCCTGTTTGGGAAAAAAAAAAAAAAACAAACCAACAGAGTTTAGCAAAGTAAATCACTGAATACTAGAAAGCCTGGAGCCAGCTGACCCAAAGAGGTTTTCCACTGTAAACCTCTACGATTCCTTATGAAAATTTATAAGATAGGTGGTATACTCATGGAAATGACCTGCCCACCCCACCCCATCCCCCCCTCCAAAAAATTCATGGTGGATTGATCTTTCTTTTAGGATATTTCTTCCTATGATCCTCTTGAAAAAGGTCAGAAGTGGTCACAACCACAGGACAAATGATGTTACATGCAGCTGGGCTCCTTTGAGGACACAGAGCCATGTTCATTTGCAAGTGTGGCAATTTGGAAAGCCCCTGGTGCTCCTTAGCTTCTACAGGACATGAAGAACCCAAGCACAGCTGGGATGCTTAACTACAAAGGGGTATTTTAACTGTCAAGAGACATAGCTACTAAGATACACTTACAGTTTCCTTGACCCCTTGCATCTAATACTTTGATGGCAAGTTTCAAAGTGTCCCTTCGAAATTCATACATCAAGTAGGGTATTGAGGTACACATATATTATCCCTAGACCCAGGAGGCCATGGTAGGAGGCCCATGAAAGTTTGAGGTTAGCCTGACCTACCTAGTAAGATTCAGGTTAGCCAGAGTTTCATAGTGAGACCTATTGCAAAGTGAAAGGAAAAAAATGTCATAGGTTGAGTCCTAAATCGTAGTTCCAACACACAGAATGTACCTGTATTTGATGAGGTCTTATTTTAGAATAAGGTTGTTAGAATAGGCTCTGATCCAACCTGACCAATTTCCTTTAGGAAGAGGTTGTTAGGACATAGACCAACATCAGGGATGCATACACTTGTGCACAGAGAAACCACCCCATGAAAGACAGCATGAGAGTGGCCAATAACACCTCAGAGGAGACAAAGCCTGTGAACACTATCATCGTAGACATGGATCTCCCAGAATTGAGAGTAATACATTTCTGTTTTTTTTTTTTTAAGCCACACAATCTGTGGCATTTCACTAGGGCAGCCCTGGAAAATTAATACCACAACCCAATAACCATCAGTAGAAATCAATAGAAAATAATTTCTGCCCTTTGCCCACTGTCTTTTTGAAATAGTGTTTTTCTATATGCCCTAGGCTGGCTTCTAACTAGTGGTCCTCCTACCTCAACCTCACATGGAATTACCAGCATCATCACCAAGCCAGGCTTTTGCTATCCCTTTAACTTCCTGTATCTTCCTGTCAGTTGAGAATTTCCAGTTTGATTTCCCCCCCCTCCCCCATCCCCTTCACCAGCTGTGATGTTTGATTTTCATACACGCTCTCCAATATCCCTCTGTTGTACATTAGGTCTCCCATCTATTCCACAGGGAAATTCAAGCAGTAGGTCCAACCATCTGAAGCTGTGCCTTTCCTTGTGGAATCTGAACATTGTCCTTCTATGTATGAAGCCCAAAAACACACAGGTAGTTATTTGAACGTAAGTCGTGCTGTTGCTGTTGAAGGCTCAATGACAGCTGAGGGAGGAAAATGGCCATCATACAGTGACAGCACAGCCCTTATTTCAAATGTATCCTCCATTATCAAGTTTATCTTCTAAGATTACCAGCACCATGGGAGCAAATTGCCTCCCCACAGAACTAATACTAGTGTCCAAAGGGATGCCTACAGAGAAAATCCGGTCCCATTCTCGCTTCTATCCTGAGTCTCCAACAATGTTTTCTTTGCCTTTGGCTTAGTAAAGCCTAGATGACTTAGCAAATGACAGGCTGTGATTTGATCATGAGCCAAATGGGCAGCAGCCTCCAACAGTTCCGTGCTCTGTGAACTATATAGCACATTGCTGATGCTCAATAAATGTCACATTCGTCAACTATCAATTATTCAGTGTGTAATGAGAAAAACGCCTTAGCAGGCATTGCCTTCAAAACTTAATTGAGAAGCTGTGGAATTCCAACGCCATGTCACAGAACAGATTGTCACTTTGCCTCAAACTGCAAGACTGTATTTGTGCTAATGACACATGTATAAACTACTCTAATTTGTTTATAGTGACAATTGATGGAAGTCGCAAGGTTATTAAACATCAGTAACAGGGAATCCCTTCCCCCCACTTTTTTATGTTGTTTTTACTGTTTTAAGACAGTGTTGTGTGTTAGGAAGCTGGCTTAGTGAGTAAAAGTACTTGCAACATGAGGCTGAGTTTATCCCCGGAACCCAAAGTGGGAGCAACTCAACTCCTAAATTTGTACTCTCGACACAAAAAACTCCACACACCCCACATACAAGTTGTCTTCTCAAATAAAGATAAGTATTATCAATAAAAATAAATAAATCAAAAAATATTAGAAGACCACTTCTTAGTTTGTGGCGCAGGCCATCTTCACACTTTCCGAGTAGTTTTGGCTAGCTTTAAATTCGTAATTCTCCTGTCTCGGCCTCCCAAGAGCTGGAATTGTACATGTGGGCAACAAGGCTTAGCTAACAAGCATCTTGTTTTCAAGTGTGTGTGTGTGTGTGTGTGTGTGTGTGTGTGTGTGTGTGTGTGTGTGTGTGTGTAAAACAAGAGATTTTTTTCATTCCACAAGTAGACTAATCACAAGTATTTTTATGAACACCCTGGGCATGCCTTGCTGATGAGTGGGGTACACTTGCTTCCACTGGACCTTCCCTCATTGTAATCCTCTCCTGGCTTTTCTCACAACTCATTTTGTCCCTATGGAAAAGTTAAATGACCACAGTTCTCTCAGAGTTCCATGAAAGGGTTTTCTTCCTTCCTGGGAACAGTTTTATTGCCCTTTTGTGATTCTAGTATTTGGAACAAATGTGTGTGAAATACATCCAGAATAGACAGATTTTTTTTTTAAATTACCACTGTATAATCAGATATTAGATACCCACGTTCTGTACTCTTATACTCAGTTTGAGGCATGCAAGTTAGACACAAAATCAGGCCATGGAGGCTCATGCCTGTAACCCCAGCACTTGGGAAGCAGAGATAGGCAGACCAATGTGAGTCCAAGGCCAGCCTAGTCTACAGAATAAGTTCCAGGACACCCAGGGCTACACAGAGTAACCCAGTAGGGGTGAAGGAAGAGAAAGATCCTGGACAACCCAGACCCAATGATGACTCCTCTCACTTCCTCAGATCAGGTCAGACCAGTGCAGTGGTTCAAAGATGGTGAGTAACTTGCACCTGCTGAAAAGGAAGTTCATTGAGCGAGTTCTGAAAGTAATCTCCAAATGCTATTAAACCTTAGGCCTCTCAGGCTGTAGCAAATTGTTAAATCTTCATCAAAGCATACCAAAAATGAATACAAGGTCAAGATATATCTCTCTAAGATTGTAGCTGATTTCTTCAAACTAATCCCAAGCCCATTCCCACTTAAAAACTAAAGCATATGGTGAGTATGCCCCACTATCAGGAAAGCAGCAATGAAATCCTGATGGATGTAGTGGTAGGAATTTAGTGTGTTTTAATGGAGGGAACAGGCTGGAAAGAAACAGTGTCTTCCATTTGTCCACAAAAGTTTTCATTTTACTCAGATTGTGAGTAAAATGAAACAGAAAAAACTCCACCTTCCAAGATAAAAGCATATTCCATATGATAATTCAATACTCATTTCTGTATTAAGCAGGTGGTCCTGGGCCTGACTGCGCACCTCTGTGAGCTGCTCGGCACGTAACAAGGCTTTAAAGAAACCCTTTTTCGGCCAGGCGGTGGTGGCGCATGCCTTTAATCCCAGCACTTGGGAGGCAGAGGCAGGCAAGTTGCTCTGAGTTGAAGGCCAGCATGGTCTCCAAAAGTGAGTCCAGGACAGTCAAGGCTACACAGAGAAACTCTGTCTCAAAAAACCAAAAGAGAAAAAGAAAAAAGAGAAACTCTTATTCTTTTGTTGCTGCATTGTTCTCTGCCTGAAGATCAGGCAGTAACTCAGGCGTGATGGGAAATACCCTCAGAAGGAACCCACACACAGTAGGGTGATCCCTCCTGAACACTGGGTTAGGCACTACACACATCCAAACATCCATTTTTTTTTCGCAGAGAGGTCATTTATTAAGCATGGAAGAAAAATAAAGGGACGGATTTCTGACTCCGGCAGAAAACACCAGCAAATGACCTTGGAAGTATCATTTTCATGAGGGAAAAAAGGGGGGAATGTCTGTGTTAGAATGGGCTAGGGGAGCTAGAGAGATGGCTCAGTGGTTAAGAGCACTGTCTGTTGCTCTTCCAGAGGTCCTGAGTTCAATTCCCGGCAACCACATGGTGGCTCACAACCATCTGTAATGGAATCTGATTCCCTCTTCTGGTGTGCATGACAACAGAGCACTCATATACCTAGATGAATAAATAAATCTTTTTTTTTAAATGGGCTAGGATGCAGTGATATGTTTTGATTGGGCATTTTAATTAGGGTAGCCAAAGGGGGGCTTTTTATTGCTAGACCTCAATACTTTGATAATTGGACCTTAGTGATCAGTCTTAGAAATGACTCTGGCATAAGAAAGTGTCCAAATAAGGGAATTGGCCTTGATGACTAGCTTTGGGGATGTAATATATCATTTACGAGGGAGAAGGAAGGGGGAATGTAAGACCTGTCAGTGCCATGTTTGCCATGCTTGGGCTAGCTAGAGTCCCTTCACCCTCAGTGGCAGGATACTCAGAATACAATCTGTGGTAAATCTATACCTGCAGTGAAATTACCTTACAAATGACCCCCTTCCCATGTGCTGTGACCAAGTGCTGTTCTCCTATAGCTGCTATGAATACCTCAATCGACTTCACAGAACTGAGCTTTCCACAGAGCAACTGTAGTTCAAAATTCAGTACAACACACGGTAAGGTTTCAGTCCTCTCCTGAGCACAGGCTGCCCGTCACCATCCACTGATGCTGAGCCAGTTGAATCAAGCCAGGCTGCACCATGCCCGTCATCACTCAGTACCAGAATATTATAAAGGAGCACCGTGTTTTCGAGGGCTCTGCAGTCTGTGGAGTCTGACAGTGTTGGAGGCTCTGTGCTCTACAGACTCTGACGGCACTGGTGCTTTCCAACCTATAAAGTATGACGGCATTGGAAGCAGGTACCAAGTTCATCTTCCTCCTCAGTAGAAGAGGCTTTACTCTCCTTTGTGTTTCTTCTTTAAGGAAAAAAAAATCTTTTTGATGATATTGGATGTGATTTTATTTACCCTCTTATCTTCTACATTTACATATCATTGGTATGCAGGAGACTGGGAGCTGATGGGGGTCTGTCCTATCATATAAGAGCAATGATTTCCAAGTGGGAAACTTGAGTTATAAACAGCCCAAGGATGGGATTCATTAATCCATGCTACTTGATCTTTCTAATTTTTTTTCCAAAGAGAAATGTTTCAGTTTCATTTCAAAGAGCATTCCAGTTTTTAAAAATGAAGGTTGCCAATTTTCATGGATTCTAGCTTCTTTCATTTGTAGATCACAAGAGGAGACAATCTCTGGAGGAAAATATTTAAAAATCCAAGCATCAACATAAAAAATAAAGCTGCTACATGATGCTTATTTTGTGCAGCCAGCCAGATAAGGCTGCTAACTGACAGACCTGGCCAGGGAAATCTTTGCTGGATATGAGGCGGTTTAATCAAATTTGAATCAATCGATTTCATTAGTTAAGTATTTCTCTAAGATTCCAGAACAGAGCACACAGCTAAAGCTCTTACCTCTCCTCAAAGTCAAAGCAAAGGAGGCCCATAGAATTGTGCAGATGGAAACTGCACCTCAGAAATGTAGTGTGGATGGACACCTGGGAGGTGTGCTGTGGACGGACACCTGGGATGTGTGCTGTAGATGGACACCTGGGAGGTGTGCTGTGGATGGACACCTGGGATGTGTGCTGTGGATGGACACCTGGGATGTGTGCTGTAGATGGACACCTGGGAGGTGTGCTGTGGATGGACATCTGGGATGTGTGCTGTGGATGGACACCTGGGATGTGTGCTGTAGATGGACACCTGGGAGGTGTGCTGTGGATGGACACCTGGGAGGTGTGCTGTGGATGGACACCTGGGAGGTGTGCTGTGGATGGACACCTGGGAGGTGTGGTGTGGATGGACACCTGGGAGGTGTGCTGTAGATGGACACCTGGGAGGTGTGCTGTGGATAGACACCTGGGAGGTGTGCTGTGGATGGACACCTGGGAGGTGTGCTGTGGATGGACACCTGGGATGTGTGCTGTAGATGGACACCTGGGAGGTGTG
>OU015745.1:100490607-100523935 GCA_907169655.1 Acomys percivali | reverse complement strand
GATGGACACCTGGGATGTGTGCTGTAGATGGACACCTGGGAGGTGTGCTGTAGATGGACACCTGGGAGGTGTGCTGTGGATGGACACCTGGGTAGTGTGGTGTAGATGGACATCTGGGAGGTGTGCTGTGGATGGACACTTGGGAAGTGTGACTATTGGTGATTCTCAACCTGTGGGTCTCGACACCCAAAGAACTTTGGAAAATATATTCATATTACAAACCATAACAGTAGCAAAATTATAATTATGAAGTAGAACAAAAATGATTTTATCATTGGGGTCACTACAACATGAGGAAGGGTATTAAAGGGTCACAGCATTGGGAAGTTTGAGAACTACTGGTATGGATGGACACCTGAGAAGTGTGTTGTGGATGGACACCTGGGAGATGTGTTGTGGATGGACACCTGAGAAGTGTGTTGTGGATGGACACCTGGGAGATGTGTTGTGGATGGACACCTGAGAAGTGTGTTGTGGATGGACACCTGGGAAATGTGCTGTGGATGGACACCTGAGAAGTGTGTTGTGGATGGACACCTGGGAAATGTGCTGTGGATGGACACCTGGGAGATGTGTTGCGGATGGACAGCTGAGAGGTGTGCTGTGGATGGACACCTGAGAGGTGTGCTGTGGATGGACACCTGGGAGATGTGTTATGGACTTGAGATGGGTTTCCCAGGTTACAATGTTTCTTTCCAGATCTGATTCTTTCAAGCCCTTCATCCTCAAGGTCCTGGAGATATGGTCCTAGCCAGACACCTATGTATTCAAACACCCTGCACAATTTAGATGGCCATCAAGAAGTTGTTTTCACCACTTTCATATTTTTATACACAGTCCAGATTGCAACTCATGCTGAGACTGGGTAATGTTGCCATTCAGCATAAATTATATCAGATGGTGAATTCACTCAGTTAGCTGTTCATCACACCAGAGGAAAAAGACAATTGTTGAGGACATGAAAGTGGGGTGCTGGTTTTACTGTTACATTCTGTTGTTGGAAACAGATATCACAGTGCAGGTAAACCCTTCCTTCTTAATTAAGCTTTATTTTAAGAGGTGTAGATTTGCACACACTTGTAAGAAATAACCCAAGGAGGCCTCATGTGTCCTTGACCAAGATTTTCCCAACAGGAACATCTTGCAAAAGTAGAGAGGGAATGTAACATGGCTATAACTTGCTAGTTCACAGATCTTCCTGTGTCTGCATGGGCTCATTTGTGTATGATGTGTAGCCAGCTCGGTTTAATTTGATCCCATTTTTATGTTCACATCCTCACCACAATTCAAACACAGAGGAAATCCACCAACACTTTTCCCATCAGTAATCCATGAGGGCCTCCTTCTCCTTCTATTCCTAATCTCTGGCAACCACCATTCTGTTCTGAACAGCCACATTTTTTGTTGTTTTCAAAAAGGTTAAACAAATGAACCATAAAGGATGTAACCATTTCACTGTCACTGAGTTCCCTGAGATTCACCCAACTGCTGTGTCTACAAGTGATGCTTTTTATTGATTGCAGAAGTCCATGATACACACGCACTTCAGCTTCACCTTCAGTGTTGTATAACATCTGGTTTGTTTCATAGCTTTGCTTCCTGTTAATAAAGCTGTCTGTCAGGTGTGAGTGTTGAATCTCTGAGATACATGTCCAGTAGTGGAACTGAGGTTTGAATACTAATTGTGTGCTGTGATTTTTTTTAAAGAAAACAACTGCCAAACTATTTTATGACACAATACTGCTTTTAGAAAATATTTTTACTAAGAGTGAATGTGATCTCGCTTTCTCCTTCTCATCCTTTCTTCTTCTTCTTTTTTGACATGTTATATAAGTGTACATAGACAGTTAAATCAGTAAATAAATAAATGATTCCTGTAAGTACAGCCTGTAAAGTCAGTCCAAAAAGTCCAAAGGGCAAAAAGGCAGGCAGTATATAAAAACGCAACGTCAAGCAAAGGCCTCTCTCTTACTTCTTTGAAACATTCAGGTACACAGTAAATGCTTTATATGCCTGGAAAAATATCTAGTGTATGATAAAGCTTTATCTAGGCTAGATTAAATTAAATACATCTTTTTCTTCCTAAAACAGGATCATGGCCAATAAATTGCTTCAGTTAGCTGTGTGCTCCACCTTGCTAATAGGTAAGAAATTGATTGGTTTTTGTTTGTCATATCTTTTACAACTATCAGAGGGGTAACTCTTTTTGGCTTCTGAAAGATATGAACAAATACATCTCATCTGTAGGTCTCAAAAGCATTGAGGGAGCCAAGGAAATATGCCACAGTGTGCTTTTGAAATTGTCACTGTGGCAAGTGTTTGATTGTTTTATTCCTAATTATACATTAACATATTAACATGCTGGTTTAATTGTTTCTTCCAAAGAAGTGCTCTGCTGTCCTTGAATAAAAGAAAAGATTAAAATATCTTTTCAAAATCCTAACACTCACACAGTAGCAGTATAAAGAGACCTCGAAGTACTTTGGAAGCATAAATTTATTTAACCTTCTCTGAGCTCCATGCTTTGAAGACAGATCAAGAAAGGCACAAGAGTCCAGGCAATTTTCTGCCAAATGGACCCAGGAAATTTGTAAGTTGTATCAGAATGGAGCTGAGTGGTCATTTGGTTTCCTTGTAACCAAACCTGAAAATATTTAAATTAACTTAACAGTAAAGCGTATATGATTTATAAGTATTTCTGATAAAGATTCATAATCCATAATAAATCTGTTTCTTTCCTAAGTTTTAGGCTAATGCACAAAACTATTTTCTGCACGAAGCTCCTCCCATAAGTAAAAGCTACTCTTTATGTGTGTCTATGTGTATACTTAGCCATTCAGTCATTAGCTCTGAGACACAAAAAACACCAACCTTCAGGACAATTGATTTGGCTGACCTTACTTTAACAAAAAGAAAATGATGTTTTGTAGCTAAAGCTCAAAGAAAAAAAAAAAAGCAAAAAAACCATTCAAGAACTGGAAAGTAAGACCAGAGAATTATTTGCTGTCTTGGCTCAGCCCTTCAGACCTCGGGGAAGGGACCTGTCCTGCTTGTAAGGTGTAGAAGCTGATGTCTTCAGAATCACGCCCACTTGTTGCACCTACGACTTGCTTAGCTGATGGTCTTCTAAATTAGACAGCTCTAGAGTGGGAAGCACTGGTGGAACCAAATTTCTTTCTTCTGCCTCACTTCCTGGTTCATGTAGGAACAAAGCGTTCTCACCTGTACTTCCCGGGAGCCCTTCTTATCATAAAATAAACAAAATTACTTAAAAATTTATTCCTAATATCTATGAAGTCTTCCTCATAGCATATTAGGTCTGCAACAAATTACTGTCCCCTGCAGTTTGACGTAAGGTGGGAAGGGAGAACGTCTTATTACTCACTTTTGAAAATGATGGCAAGCTCCTCTGAAGTCATTACACTTAAGAGCAAAGTGCCAAAGTATCCTACTGATTCTGTTTTCAAAATCGTAACACAGACACTCCCTGGATAGGGAATTAGAAGCTTGAGTGCCATAGTTTGATTTGAAAAATAATTGTACCTCCTTTGAACATCTAGGTCAAGAACTGCCTTCTCCATGAATTAAAGTCAGCAAATATTAATTCTACCATCTAAGTTCCTTTTATGTGTCAGGGACTTTCCACATTATTATAATTCAAGCCTCCTGGTCACTCTGAAAATCAGTCCCATGCCCCCATTTTAAAAAAGAAACACTGGGAGCTTTGAGAAGCAATGCCAGCAAGCCATACAGTTAACCCCAGGTGGATGCTGAAGCCGTTTCCCACTGTATGTGGAGTACTGCTAAGAACAACCCCCTTCTTCTTGCTGCAATCTGAAGATGAACTGACATCAGAACACAGGCAAGACCTTGTCCTAAAGAACTAGACCCACTAAGGCACCAGAGGAACAGGAATCGGCAAGGATGACCATATTTGACATGGTAACAGGGCCCCACCAGCAGCTTTTCCAGGAAGTTCCTTATTCTAGCATTGCTCGGAGTAGTGCTAAATTCAACATGTATCTATCTCAATAGTGCAGCTAATAAAATCAAACATGAAGATTAAATATGGGGTCTATAGCTGTAACACCTTGAACACAGCTGATCTTGGATGCTAAGGGTCAGGCCTGGTTAGTCCTTGGGTGGGAGACCTGGGACTAGCAGGTGCTGTAGGCAGGAGGGGTAAAAAGAGCAAATATAGGGACTGGGTCTCAGGTAGTGGGGTATCTGACTAGCATAACTAAATTAACCTGGTATTGTAGTGCATGACTGTAATCCCAGCACTTAACAGTCAGAGGTAGAAGGATCAGAAGTTCAAGGTCATCTGTGGCTACAGAATGAGCTTGTGGCTAGCCTGGGCTACAAGGAACCCTACAAAAATAAATATATTTGGAGTATATTTTCTTAGTAGGCCAATCATTGAACATCATTGAGGATTAAATAGAGTAGGGAATGATAGCATATATCTGCCTTCCCAGCACTCACGAGGCTGGGGCAGGAGGATCATAAGTAGGGGGCTAGCCTGGGCTACATGGTGAGCCCATGTCGGAAACAAAACAATGACTTCAGAAGAATGTTGTTGTTTCTAATTTGCCTTTTAAGGATAGTTTTCACCACTAGTCTGCTAAAATAAAACCCATATTTATTTCCCTTGACATTTACACCTTTCTGTTTTGATTTAGCAACTGGAGTTGACCCCCATGTGAAACAATTTGGAGGTCCATGTTCATGTTGCTGACCTGTGATCATGTCTCTCCATAAAGTACAAGGACATACTCTAGTGGTAGACAGGAGGGAAACTCAACCACCTTTAGCCTGCTTGTCTCTGGTCATTCATTCCAGCCTTTAGTTCTTACCTCCCCTGCCCCCAACCCCACTCCCCGCTAGTAAGTAGTGACAATCTGTCCTGAAGAAATTTTCATTTTCACAGAGTTTTTTGTTTGTTTGTTTGTTTCATTGGTTGGCTTTTTTTGTTTTGACAAGGAGTTTTAGGCTCACACTTTCTTCCTCAGAACCTTGTCTGCACCTTCAGTCCCTCTCTGCCAGCTTTCTTCTCTGCCATAGGAGTAAGTCTTTACAGCCGCCCCTTAAAAGGCTCTCATTCTTTGAAAAGTTGGTATTTCTTGATACAACTTTTATTTTACACAATTTTATTATTACAATGTCACCTGGTTATTTGTACTTAAGGATGAGTGAGACAGTGTTGTCTTATGTAGCTCAGGGTGGCCTGGAATTCTCTGTGACGCTCAGGAGGTCTGCCTGAGTCAGCCTCCCAAACTCTGGAGTAGGTATGGGACCTATACTGGTATAAGATTGACTGGTACTCTTAAGGACATGCATGGTGACAATAAGTAACAGAGGCAGAAAATAACGTGGTTGGAGAAAAAGGTGCCTTTGCTAAAGACCAGATTCGTTGAATGGTTTGGATGGAACAGAGAGACTGTTTACCCATTCATGTGACATCATGGTTGTGGCCCTGGCGAGAAGACTCTCATCCACACACCCCGGCAATGGCCCAGGGGTCATGTCATCCTGTATAAAATGTTGCCTTTCATGAGTTCTCAACTCTCCTGTCCATTGGATTGAAAACTAATAAAAGCTTTGCCACTCCCAAGAAATATCCAAGGACCAAGGAACTGTCTGCCTGCACATATGTGTAGTATGTCTGCCTGCACATGTGCGCATGTCACTGTGTGTGTGCTGAAAGCTTGTGCAGACTTAACTTCAACTCAGGTGATGCTATTTTCCAAAACTCTCCACAGATGCTGTAACATCAACACTCAATAAGTTGAGACAGGGGCATGCCAGTGAATTTGAGGCCACCTTGGGCTACAATCAGCAATTCTCAGATCCATAAAACTGAAGTTCCTCAACCAAATAAAGGTTCAGATGTGAAGACTACCATTAAACATTTCAATACACCAGAAATAGGAACCCAGTCTAGAATTTAGCCCACCTTCCTGTTTTCCCAGCTCTCTTCTTCCCACCCTTGATGCCCTCTTTTTTTTTTCTAAATCATGCCCAACCCTGTCCCTTTGTCCCATGACTTCTAACCTTTTATGACCTTCTGTCATTTCTTCCCTTCTGTGTTCTTCGGTTTTCTCTTTTTCCTTTGATTCCTTTTGACTCTTGCTTTCTTTCTCTATGTTTTTTTTAGCTCCATTTCCCTTTGAGATGGGGTCACTTGTAGCCCAAGTGGGCTCTCACCTCCCTGCTCCATTTCCCAAGTTCTAAGATTACAGACAGGCATTCCAAGACCATCACCAAGCTCTCCTGTTAGTTTTTGTTTTGTTTTGTTTTGTTTTGTTGTTGGTTTTTTTTTCTCACTATTTAGCTCAGGCTGGCCTCACAGTTTAAGAACATTTAGGTAGAACATAAACAAAATGTATTAAATCTGACTAACTGGGAGTGGGGGAGGAGTATAAGCTGTAAAGAGTTAGAAAGACAGAAATTTTTTTATGGTTTATAAAGATTTTAAGGAAGGCGTTAACCTGGCTGGTATTGACTACATTAAGAAAACAAAAGTGGGGCTGGAGAGATGGCTCAGAGGTTAAGGGCACTGACTGCTCTTCCAGAGGTCCTGAGTTCAATTCCCAGCAACCACATGGTGGCTCACAACCATCTATAATGTGATCTGATGTATACTGTATACATAATAAATAAATCTTTTAAAAAAAAAAAAGAAAGAAAACAAAAGCACAAAAAGACCCTTTTGAAAACCAACAAAGCTACCTCAGATGTGTGCATCCACAATACTGAAGTATATGACAATGAACATGGTGAGAACAGAGTGTAAACCCAAGTCACAGCAAAAAAAAAAAAAGAGAGAGAGAGAAAAAACTGTTGCTAAAAAAAAAAAAAAAGCTCAGGATTAAGTGATAGCAATAATTTTGTAGCTCATCAATTCAGAAAATATATGGTGTTAGAGATGGGCTACCAGAGTTTCCTAGCTGGTATTTGTTGTTTCTATGTATCAGCACTGTTTGAAACATGCAATATCCTGTTTAATCTTCCTTTTAAAAACCTCACAAGTAGACATACAACTATTACTTCTATTTACAGAACTCGTGTTTATAGTCTGAGCTAGGTTGTCTCTCCTTATATAGTTAATAAATAATTGAATAGTTGAAAAAATTTAAAAAAAAAAAAACCAACAAAGCAATAAAACTCCGGGCTTAATTTCCAGGTCCCAGTAGCACTAAGTAGACCAACAAACTCGAAACCCTGCTCATGCTTTCACTACCTTTCAAGGTTGACCAGGCAAAATGGAAAAGGGAGGAGAAATTCCTCAAGCAGAGAGGGTAATGGTGTGCCCCTACTATATTACTTAGATTTTATTTCCAGCCTGGCCACTGGCTTCCGAGGCGACCTTGAATGAGTCATTCCATCCCCAGTGTCAATTTTCCCATTTGTAATGCCAGATAATAAATAACACTTGCCTTCTCTTTCTCCTGGGTGATGTTATTATCACCATCGATTAATATTTATTGGCTGCCCAGTGGGCCCATTCTGCTGAGGTGGGTCCTTTGCCCTGGGAAGGAAGAGAGGGTTATATCAGTAAAATATTTTCTATGAAGAAAAAGGGAGCAGAGTTCCAAAGATAGAATTATTAAAGCTTAAAATACCAATGGCATATATTTTAAGTCACACTCCTCTATTGAGGTTTATGTAATAGCTCCTTTGTTCGGAGGTCATACAATACACTAGTGTAATCATACTGTAGAATTTTACTTCTGTATGACCCTAAGTAATGCCATGTCAAGCAACTACTACTTTCTTTTTCTACCTGGAAATTATAACCTGAACACCAATATTTAGCAATATTATTCTTTTTTGGCAATATCTAGTCCACTTTGCATACCAACTCACCTCATTTAGAAAAACATCTGTTTTAACAGGATTATCAGGCCCAGGGTATATAACATCGTGATTTTTCTTCAGGGAGAATAAAGAGAAATCTGAGGAGTGCCCCATGAGCACTTCTTAGAGAGACAGAAACCACTGCTGGTTTGTCCAAACTGTGAATGGATGAGTTCTCTTCAGATCAGTGGTGACTTCTCCATCTCCAGTGTCGTTATCAATCATCTGACAGTTAGAAGAGCCGTAACCATGTATCTCTTGACCTGTTCTCATCTTTTCCTGTCTGCTTCTCCACTGACAAAGTAGAGGCGGGAATGGGAAAATAAATGTGGAATGTGTAGGTGATGCTGTTCATCCTTACAGTGGAATGTTAGGCTGGCGTCGGTGGGCCCTGAATACAGTATGCTAAGTGAAATAAAGCACTGAATGAATCCAGATACTCCAGGTACCTGGAGTGCGTCTTCCAAAAGACAGGAAGAAGAACAACAGTTTCCCGGAACTGGAAGAGGGTGTGTTGGGACTCACTGCTACAGTGTTTTGAGGTTCTGTCCAGGATGAGGACCTGGTTCTGGAAATGGGCATAGGTGATGGCTACAAATCACAGGGATGAGCTTAATGCTGCTCAATCACGCCTTCAAAATAGTTAAAATGCATGTTTATAATAGTACACACCTTTGATCCCAGTACTTGGGGAGCAGAAGCAGGCATATCTCTGTGAGTTTGAGGCTAGCCTGGTCTAAGTACTGAATTCCAGGCCAGTCAGGAATACACAGTGAGATCTGTTCTTTTTTTTTTTTTTAAGGTCATTGTTATGCTACATATATTTTTAACAACTAGAAGTAAACTTGACTCCTTATTTTCTTGTTCAGAAATAATCATGAGGCATTTATAAAATAAAGCCAAAATCCCTCAGCACTGCATTAAACATACCTCGGGCTGCAGGTCTAACTCACCCTTCAATACTGTCTAAGCATGTCTATAGCTCAGCCATTCCTTTCCATCACATCCGCAAAGTCGGGGTATCTGAGCCTAGTCTGGGTTGGATAGATTGTTCCTTGGCTCTCAGCTCCTTTCAACTTCAAATACATGTTGTTGCCTTCCACTGTCTTTTCCCAGCCATTGAGACACGTGTCTGCTGACAAAGCCAGATTCTCTGTAACATCTCGAGGGTGTCAAAATTGATTGTACCCTTAAAGTTGGTCATCATGATGCATGCTTTACAATATGGGGGAAGGTGAGGCAGAAAGATTGGTGGGTTGTTGTGAGTTTGAGGCCAGCCTTGTGTACATAGTACTGGGTTATCTCTTGTTACATAGCAAATAAAATACAACAAAATATCTCTAAAAAGTAGTATCAGTGTTCTGATCCAATGTGTCTTCTTCAAGTTACTCATTAACTCTCACCATGAGTCCCCACACTGCTGAGGTGGCTTATCAGCTATCTTCTCATGAATGCAAAAGTTATGAGCCGAGGTTATCTTCTGATATCTTACTATGCAATGACAAGTATCAGAACAGGGACTGAAGAGGAGGAAGTGAAGGTCTTTGGGCAAAAATTTTGCATACTTCTGAGAATGCGTCCTTTGAATGTTCTGTGCCTGGGCCCTCCCTTACTTCACCATGTACCCACCCTTGTGAGCAACAACTCTCCTTGATCTTAGCAAGTCCCTACTGAGCAGTTATCTCCTATGACATCGCTAACTGCCTCAAATGGTAGCAGCTTTAAAATAATAAGGTTTATTATTGCCATTTCCAGGTCAGGAGCTTGTTTGTGAGTAGTTTAGGGCCTTGGTTCTGGCTCGGGTGTCTTGTTTTGTTTAATAATGACACATTGAACAGGTCTGCAGATGTTACGGTCATCTTAGGGCCTGGCTGGAGCAAAGGCATCAGGTTCCCAGGTGTTTGTGTGCACACCCTTGTACATTCGTCTCTTTCAGTTCATAGGGCTGTCCTGGGTAGCCCAGGGCATTGCTGAAATGATGACGTGTGCTTCTGTTGTGGCTAGAGTCCAGCTTCTGCTGTGTTCTTGATTGAATCACTTGCTCTAGGAGAAGGTAGATGCCATGATCCGAAAACACTCAAGTAATGCCAAGGGAGAGGGGCCATACCTCAAGGGAATAAGTGTGAACGTCAGGAAGCAGAGGAGTTTGGGAGCCAGGGCAGAGGCTTCCATAAGTATCCCAGCTGGTTTACATGAGACTGGATTAGCTATGTTAAGACAGTATTACTCTGGCACCTGTCACTACAGTGCTCTGAAATGAAGTATGAACAGTTATGACTCTTCTTTCTACTTGTTTTTAACTATTGTTTTCGTACATAGGCTTTATAGACTCCCATTACAACTCCTTTCTACACATCACTCCTCTAATTTAAACTGAAAACTCCAGCCTCTTCTGCCTCTCGCTGATCTAATCTTTTCCTCATGAACAACCGTGAAAACAGCTGCTTGTGCCCTATGCCCCATCTTCAAGAACAGCGTAAATGGATCACGTGATATCTCATTCTGCTGTGTAGCATTGTCCTTTGACCCCCAACTAACCGGCAAGCCCTGTGGGAGAGAGTACTGTACCTCACCATAATTTGGCCCCATACACAGTGATTGTTAATTATGAGGCTGGAGAGCTCCCAATGTAGCATTTCTTAGCATTGCACTCTGTGAGAAATGTTTAACAAATATGAGGTGCAGATTACATTGTTACTGCAAAGGTATGGCGTGGTCCCATTTTTTTTTTCCTTCCATACTGATTAATTGTGTTGCATTTCTTTTTCTTGTTTTGTTTTGGTTTGTTTTTTGTTTTTCGTTTTGTTGTGGTTTGGTTTGCTTTGGTTACAGGGTTTTTTGTTTTGTTTTGTTTTGTTTTGTTTTGTTTTGTTTTGTTTTGAGACAAAGTTTCTCTATGTAGATTTGGATAACCTGGACTCACTCCTTAGACCAGGCTGGCCTCAAACTCACATCAATCCACCTGCCTCTGCCTCCTAAGTGCTGGGAACTGTGTTGCACTTCTACATAAAGATTTCAAGCTGAGGACAATCTGACAGGGCACCACCCCTAGATGAAGGAAGAAATTCATGCAAATAATTGCTTCTGAGAGAGAGAGGGAGAATCAGTCTTTACCAGCAAAGAGCCCCAGATAGGTTAACTAATCCCTTGTCAACTTTAAACACATATGTATGAGGCACACTAAGTGAACTCAGAAGGTTGAGTATGTATTTATGCATACATACTCAACATACTGTGTAACAATAATACCTTAAAGGGAACAGGTCATGAATTTGAGAAGAAGTTGGGGACACAGGAGGAGTTGTGGGGGAAGAAGTAGAGGTGAAAATGAAAATAATGTGAATACTGCTCATATGTAGAAAACTCTTAAAATTTTCAATTAAAAGTAATTTTAAAATATTCTAACAGAGTCTAGTGTTGTTGTTGTGGTTGTTGTTGTTGCTGCTGCTGCTGTTGTTGTTGATGTGTATGGGTAATTTGTGTGCAAGTGTGTCTGTGTAGCATGTGCATGCCTGATGCCCACAGAGACCAGAGACCACAGGAGGTCATAAGAGGGGGCCAGGTCACCTGGAACTGGAGTTAGATGGTTGGGAGGCTGTGGGGAGATAAAACCCAGTCCTCTGGAAGAACAGCCAATATTGTTAACCACTAAACCATCTCTAGCCCCTTGGGGATTTTTTTTTTTTTTGGTATGTGTTTTATTGTTTAGTGTTTTAGATAGGATCTTAAATAGCCCTGATTGGCAAAGGTCTCTCAGTTGTAAGATAGAAACATTGACTGGCCGGTGTTAGATCAGTAGCTATTAATTCATGCAGCCCTTATAGCAATTAAGTGTGTGTTGCTACTAGAGCCCTTTGCATACAAGAAAACGACAGCTTAGCATAATTAAGCTATTTCTGCAGAATTGCAGTAGAGCTGAAATTTTAATCCAGGCTGTGAAGCTCCCATACATACATGTAGCACAACTCTACCATACTTTTCCCTCCACTTGTAGGTTATAGTGGCAACACTGCAGAGATTACAAAAGACCTGCCATATCTACCAGGACTTGCTGCTTCAGAAACTTGGCTGCCCAAACACTAGAGCTGGGCTTGGTTTTTGAGGAAACACAGACACGGAATGTGTTGTGCTAAAAGATTCTGTGCAACTTGGTCTAATTGCAGAAGTGTTGGGAGCACCATTTCTGATGGACGATCCTGCAAACCAGTTCCTATGCCTGAAAAGACAAGTCGTACACTTACAGGATTTCTGGGGCCCAGATCATCACCCAGTTGGGAGGGGAATCTCCCTGGCTGATCAGGTATTGCATTTGAAACAAGCAGTCCTGTACTGCTGTTTTTAAATTGGTATTGCATCAGCTGGCATTCTGATGTCACCAGCCTTGCTTCATGCTTTCCTCTTTAGCTGTGATTTCTCATCCTCCCCAGAATGTGCCTTTCACCTAATAAATGCCACATCTTGCTGAGAGATTGGGCTCAAATGTCCTTTCCCCTCTGAAAGCCTCCTCTTCACTCCAAGGGGACATTTGTGCTTTCTTCACCCTCCTGTTTGCATGCTGTTTGTATGTGAGATGTTCTCAAAATATCACTTGGGGATTAGTAGTTCCCTTTAGCCAGCCTCAGTCAATCACCTCAGTAAATAAGGCAAGGCCAGTGTCTTATTCATCAAGGTCATTATTCTTTGGACCTACACAATCACTGCTACACAGTCAAGGCTCAATGTTAGTGAATGCTTGGGTAGGTGGATACATGCATAGTGCCCCATTTAGTCTACTCTCGGTCGTTTCATGACTAGCATTCCTCTGCAATCATTGTGCCTTTGATGGCCGTCTGTTTGTCTATCTTTTGTGCATTTTCCTATTCTTTTGTTCCTACTCCAAAGAATTAAGAGTCAGCATGCATTAGCCACTTGTATCTCATGTTTACTTTTCTGATAGAAGAAAGCAATGAAACCCTGAATCCAGTGAAATTGCTAAATTCCCTGAGGATGGCCATTAGGCAGGATTCCCCTCTTACAATTTAACAACTTCAGAAAATAATTCTATGGAAAATTATTAAATTGTTTTTCCTTCCTTCCTTCCTTCCTTCCTTCCTTCCTTCCTTCCTTCCTTCTTTCTTTCCTTTTTTATTAATCCCTTTCAGTACCAGGCTGCCACTGTCACCAGGCATGAGTGTGTTATAAAAACATAAGAAAGTGGAATGTCCTTGTCTTTTTTTATAGCCCCAGTCTTAGCCTTCTCAGCATGGCTAGGTCTTACCCAGTCTACCAGGTTCACTTTGCTTCTCCTTAGCAGCTGATGAGGAGAACCACCACCCAGATGACACTTCTAGTTTCATGCTTGCTTTTCTCCAACATTATAATTACTAACACAAGACATTGTTTATTTGGCAAAAGAAGTAATGATATAGGCTTGAAACGCTGTGCCTTCTTCGTGGGATGTTAAGTTTTTATTTATTTATTTTTTTAATTTTTTTTTTTAAGACAAGGTTTCTCTGTGTAGGCTTGGCTATCCTGGACTCGCTTTGTAGACCAGGCTGGCCTCGAACTCACAAAGATCAGCCTGTCTCTGTCTCCCAGAGTCCTGGGATTCCAGGCATGAGGAACCTCGCCTGGCTGGGGATGTTATAGTGTTCAAGCGCACTCCTGCCTGTGACCACAGAGCAGTTCTGTAATCATTACAGAGAGATTCTGTAATGGAACAAGACTTCCATATCGATTGACAGTGTCCCCCAGAAATCCTGTAACATATCTGAGCATTAGCATAAATAGATAAGTACTCGAGTTAGGTAATAATAATAACAATAACTCATGCAGCTCGTGTCCCACCTGCTTGGAGATCCTCACTTGCGTTTCCTTTGCAGGCTCGGGAAGCATGGACTTCTTTGAAAGCAAGAGCACACCGCTATTTTGACATGACCACGCTGGCCTTTGATATATCTGCTGCCCAGTAAATGTATGAGAGTGGTGGAAAGAAGAAAACAAACATGGTAGCAGTTACTGAGACTGAGACAGTGTGTCCAAACTGCAGACTTGGAGAAACACGGCTAGATCCAATGCAGCCTTTGCTACATTATTTATTGTCTAATCTCTTGGAGATTTTTGAAAGGAGCAATTGTGAAAACCCTTGCAGACACCTGGATGGAATTGGAAGTTCTCCATAAATGCTCACTCTTGAGAATGAAAATAAAGACTAAAGTAAAAACATTTACCCAAAGGGGCCCTTTCCTGAGAAGTGGGATGCAAAATCAAAGTAACAGTGTCATCAAAACATTCTGCTCACAGCTCTCTGTTTTGCAATTGCCTCTTCTTTGAGAGAGTTAGTTCATTTTTATGTGTTAATTCTAAGCATAGTCATCTCAAACAGAGTTCATACCCACCCTCTTTTTCTTAACACTTTTCAATGGCTAGAGACATTCTATCTTTATTTATATTCGTATTTGTAGATTAGCATACAAGGTAAATGGTTTAAACCATGACATTCCTGTACATATGGATCCCTATACTTTGTTCTCGTTCGTTCCACCCCATTTATTCCCTCTCACTATCTAGCTGGCTCCCTTTCCTCCACCAGTGAGTCTCCCGTCTGCTTTCTTATCACATATATCTTCTCTATTTCACTTCTCAGCCAAGACTTCTTTCTGCTCACTATGATCCTATTTCTAGCTCCATTTTCAAACATACACACATACATACACATAAAATTTAAATCTAGGGTCTGCATATAAGAGAAAACACCTAATTCTTTGTCTAGTCTGGTTTAACTCATTGAACATAATGATTACTAGTTTTATCCATTTTTCTACAAATGTCATGGTTTCATATTTTGGCAAGATATATGAAATTCCACTGTGTATATGTACCACATTTACTTTACCCATTCATCTGTTTGTGCATTTGAAATGTTTTCCATCAAAGGCATCTTGCCCAGGGCAGTAGCAAATATAATATTGACTGGCATTAGTGGTTAGAGACATACCAGAAGCCACTCATCTATGGAAGTCTTGGAAAATGTGAAGATTTTATACTCTGCTTGCAAACATATTTTATATTTGGTTTAGTAAGAAATAACAGTTTTAACATACTTTCTGGGCACATTGCTAATCTTTCTCAATGGTGCAGAAAATTTGATTCAAGAGAAAAGTGGACTGCTTTTTCCCTTATGACCTGACTTGTATCTCTGGAATGCCCCCCTCGGTTATTGAAGATGCTATAACCAAGCCAAGTTTGCTTCCCCAAATCATAGATAAGTAAGACAGTTGTTTCCAAAAGTTGATTTTCCCCATATTCTTAGGTCAGTTGTTTCCTGGGACAATTCCTTTTGGACTTTCCAGGTCAATTGATCCTCTGAAGACTACAGTTGGCCTTCTGGTCTTACAGACATTCTAAGAAGTTGTTGAAAGGCAAGTAACTCAGAACAGCTGGATGCTGAGATGCTCTGCAGTAAGACTTCCCCCATGTGTGGAGGAGACTGGCAGCTGCTCACTGGCCTACAGCCTGCCAATGGACTGAGTGCAGACCTCCTCCCTGAGAAAACTGAGACTGATCCTTAAGTCACTATGGCAACTGCTGTACCTTTTCAATGCACACAACAGAACAGGGCTCAAGGGCCTAGCTACATGGTTAGAATCTTTTCCTATCATGAGCAAGGCACAGCTATGGCTTTGATTCTGCAGCACTGCCAAGAAAAATAAACAGAAAAAGTGAACAGATAGACAAAGCAAAGAACTCAAATGTTGGTTTTGCTGTAGTTAGTAAATTTGGAATGGCCTGTGAGCATAATTTCACTGTTTTAAGAATTCTAAACCAGGCATGGTAGTGCACACCTTTAATCCCAGCACTTGGGAGGCAGAGGCAGGTGAATTGCTGTGAGTTCAAGGCCAGTCTGGTCTACAAAACAAATCTAGGACAGCCAAATCTACAAAGAGAAACCCTACCTCAAAAGAAAAAAAACAGTCAAAAAAAAAAAAAAAGAATTCTATTCTTTCATGAGTTACTAGATACTTACAAAATACTAGGATATTAAAATTCTCTTGGCAGGGTGGTGGTGGCATACAGCTTTAGTCCCAGCACTCAGGAGGCAGAGGCAAGGCAGATCTCTGTGAGTCCGAGGCCAGCCTAGTTTACAGAATGAGTTCCAGGGCAGCCAAATCTACTCTGACTCAAAAAAACAAAACAAACAAATCTCTTGAAAGACACAACCAATCGAATGTACGTGAGTGGGGTTTTTGTTTATTCTCGTTTTGCTTTAAGGAATTGGCTTTTGTAATTATGGAAGCTAGCAAGGCCAAACACATGGGATGGGATGGTAATAGCATAAGAGAGGAGCCAGAAATGCAATGCAACTTGTAAGGCTGTGTGCTGGCCCAACTCCATTAGGTCAGAGAGGGCCAGCCCTTTCTACTCACAGCCTGATTGTATACAGAGTGTAGTCCGCCTTAGTTAAATTTCAGTGATTTCAAAGTAAATTTCATACCAAGTTTCTCTCACAAAACATATCCAGAAAATGGTCCACCCTCATATTTAGGCACTGTCACTCAATCAAGTTAATACATAAAATTAGTCATTACAGCCTATTATTTAGATTGTCTGCAAACAGCATGTTCACTTACACAGATGTGGTAGTGGAGGACGAGAAAAGAACTTTGAGTGACTCACTGGGCTGAGTGAAAGCGGAACAAAATTGCAGATCACGAAAGATGGGAAAACGTGAGTTCAATGCCAACTTGACTAGGACTTAGTTAACACCAAGAAGCCACACTGCAATTAGGTCACTAACAAATAGGCACACCAAGATGATTTCTTACCCAAATGTAATTTTGTGTAAAATGTTTAAGAAACTTAGAGGGCCACAGAAAACAAATAAGCAAAACAAAAGCAAGTTAGGCCTAAGAAAAAGAATTTCCTAGCAATCAGAGCCAAGTAGGAAGTGAGGAATGTCCAGATGTTTAGGCAGGATGTGAGAGCACCCATGCTGTAGTGCATACTCACAAAAGTAACTCGGGGCAGCACATCTCAGAGGTCAGTGCTCAGGCAACAGAATACATTGAGGAATCATTATCCAGCAGGGTCAGTTTTATGGATGATTTTCATGATGACATGTGAGATGACATAAGTAATAGTTTTGAACCCTCACTTTGCTTTCTCATAGGAATTTATAAATCCAATGTACAAGTCTGTATGAGGAGAAAAAAAGAGGGCTGTGGCCTAAGAACCCGTTTGCCACTTGCTTGCTGATGGTGGCCTCTGTGGTGGAGAAGATGATGTAGTTATTGTATTGTGTTGTTCAGACGGTAAATATTGAGCCACTGAATTCCTCTGAAACAGAAAGTGTCCATTCTAATGTCTTCAGGGAGTTGTCTTGACTTGACCTCTTCATACAATTAACTAAAGAAGCCTACTATTTCAGTAGAAATGACTGGGTATGACAGCTCTCACTAAATTCAAAATCCCCAGAGCCTTCTGTCCAAATCTGAGGCTCTCCAACTCTTATTACACATTCTGTGTTCCGGCTCTGTTTGTCCACAGTTTCTATAGGGCAAGTAGACAAGCAGGCCAAAGGTCAGGCCAACCCTTAATGGTGTCTTGGACTTTCCACCCTCTAGAAGCCCTATAAGGCTGAGTCACACTATCTCTGGTTGGACATCCCACTGCTAAGCAAATCCATGAGAACAGTTTTATATCTTTAATGACACAAGAAGCGTAGGTTCTCAAGTTAGCCATTATATAATATGTTCAAAACTTGTTTTCCTTAAGAACCTTTGACTGGAAAAAAAAGAACCTTTGACTGAAGAAAAGTGGAGAAATAACGTTTATGAAAATATATATTTTGATGAAGTCACTAAGCTCAAGTGGGAAGCAAAATGTTCCTGTTTTACAGGTGGGTGAGTTAAATATACTCTGGACACATAATTGAGAAGCTCTGTGTTTTTATCATAGGGAAGCAACCAGCCCATCCATGCTACTCAAACTCTAACCCATCAGTTCCTTTTCTTTATAGGAGAATTATGAGATTTTAATAAGATCCTGAATATAAACATACTTACTACTGCCTAGCAAACAGTAGGTTTATAATGCTGTTGAAATGAATTGCATGTTTGACATATTCTTGATGTGATATTTTTATTAAAATTTGGATAATAAAAGTTTAAAAAAGATATATATTTTGCTATACATTGTACCAACAAGCATATATAATCTATTTTATTAAACAAAAATTAAGGCTTAGATAGTCAATGTATACCTGTAATAGACAAGGATCTGCGTCCCAAGCCACCTGCAGAACTACCTCCATGGGCTCTTTTTTAGACATATTTACATTTGGCAATTTCTTGCATATGTACAATATATCTTGATCATATCCATACTCAACTACCCTCCAAATATCCCTACACCCCCCCCAATATGTGCCCTCTCACTTTCACATCTTATTGAGATTTTAATTAATTAATTAATGTATATGAGTTCTTTATCTGCATGCCAAAAGAAGGCATCAGATCACATTATAGATGGTTGTAAACCACCATGTGGATGCTGGGAATTGAACTCAGGACTTCTGGAAGATCAGTCAGCACTCTTAACCACTGAGCCATCTCTCCAGCCCCTTGTGTCATTTTTAAAGACCCACGGAACCCATGTAGTACTGCTCTCATGAATATGAGCAACATACAAGTGTCCACTCCAGAGGAAAAATTACTCCTCTTGCTAATTGCCAGGAGCTCTTCAGCTAGGAGTGGGTCCTCTGGGCTCTCCTCTCGTCCATGCTGGAATCATGGACTAGGATGCAGGTTCTTGTGACCCACAGTGAAGAAGCAAACCACATGTGTGTAGTTAGAAATAGGAATAGAGGAGGTGGATGATAGTCAATGCAGAAACTCATGAGTGGTTAAAGCACAGAGAATAGTGTTCGTGGAGTGTTTAGTTGTGAAGCATCTATGTCACACACATGCATCCATCTCAGAAGACAAGGTGGAAAGACTTATGAGGGTCAGAAGTATGAGAAGATCGGGGGTTGTGGTGTCTTCTGGACAGGACCACTGGGCTCATGAACTCAGAATAGCTGTGGTTGCCTGCACAGCAACTACACAAGATAATGCCACTCAATATCCCAGAATTGATGAGAAGGGGCACACACACACACACACAGCAGCTGAGGCCCCATTGGCAGTTGGCTTCTGAGGAAAAAGAACCAGTTTTCTTTAGAGTTGTGACCTCTGGACAAGTTGCCTGTGCTCCAGTGGATGATGAGACATCCATGCTCCTTTGGCAGCTTTAATTGGACCTTGTGGGTTATGAAGAGAAAGGTAAGTAAGCCAGGGATAGCATTTGTGGTCCATTTCCCAAATGTTGCGAAATTCTAGGTTTAATAGGAGTCATCTGTGGGACAGTCTGAAATGCTGGACCAATTGGGGTCAGAAGCTTTCTACAATGCTGTCCTGTTCTGGTAGGTAACAGCAACTGAGGCATCTGGGGCTGGAACATGGATGATGCAGGATGGCACCATCCAGCATGCTGAGAGGAATGAGTCCTGTCATCTCTGATCCAACGCTGGTGTCCAGTTCTTTTGTTCTGAAAGCATAATTTCTCACAAGCATTATACAGTTCTAACATTGTGATTCTATGAGGTGTGCAGGATGTATAGAGCAATTAAGACTGGTTCTCTGCTCATCTTATAAGCAGAAGCAAGACATCTGCAAATCTTCCTTCATGCCAAACTAAGAATGTCTTCTAATTATAAGTCACAGAGAATCTATGATCAACATGAAGTCTTGCCTATGCATAGACCTTCATATCTCAGCCAGTCTCAGAGCTATTCCCATGAAGTGAGATTAGCAATTTTAGTTACCTGCTTGTTCTGTAGTTTGAATTTTTTACATCTCTCTTGAAGCTCCTTCCCTCATCACCTCCCGATCCTATCCCCTCTCTTATCCCCTTTCCCTCCCTCCCCTAGTCCTTAGCAAGGTTATTCAGCTTATTCAGTGTGCTCTGTACTACCTGTAACCTCTTCCTCCGTGGCCTGGCAAGGCCACCCCACCAGGGTGGGCATGAGTAATATTAGGAGGCCCAAGTCCATGTCAGAAGTATTTTCCCCAAATTTTTTTTGGGGGGAGGGCGGCCTTCAGGGTTATTTTTTGCCCTAAATCAGCCTAAAGAAACCTTAGGAGAATGACATCCCACTTCCTCTGATGGGGATTGGATAGGTTTCTGTTTACTCTCCTGGTCTACAGATGCTTATTTTCATTGGGAGATGGTTATAAGTATTATTCATCTTTTACAAAGAAGAAACTAGGTTTGACTCAGGGATGTCTCTCTTTTCCTTTATCTTTCTTTTGTAGCTAAAGAGATAGGAGCTGAAAAGAAAGAAAGGGGAACATAGAAATATAGAGGGAAGAGAGAACAAAAGGTAGATTATCGAATCTACTCCTCATCTCTAAGCCTTAATTGTTACTCACAAATAAGGTTATTTTTTAATTCAATGATATTGAATTTTGTACATTGATGCAAATCATGGTCCTGCATATGAGTGTTTGCTACAGCATCTCATTATTGTCCAGAACCAGAAGCAATCAAGATATCCTCCAATGAGTAAAATAAACCATCTATGGTATATCCACACTGTGGGATATTGTTCGGCAATAAAAAGAATTGAGCCATCAAGCTGTGAGAAGCCATGGAAGAACTTTAGATGAACCCTGCTAAGTTAGAGAAGCCAGTAGAAAAGTCTCTATGTTATAGGAATCTATAATTTGGGGCTAGAGAGATGGCTCAGAGGTTAAGAGCACTGGCTATTCTTCCAAAGGTCCTAAGCTCAATTCCCAGCAACCACATGGTGGCTCATAACCATCTACAATGAGATCTTGTGCCCTCTTCTGGCCTGCTGGCTTACATGCAGGCAGAATACTGTATAAATAATAAATAAATCTTATTAAAAAAAAAAAAAGAGGCTCTCTGCTCCTCCCTTTCCAGAGACGGCTGCATCTTCTCATGTAGTGCCAGCCTCGTCCCTTGACACGACAGTGAAGGTCCAGTGAAGGTCAGAGTAAACGGATTTGGCCATATGGGGTGCCTGGTTACCAGGGCATGGAGATTGTTGCCATCAATCTATAGGCCTTGGTTAGAGATAATAAAGCTGCATTGTCTTATTAATTATAATAGACGCACTTACTGGCAGAAGATACTAATAGTATATAGATGTTACAACAAATGTGAACTATCTGCTAAGTTTCTGTAAATCTAAATTTTCTAACTAAAAAGAGAAACTAAAGTAGGTAGTACACAATTGAAGAACCTTGCATGTTCATGGGCTGGCAGGATTAATATCATGAAATGGATATATTACCAAAAGTAATCTGATTCAAATCAATTTCCATCAAAATTCCAATGGCATTCTTTACATAAACATTTTAAAAGTCCAAAAATTAAGGCATAAACACAAAAGGCTACATATAGCTAAAGTAATCTTAAGCAGGAAAAAAAAAACAAAAAAACAAAAATAAAACATGCTGGAGATATCATAAAATCTAACTTTGGGTAATATTACAAAGCCAAAGTGATAAAAAAAAAAAAAAAAAAAAAAGAAAGGTAGTGGCATAAAAACAAAATTTAAATCAGTGGAGCAGAGTAGAGACCTGAAAGTAAACCTCTATACACAGCCGTGGTCAGTTAATTTTCTTTAAAAACATCAGAAGCATACACTAGAAAACAGGCAGCCTATTCAACAAGTGATGCTGACAAGCTTGATAAACATCTGAAGAAGAACAGAATTCGATCCATATTTCTCACCCTGCACAGAAATCAATATAATATGGATCAAATACCTCAATTTAAAGGCAAAATGCTGAAGCTGCTAAAGGAAAACATAAGAAATGACCTCATGATAGATATTTGAGCAAGAACCTTCTGCACAGGACTCTAATAGCACATGAAATAGCCCCAAGAATGAATGAATAGGGCTGGATGAAGTTTAAAACTTGCAAAGCAAAAGAAACTATCAGAGTGAACAGAAAGCCTACAGAATAGAAAAGAAACTTTGCCAGCCATTCAGACAGGGAGTTCATATTTAGGATATAAAAGAACTACAAAATTAAAAACAAAAAATATTGCCAATCAAAAGCCAGGCTAATGAAATGCAGAGTTCCAAAAGGAAGAAACAAGAATGACCAATAAGCATTTAGATTAGCTACTTGTCTCACTGCTGCAATGAAACAACCAACAAGAATGGGAGGAAGATATTTCATTGAGTACAGGCACCTGCTGCACAAGCATAATGTGCGAGTTTGAAACCAGCACCCATGACAAAAGTCAGGCATAGCTGCCCATGCTTGTAACGTCATTGTTGTGTGATGTGGAGACAGGCAGTCCATGAGGTTTTGCCCACTGCCAACCTGGCTCAAGGTTCAGTTAGTGACCACACACATACCCAAGCACACTTATAATCCTTGTGTATACACACACACATGCACACACACATGCACACACACACACACACACACACACACACACACTACTCATACACCATACACAAAGACACATACAGAAAAACAGAAAAGGAAAACTTAACAACAAATGCTCACAAGAAAAGCAACTTAAGAAAAAATGGGTTTATTTCAACAACACTTCCAGAGGATACCAGCCACCTTGGAAGCTCTATAGCAGGAAAAGAAGGGAATAGTCACTTAGTGTCCACAGTGAAGAGGCAGAGTGATGAATGCTTGTGTTTAACTTGTTTTTATTTGTTTTACTCAACCATTCGATGGCCTCAGATCATAAAATGATGTCATCCGTAGTTAAGATGGAACCTGCCACCTCAACCTAATATAGATCATAGCTATGCCCTGAGATTTCTTTCCATGGTTACTCTAAATATCATGAAGTTGAGAGTCAACATATACTGTCACAGTATCTAAAACAGTATCCATCTCCTGTAGCATCAGAGAATGCAGATCAAGACCACTTTGAGATCCTATCTCTCCCCAGTTAGAATAGATACCATCCAAATAATTGTAACAATAAGTGTTGCTGTTGGCAAGGATTTGTGCAGTTATGGAGAGGAACACTTATTCATGGTTGGTGGGAGTATGAACTGGTCTAACCATTAAGGAAATCAGAGTAGTGGCATCTCAGAATATTAAAAAAAGAACTGTTATATAACCCAGTTATTCCACTCCTAGGTATGTATGTAAAGGACATATATGTTAACAAAGAATATTTAAACACCATATTTATTGTTGTTGTATTCACAATACAGAAAGAGTTGGTAGATTTTTATCAACAGATGAATGGATGATAAAGTGTGATATATGCACAAACAATAGAATTTTATTAAGCTACAGACAAAAATAAAAATAAAAAAATTCATGAAAATGGATGGATCTGGAGATCACTGAGCAAGGTGACTCGGACTCAGAAAAACTAACATCTCATTGACTCTCTCATATAGGAATTCTAACTTGTATAGTTTATGTATTTATGTATAAATGGCTGTTATACATAGTTTGTATAAGGGGTACAGACTATGAAACCAGAAAAGAGACCAAAAGAGGTGTCACAAAAGTGAACAATAGGACATATGTGCCATGAATGTGGCAAGAAAGCTGTTGAGACTGGAAAATTACAAAGAGATGGAGGGATGGAAGAGAAGAGGGAAGAAAGGCAACAAAAATATTTTTTGAAGATGCCATTATCAAACAATATCTTATATGCAAATAAAACATTAATAAAATGATGCTTGATCTTTGAATGAAAGAATTTTAGAAAGCACTGCACTGAATTGTAAAACTATAGCAGTACAAGTATCCATCTACTTTTCAGAAAATACTGAGAATAGTGAGCAGTTTGTCCAAGATGACCAAATTGATGTCTGATGTACTTAATAATGGAATCTTTTTTTGTTCACAAAACTATCCTGGGGAAAAGAGAATCGACATCTTTTTGACAATTTCAAGACATGATGTCACTCTGTAATATTAGAAATGGCTTATAGCTTACTCTGTAGTCCAGGTTGACCTAGAATTAACTATATAACCAATGCTATGCTTGGAACATACTGTGTAGCTCAAGTTAGCCTTGATCTTGAGATGATCCTCCTGCCCTAGCCTCCTGAAGCTGGGGTTACAAGTGTGTGCCACCACCTCTAACCTTCTTGGCTGTATTTGAATATAATATACTGTTCTTCACCTTTCCAAAGCTTCACAAAGTCTTAATAAAGACAATTTGTTTTATTCAATTTTTAGAGGAAAAATTGGGAAGAAGAGACTATGACATTTTCTCAAGACCAAACAATTCTACACTGGCAGAACTTACAGTCAAATCTTGCTTGTATAATGAAAGTTGTGGAGACGGGTCTCCACACCCCAGCTTTCATGAACCCCCACAACTTCTCAATAGACTGTCTGGAAGGGGTTATCATGGCTCCAGTTTCCTACTCAGTGTTACCTTTCCATTGATAGTTTGGCTATTAAAGATGGAATTTCATTTTATCTGGGTATGCCAGAAAAATTGACTCTCTGGGAAAGAAAAAAAATGTTGTTTTCTTCCTAGAGTTTGCAGCTTGCAATTCCAAGCTGTCTATATTATGTTTATAAAATCCAGGTCGGGACAAGAACTGAAAAATGGACCCTGGTTTGAATTGGTTCCCAGACCAAAACTGGTTCTGGCAACCTACTTTGATGGTATCAGGTTCAAGTCTCTATCTGGCTTTTCTAAATTTCACCCAACATCTGACTCCAAGTTTATTGTTCAATACCCCTCGCTAGTCAATGTCACCACTAACCAAGATTATATACCCTGCTACTTTGGCCTTCATACTTTAGCTTAATTGGACACATTTAGGTCCTGAGACACTTCCTTTGTTAGTTATCCACCTTAAAAATATTTTTCTTAAGATTCGTCTCATATATATATATATACATATATATATGTTTATATTTATACTACATATTTATATCTACACTACTGTTGGAGTATGATCTGGTGCTTTGTATTTGTTAATTGCTCACCCCTAGAGATTCTCACTGTGCACTGTCATGTACCCCAATATCGCTGCTTAACCTTGTCTCACTGACTAATCAAGAAAGCTGATACCTGGGCAGGGCTGGAGGAAGGTAGGCAATGCAAAGGTCTGAGGGCTTTTGGAAAAGAGAGGATCTTGGGAAGGAGAAGCAGTCAGATACCAGAAAAGGAAGAAGGAGGAGAACAACCATGGGACAGGAACCAGCCATGTGGAGCTAGAGGAGGAACCCTAAAGTTCCTTAGCAAGCATTTTGGGATTATAGCCCAAACAGAAATTATTAAAAGCAAATGGCATTAGATGGGGGCTGGGATATAATGAAGGTAGCTTAGGAATGAATATCTGCCATGCCCCAGGTGATAAGGCCATTCTAAAATATATCATGTATCTGTGTCTCTATTGATTGTGAAAGTGGATTAAATCATACCACTATAATAATTACAAGCCTAATAATAAACATTTATTAGTTCATTCCATTAAACTAATAGCAATACACTACACACACACACACACACACACACACACACACACACACACACACACGTGTGCATGTGCGTGTGCGTGTGTGTTTTACTTGCATGTGCATAGGTGCATCATGTTCTGGTGCCCATACAGGCAAGAATAGGACATCAGAGTCCTTGGAACTGACACTGTGGACAGTTATGAGCCTATGTGGGTTCTGAGAATCGAACTTGAGTCTTCTGCCAGAACAGCTTCTCTGAACCATTGAGCCATCTCTACAGTTTGATACTTGACTTTTTACAAAGAATCCAAAACTTTATTCCTCCATAGAATTTTCTTTGAACAGATAAAAATATCAGTCTCTTCTCTAGACTCACAAAAAAATATTAAAGAACAATCCTTAATCTCATTTGGTTTGGTTTGGTTTTTTGAGACAGGGTTTCCTTTGTAACCCTGGCTGTCCTGGACTCACTTTATAGACCAGGATCACCTCAAACACACAGAGATCTGCTGCTTCTGCCTCCCTGGGTGCTTGGATTAAAGATATGTGCCACCATCACCCAGCAACAATACTTAATTTTAATGATAGTGGTGTTGGTTATCTAAAATGTACTTACATGATGTTGTTGAAATAGCCCAGGACTCAGTGATTCTCAACTGAGTTCCTAATGCTGTTCCTTGTATTGTGGTGACCCCCAATCATAAAATTATTTTTGTAGCTACTTCATAACTATAGTTTTGCTATTATTATAAATCATAATGTAAGTATATGTGTTTTCCAATGGGTAGGTGACTCCCATGAATATGACCCACAGGCTAAGAACCACTGGAAAAAGGAGCCTCGATTTTCTCAGTAGCCCACTGATACCCCAAGCAGTCAGCAGCAAGTCACCTAAGTGCTCTAGAAGTGCCTGGGTTTACTAATTTGCAAAATGAAAGTAATAAACTTGTGATCCCAAAGCCTATTTTCCATGGTTAAATTCCATTATCCTATGAGAAATGGACTTTTTTTGTAAACATAAATCACATAAATAAGTCTCATTCTTAGATTTTGAAAGTGTCCCATTTTGCCCTATTCTATTTTAAGGTCATCTTTTCTACTCTTTCATGTCCAGAGAATTATGTTCTCCAGCAGCTTACCCCAACTTCCTCAGCCTCAACCTCTTCAAAACAGAGACCCTCACATAAAAATGTCACAGGAAGACCTATTAGTTTATAAAACTGAGATATCTAATAGATTAAAAAAAAACAACATGTAAGTTCTAGAATGAGTGATTAAATGAAAACTAAACACAACAAGTTTTCCCTAATTCTGTACAAGTCATGATTTCAAAGACTTAGTAGCATATAAAAAGGCACCACAAAAACTCCTTTTAAATGAAAGTTTGTGGTTAAATATTTTTAATGCTTCTGCTTAAGTATTTTTGATATGATAATACCTTTAAGGTCCAAAAGGTGCCAACAGGAAAAACTTGATTTGAGGAATTTTTTTATACGCAGCCTCATGACACCTCGATGATGCTGGGCAGTGAGATGGCTTAATGGCCACAAGGCCTTGGCTGTGAGCCTAGTGGCTGGAGTTCCATCCCAGGAGCACACTGTGGAAGGAGAGAACAGACTCCTGGAAGCTGTCCTCTGACCTCCTCACATGACCACACACAACAATGTTAGTAGTTCATTTTTAATTTTTAAAATAACTACATGATGTGATGAAATTCAATTTTTTATCAGCAATTCAGGCTATATTCTTAAGCCATTAATAGGGCCTACAGCTGCCTCCTTTGTCTCTCTCTAGAGATTCCAAAGGTGGGTGTCTTCCTGCCCTCTCTCAGTTCCCTCTAGTTCTAACCTTTGCAGAACGTGGTGCTTGTTTTCTCTTTGCTCCCATGAATCCAGTGTGTGGTGACGTAACTGCAAGGCAAGAGGATGTGTGCAATCCTTTTTGTATAGTTTGGCGTGGCGTCCTAGAATTCAATTTCTCAAGTAAGGACAAGTGGAACAGCCCAAGCTGACGCTGGATGCAAATTTTCACCCTACTGCTTTCCAGCATGATAGTAATAGAATCAAAGAAGTGGACAGGTTGTAAGTAGAGGTCATCCATTTCCTTGAAAGTCACGGTACACCTGCAGATCTGCATAATCAGCTTGTTTGAAATGTGGGGCTTCAAGCCTCTCCTCAGACCTGCTAAGTCAGACTCTGTGTCTTATCAAAGCCTCCAAGTTGTTTGCTTATTTGCAATATGCCACTTCAAACAAAGTGACAGCGCCACCTGTGCTGTATGCTAGAATCACAGTTGCCCTCTGTTTCATAAGGCAGCTCTCTCTCCTTTTAAAGTAGCCAACTCACTATTATTTTCGATCTTTGTGTATATGTATGATATATTTGTGTATGCATGAATGTGTATTCATGTGTGACTACAGGTATGCACACGCCATGATAGTGTGGAGGTCAGAGACACCCTTGGGCGTCATCCCTTGCCTTCTAGCAGTCTGAGGCAGGTTCTCCTGTTCAGTGTGTGAACAAGAAGAGGCTGGCTGCCCTGTGAGGGACTGGCCATTTTCCCGTTTCCTCCTTCTGTCTTTCTGTAGGAGAGCTGGGATTTGATATTTCCTATTGTTATGCCGAGATTACTCAGATCGCGAGACACCCCCACCCTAAAAAAAAAGACCACCAGGACTCGATACCGATGCAACAAACACACTGTCTTGTATCACGGGCTCAGAGTTTCGGATCATAATCCTTCCTGACGCAGCAGGATAGGAGAATGATACCGGAGGTTCAAAGGTAATGGGTTTAGTAGGAAAAACTGTAATTAGGGGTGGGGGTCATAAGGAAACAAGGACAAAACCATAAGGGGGGTTGTGAGTCTCAGGAATGTAATCCTTCAGGCAGGTTGGGTCCAGGAGGCTGGATCTCCAGGAAAGGTTGTGAGTCTCAGGAATGTCCACTTTCAGGCAGGTTGGGTGGAGGCTGACTCTCCAGGAAAGGTTGTGAGTCTCAGGAATGTCGACCTTCAAGCAGGTTGGGTCCAGGAGGCTGACTCTCCAGGGAAGTTGTCTTATCTCAGAGGATCACTGGACGTTAATTATATCTTCTGGAGAGTGCTGGCAGGTTTAGTTTACGGCAGTGTGGTCTTTTCCAGAATGCAGGAAGTAGCAGAATCACCTGGAGGACAACTTTCTCACAGACCATGCCATTAATTGTACAATATAAATTACATATAGACTATGGCATTAATTTTGCCCCTACACTATCTAATACTTTCCAACGTTACATTGCTTGATGGTTTCATCTGTTGGCAGATAAAATACTGACCAAAAGCAACTTAGGAAAGAACGGGCTTATTTTGGTTTACAATTCAATAGAGAGAGAATCCATCATGATGAAAAAGGCATGGCAACAGAAGCCTGAAGCTGGACTGGCAGGCAGGAAGTAGAAAGATTACATTTCATTAGCACATCAGAAGAGAGAAGGGGGCTGGGGGGGAGGGATAGCTCCGCGGTTAAGAGCAGTGACTGTTCTTCCAGAGGTTCTGATTTCAATTCCCAGCAACCACATGGTAGCTCACAACCATCTATATCCTCTAAAGCCCTCTTCTGGCATGTAGGTGTACTCATATACATAAAATAAATTTTAAAATCTTTAAAAAAAAAAAAAAAAGAAGAGAGAGGAGACAGAGACACAGAGAGACAGACAGAGACAGAGAGATAGAGACAAAGAGAGAAAGAATGGGTGGATGTGGCTATAAAACCCATATCCAGTCATGTACTTGCCCAGGGAGGTTTCTGTCTACTACCTGAATGGTTGTGCTCCCCAAATACCACGATCAACTGGGAACAATGTTCAAAACCGTGAGCCTATGCGGGAGGGGGGGTGAGGGGGAAGGGGGGGGTTCAATAGGAAGGGCCCCCATAGGCTTATGTATTTGAATGCTTGGTCATTAGGAAGTGGTGCTTCTTGAGAGGGATTAGGAGGGGTGGCCTTGTTGGAGGAAGTGTGTCATGGAGGGCGGGCTTTGACATTTCAAATGCTTCAGCTGGGCCAAGTGTCTCTCCCTTCCTGCTGCCTAAGGATCTGTATGGAGAACTCTCAGCCACCACATCAGCCTGCATGCAGCCACGCTCCCTGCCGTGAAGATAATGGACCAAACCCCTGAAACTGTAAGCAAGCCCCAGTTAAATGCTTTCCTTTACAGGAGTTGCCATAGTCATGGCGTCTCTTCACAGCGATAGAGCCCTGGGGGTGTTTCTCATTCAAACCATCACTTACAGGTTGTAGGGTAGCTAACCTCAGGTCCTTAGGATGAAACAACTTCCAGCTTCCCAAATCGTTCGTTATTTGTTTAAGATGAGGACCCATGTAGCTCAAGATGTCCAAGGATGACATGAAACTCCTGATCCTCCTGCTCTGCCACACAAGCCCTAGGGGTATAGGCTGGCACCACCACACCTGGCTTCCAAACCACCAATTAAGATTCATTTGAAACCACTGCTTTAATGTGTTTTCTTGCTCAAATGAATCAGTCAATGTCCAAATTCATTAGTCTGTGGGTTGTGATGAAATGTGATCTGAATTTTTCCCATCCTTATCTTGTAGTCTTCTCTACATGGCAGCTCTATTCCAACAAAATTGATCTAGCTGTGTTGCGTAATAATCTTTGTGGAAGACTTCTCCTTATTTTCTGCTTCTGTTGACCCTTACGTCATATAGTTCACTAGTCATTACAGTATGCCCTACAGATTAATCAGCTTTATTTCAATTTAAGTATGATAAGGCAAACAGACTAAAAGATTACCACTGGAGAGCTAGATTGTAGATCATAAGTTCCCAAAAGCATCAGGGTGTGTAAGGAAGCACCGAGTCAGGCAAGAGGCAGAGAAAGGGGGAAATCTTAGGCAACAGCCTTTGATAAGGTGGCTGGAGGGTAGGGGATGAGCCTGTGAGACTGAGTAAGCAGACTGGGGATTGGCAACTTTGAATAACTTCAGTCAGTCCTATAGAGTATGAAGGGAGTATTGTGGTGTCTGGTATCTGGTTCAAAAATTATGTGTTCCAGGGCAGGTGAGCAGCAGTTTAGAGTATGAAATGCTAATAAAGGAGATCCCTCTGGGACCAGAAAGATGTCAGATGTCAAAACATCAGAAAGCAAAAGATAAAGACCCTGGCCAATACACTCCCTAAAAACATAGGAGTGCTTTTGTCTTGGTGAGGAAATCTGTCTTTTACTTGCCTCAACTTTGACAATGGTTCTTCAACATTTATCTATATTATTGTATATGTATGAATATTTTGTCTCTGTTCGTGCACACACATCCACATGCATCCCTGGTGCCTAAGAAGAGGCTACTGGATCTCCTGAAACTGCCATGTGAGTGCCAGGAATCAACCCCAAAGTCTTCTGCAAGAGCAACCAATGCTCTAAACCACTGAGACATCTCTTTAGATAATTCAGTCACTTCAAACAATATGTCAGCATTCTTATCAGCTAAGCCATCCCTCCATTCGTGCCATGCTTTAGAAGGAAAGAAGCTAGAGCTTGGGAGAAGGAATTTAGCTTATGAAAGTCTACGAAGAAGCAGCAACGGTTGGTGAGCTGGCACCAGAATTTTCAGCCTGAGCCTATTGCTGAAGACATCATGCATATTGGTCACAGGACATGGAGAAATCAAGGTGCTACTGGCTAGGAAGTTTCTTCCCTGGCTAGCTTTCACAACACTAGAGGATACTGTGCAGGCTTCTAGGAGAAAAAAAAGTCATCAACAGTCCTACTAAGCTGTGAATGCTGGTATATGCAAAAGTGACCATGGTGGGAAGATACACCCAAGAATAAAAAAGGTGGCTTAAATGTTATGAGGCTAACCAGGCACTCCCTGATGAGATGTATAGCCTACTCCACAGGCGGAGAATGCTTATCAGATACTATAAACCTAGCCAAGTACAAATGATGGTGGAGCTCACAGACCTACATGGATGAACATATTATTGTTTTTCTGCCAATTGGATATAGTACCGAGCTGCCTTCTAAGTTTGTGTCTTTCTACCCATAGATTAGCACAGCTCTTAGACCTCATTGCAGAAGTTTCTTCGTGCAGTGGGGGTGGTTAACGGAGAAACATAATAACTGGTCAAAGTGTAGAGAACACATGTCAGTGAAGTACTCAATACACAAAAGATGCATCCATATAACACTTCCTTCCCAAAGCTCAAGGGCTAAAAGGACTGCAAGAGCCAGAGACTTTGGCAGCTTAGAGCAAAATGGTATCTTCCAGACATGAAAGGATCACTTTACTGATAAGTTTGTAGCAGCTGTGGCTCCCTACAGAAGATCTGCACAAGATGAAGCCAGTCAGCTTTCTAGCATGAAATGGGAAGGGGTTCGTGTTAACTAAGGTGCTATAGGCAGTTGATAAAACCTGAAGGAAAAGGATCATTTTTCTTTAAGAGCGTGCTCCTCTGAGCAGGTTGGCCGTACTCCAGTGGATGCCTCAAACCAAGGAGCATATGAGCAGCACAAGCTAGAGGCAATGGATTCAGAAAACAAAATGAGAGGATATCAAGGTGGAAGGTGGTGAGGTGGGGCGCATATGAGAGGTGTTGAGAGAAGGAGCTGAGTTCTATATAGTCAAAATATGTTGCATGAAATTCTCAAATAATATTTTTTAATTTATATTTTTATTAATACTTTTCTTGGTGCATCTAAATTTTTGAATGTAAATCAATCTCCATCACATATTGTTATTATCAACTTAAAACACCTATCTAGACTTTAAAACATCTTAACCCCTAAACAACTAAGCTTCGTTGTAAAACTAAGCTACCTGGGCTTCAGCTCCATCAGAGACTTAAGAAGAAATAAACTTGACTACCAGAAGTGCAGGTCAGTAGCTTTCCAAATGAGAAGATGACAGAGACAGTTTGCTACCTGAATAGTCACCCAAACTCTCTATAATGTTGGAGCATCTTCTTCAGCCTTCTGGCCCAATATATCTGTCATATAATATTTTTAAGTTGGTAGGCTAGACTCTGGACCTATAGCAATGAAAATCCTTCTATTGCTCTTACAAGAATCCTCAGGGGAAAAAACCGTACAGATAAATTTAAGCATTTTGAAAAAAAAAATTTAAGCATTTTGTGGCATTGTACCACAATTCTCATTCTAACATCAATAAGATAAGAGCAGTTAATGGAATGGATGTTGGAGCTGCTTCTTTGTACTCAGTTGGAGGAGGAGGAAGAGAAAATATTATTCCCACACTTAAGGAAGTGCTCATGCGGATCCTAGACTTCAATATTTTTTGATAGTGCATGAGAGGTTATAAGCTATGAGCCTAGAAAGGAACACAAGAGAAAGAAAGAGGTTTCTGAGGAAGAGAAAGAAGAAAATAAACCACAGTGAGGTGACATGAAATCAGAAAAGTGACGCCCTAGGCTGGACCAGTATAAGGATTCTGGGGCCGAGGGCAGAGGATCATGATGGGAGGGTGGAGCCTGGAATGAGCAAACGCAAGCAATGTGTGAAAGTGACAGAATAAAGCCTAATGCTTTGTATTCTGATTTAAATGTTTTTTAAAGAAAAGTATTTCAGATAAAAAATGAACAAACAAACAAACAACAACAACAAAACCTGGCCATTACTTTGTTGCTACTTTTAATTGATGCTTGGAAAACAAGTGTGGGGTGATCAGCTCAAAGGAGTAGATGGCAAACACCACGCAAAGCTTATGTTGTTTTTCTGGCACTTTTGAATACTTCTTGGCATATGTAACCTTTATCTACCACCGATGAGCTAGAAAACAGCCGCCTGAAAAGGGCACAACAATTTATATTTCAAAGGAAAGGAAAATACGTACTGAAATAATCATCCTCTCATTTCCAATTTTTTTTATTACATTTCACATTTACTTCAGGACAGAAAGAAAAGCTATTTATATCAAAGAGGAAGTGAGTAAGTGTGTGTGTGTGTGTGTGTGTGTGTGTGTGTGTGTGTGTGTGTGTGTGTGT
>OU015745.1:100476877-100490597 GCA_907169655.1 Acomys percivali | reverse complement strand
TGTGTGTGTGTGTGTGTGTGTGTGTGTGTGTGTGTGTGTGTGTGTGTTTATTCTAACCCAAGCAGAGATAAAAATTAATCAAGAACTGAACTATTTGCACATATGATGGGCCTTCCCTTTGAGTCTAAGGTGTGTTCATTTGGGGATCCATTCATCTCTCCATACACAACACTATAGACCTGAACCTATAGACCTGAACCTATAGACCTCCTGGAGCAGGAAGACCCTCCAGTGATGGCAGGGGCAGTGGAGTCTCGTGGGGTTAGAAGAACAAGACAGGTGGTGGGGAAACTCATACCCCTCAAGCGCAGGGCCAGGCACCTGCAGCAACGTCAGGCTGCATGACTTGTCACTCTGACGGCAATGACTTTTCTGTAGTTTTGGTGGTCATTGCCATAAAAACTGCAAGGTTTTCACACAGTTGCCTGAAAAAGAAAACTGACTTGCCATTTAAAATTACACAGTTTATATTTCACCATCTTATTTCCAATAAATACATTTTGTTTTCCTTCTAAAACAAAGGTACACTAACTTCCATATTGGAGAAGTGAGCTTTCAGGGTTTATGTGTTTGTTTGGTTTGGTTTGGTGGTGATTTTGAGACAAGGTCTCATGTAGCCTGGGCTGACCTGGAATTCACTAGCTAGCTGAGGGTAGTCTTGAACTTGTGATCATCCTGCCTCCATTTTTCTAGTATTGGGATTTCTGGCTAGCACCACCATGCCTGTTTTAGGCAATGTGTTGTGTGTGCTAGGCAAGCACTCCACCGACTGTGCTGCCTCCCCAGCCTCACAAGCTCTGTGTAAAGGGATTATAAATAGTTTAATACTGTGTGTTTTATTGGTCTCTGAGGCATATTCTGTAGTTGTCTGTAAAACAACTTTATTACTGTCTTATTTATTTATTTGTTGTCTTATTTATTTATGTATCTGTTATTTTTAACTGTGTGTCTCTGTGTGTGTGCATTCACATGTGATTGTGAATGTGTACTTATGTGCACAGGGATACAGGTGCCTGCAGTGTTCAGAAGAGGGCACTGGACTCCTTGGAACTGGACATACAGGTGGTTATGAGCCATCTGACAGGGCTACTGGGTACTGAACTCCCATCCTCTGTTAAAGCAGTGTGCACTCTTAACTACTGAGCTATATCTCCAACCTCATCACACTTTAAGTATTTTAAACGTTTCTTACTATGTTTATCAAATATAAAAATGCCATAGCAAGCCAGGCACTGGTGGCATACACCTTTAATCCCAGCACTCAGGAGGCAGAGGCAGGTAGATCTCTGTGAGTTTAAGGCCAGCCTGGTCTACAAATCAAGTCCAGTACAGGCAAGGCTACACAGAGAAAACTTTCTCTCAAAATACAAACAAAAAACAATAGCAAAATGCCACAGCAATTAGGGGAGAATGCTTTAATTGGATGGAGAAACTTGGTCCATTCCCCCCCTCCTTTTTCTACAGTGTTAACCTCCAGCCCAACAACTGTAACTATTCAGATCTGAGACATGGAACTTCGGTTACACAGTGGGTGGAAAATTCTGCTTTACTTCAGGGGTCCCAGTATTCTGTGATCTGTGGTCCAGAATGAGATGCTGGCACTGGGGAGATAAAGAGTGCTTTCTTATGTCCATGACCTATGGGTCTGACAGTGGCTCCTGAACAGTGCACCCACAGAAAGGCTGGGGAGGAACACGGGACCCTCCATGACATCTGTGCTCAGTACTGCCTGAGCATGCAATCATTTCAGGGGCTGAGGCTCTGCGAGTATGCTGTGCCCTGGGCTGCGGACAACATACTAGAGACTGATATAGAAGAAATGTCATGGTGGATGCCAGGTGGGAACTGGCAAGAATTGGGCTCACAATCACCTGTGAGATGGAGTCACCTGTGACACAGGTAAAGGCAGGGAAGAGCTCAGGGGAAAAGGGAGAGCCGAGTTCAAATTCTGCCCAGCATTTCCTGGTCCTTGTCATCACAGAAGACAAAATCCAGAGACAGGACACAGTAAGAAATGGAGAGAAGTTTATCATAGGGTGCACACTCAAAAGACAGGTGAAGAGATTCAGAGAGGGAAAGAAGGAGAGGGAGAGAGATTACTGTGGTATTAGCTTGCTTTATGGACAAACTTTTTTTGAGACAGGGTTTCTCTGTGTAGCCTTGGCTGTCCTGGACTCACTTTGTGGACCAGGCTGGCCTCGAACTCACAGCGATCCGCCTGTTATGGACAAACTTTAATGAACAGGAGAATCACTTACAAGGTGTGAGGAGGCAGGGAATTCCATGGGTTGGCAGTTGTAGAATACACTCTGCCTTCCTTCCTGTGTCTCTATGTGGTTTTCTGCTTGTGACATAGTAGCACGTGCATGATGGCATCAAGGAGTTTTATAAGGCTAATGATAGGAAGATGGCATTAGAATGAAGGGAAGGGCAGTTGGTTTGTCTAGGTTGGCTGTGCTGGTCTCCGCAGTTTTAGGACTGGCTTCAGTGAGTGGTCATGTGACGTCCTGCTTTCATCCAATGCTGTGGCTGTAACAATGGCCTTGCGCACAAGAATTCCTGGAAGGAAGCTGTGTCTGCAAAGGCTGATTGACTGATTAGAACTGCAGTGGTGTGGGGAAGTTGGAATGGTGCAGGTTCCAGAGCCTAATTACCCCTTATCTTGGGTTTGGTTTAACACCATCAATAGCCATTGCTTGCCCATCTCTATGTCGGAACTAGTATTTTGTGATAAGTACCTTTTGGAATCTACTAACTTAGCACACCACAAGATTCCTCCAGTCCAAAAGCTAGCACAAAGCAGGCCACTGAGAGACTGTGTTGCCATGAGACAGCAGAAAACTGACATTTCCATAGAACATGAAGCACAGCTCCATGTAAATATCACTCAGCAATGAGAAGGACAGACAGGAGGAAGCAGAGCTGGGGCACCAGTAACACAATGCAGTAGATTTCTTGGTCATAGTAGACCTTCCTGGTGAGTTGTGACAGCCCTTTGGGCCTCAGAATTACCTGGGAAGGGTGGGTACGGGGCATAGGGAGGAAAAGTCAGAGACATGGCTGACTCCCATTAATCAGTTAAGATTGCAGAACTTTATATTACCAAGATTTAGGGAAGGCAGAGCCTGGTGCCCTCACCTACCTACCACATCCTCTGAGTGCTCTATCCAGTGCTGAGAATGCTGCGGAGCTGGGTCTTAATGGATACAGTGGGTCCATAGCCAGCTACCATGTATTTGCAGTCCTAGTGGGTAAAATAGACTTATACTGGAGGGCTGTTCCCCCCCCCCCCAGCAAGGGCTAGAAAAGGTTCTGATGAAAAGGCAGGAGCTCTCTCTTCTCTGAACAAGTACCAAGTTCCAGAAGAAGCCCAAAAAGTGTAAAAACAAAAAAACTGGGAGCAGAGCAAACAAAGGGGGTGAGTGATGATGCTTGAATTATTATTGTGGGAAGAAGAAATGTCCAGATAGACAAACAGGAATATGGGCTTGAGCTATCGGGGATGATTAAGAAAGGGATGGCAAGTGATTGAAATTTCAGAGTAGGAATACTGTTTTCAAAGGTTAAGAGGCATACGATAATCAGTCTAGGGAATGGTACACGGTGCCTAGCAAGGAATCATGGAGCACACACATGGACTCTGTCCACTCTGACTCTATCTGGGGCACACTGGGAGAAATCTTACTACACATAAACATCAGCGTGGTGAGACGGCTCACTGGAGTCATGTATTATTCATTCCATCAACTGAACACACACTACTATGTGTGGAATGTGTTGATTGTCATCAAGCATCAATTAGATGGCAGAAGGTCGTCCTTGGCCTTTGAGGTAAGCTACTTTCTTTGGCTGTGGTTGCACAAGGGTATTTTAGAGGCTGCTTCTAGCTACCTGCCATTTCTTCTCAGTTTACAGTATTGGTTAGAAGGGACCATGTACATATATATATCTTGTTTTTCCCAAAATAGCGATCTGTTCATTCTTATTCCATACATAGACCTCTCATATGTGCCATCTGTGAAATCAGCTTGGCAATTTGTTAATTAAATATCGGCTCTTGGAATGCTTTTAAACGCTAACAAACCTGGTCATACACAGACAAGTGCCCCTTTCCTGACTCCAAGTGATGCAGATATTCACCCAACTGCTACTCCTGTAGAAAAAAAGGAAGTGCATGGAAGGACTTTCATATTTTGCCTTTTGTCAGGTGAGCACATGTGAAGGGAATTCTGATGAGCCCTGGTCTTGACAAAGCCACTTGGTCCCATTGGATTTAAACAAGGAGACGGAAGCAGAGAGAACACAGGGATGAGGCAGAGTCATCCCAATGCAACGCAAAGCTGGGCTCGTCCTCCTTCCCCAGCTCAAGACTTCTACTCCAAGTCCACAAATCTTTGGACTCTGGTCAAGAGTCAGAAATCCAGAGTCCCCACCACTGTTCCCTGACTCTCATACCACTCAGGTCCCTCCTTCCCTCTTTTCAGAGCATAAGGGTCATGGTCTTTCATTGTGAGTTTCTTGTGTACATCTACAACTGCCTCTCACCGTGTTTTCTCACTGACTTATTGGAAAAACAAATACTAGATATTCTAGATATTGACTAACCTAGTACTCAGCTTGATTCACACCTGTAACTGTTCTAGAGCTTGTCACACACACACACACACACACACACACACACACATACATACACATACACAATGAGAGAGAGAAAGATAGAGAGAGACAGAGACAGAGAGACTACCATTAACAGATATTGCTTTAATTTATGACCTAAAACCTTTCTCATGAACCTTTAGTATTGCCTTAAAAAACTCCACCAAACTTTCCCAATTCCTTCCTTCTAGACCAGCATTGAGCCAATACCTTCCCCTTTGACAAGCATCTGGCACCCTTCCTCTGTCCTCACTCTTGATCAATAACTATAGTTTCTTTTCCTATAAGATCAAAGAAAGTAAGATCAAAGTGAAGACTGGAGTGATGGCTCCGTGGGTGAAAAGCACTTGTCGTACAACCCTGACAACTTGTCGTACAACCCTGACAACTTGAGTTCAGTTTCCAGAACTCAACTGTCTTAGTCAATGTTCTATTATTGTGAAGAGACACTATGACAACAGCAACTCTTTATAAGAGAAAGCATTTAATTGAGGATTGCTGGCAGTTTCAGAGGTGTAGTCCATTTTTAGCATGGTGGGTAACATGGCAGACATGGCGCTGGAGAGATAGCTGAGAGTTCTGTATCCAGAGCCACAGACAGGAGGAAAAGAGAAAGAGAGTCACGGAGACTGGCTGGGGCTTCTGAAACTTTCTCCAACAAGGCCACACCTCCTAGTCCTTCTCAATTAGTGTCACTCTCTAATGACCGAGCATTAAAATATATGAGCCTATTGGGGCCATTCCTATTCAAGCCACTGCATCGAACCACAGCGAAAGGAAAGAAGCAACTCTAGATGTTGTTCTCTGACTTTGACAAGAATGCTGTGGCACAAGCAAGCCCCGACACTCACACAAGCTGTACTCATATACACATGCTCAATAGTAATAAATGAAAATATTTTTTTAATTTTATTTTATTAATTTATTCATTTAACATCTCAATCGTTATCCCATCCCTTGTATCCTCCCATTCCTCCCTCCCTCCCATTTTCCCCTTACTCCCCTCCCCTATGACTGTGACTGAGGGGGACTTCCTCCCCCTGTATATGCTCATAGGGTATCAAGTCTCTTCTTGGTAGCCTGCTATCCTTCCTCTGAGTGCCACCAGGTCTCTCCATTCAGGAGACGTGGTCAAATATGAGGCACCAGAGTACATGTGAAAGTCAGTCCCCACTCTCCACTCAACTGTGGAGAATGTCCTGTCCATTGGCTAGATCTGGGTAGGGGTTTTAAGTTTACGGCCTGTATTGTCCTTGGCAAAGTTGAAGGATCCAGAGGATCCTAGAAACCTACAAGAAGAACATTATGATAGGCAGATTTGGGCCCAGAGGTCCCGCTCAAACTATGAAAATATTTTTTAAAACAGATCCACTAACAAGGGAACCATATGCTCCTAACCAAACCTACCAGCCTACTTGTGCCCACACCTCTGCTTGCTCATAATTCAAAGTATAAAATATCTGTCCAACTAGGGACAATCCTTCACTGTCACTGGGTCCATCTTTTTTCTCTACTGGCAAGAGTATGAAACAATGTTCAATACTAATTTCAAAGAAATTAAAATCAAAACCACAATCAGCCCAGGTGATGGTGGCGCACGCCTTTAATCCCAGCACTTGGGAGGCAGAGGCAGGTGGATCTCCGTGAGTTCGAGGCCAGCCTGGTCTACAAAGGGACTCCAGGATATCCAAGGCTACACAGAGAAACCCTGTCTCAAAAACAGTCAAAACAAACCAAACCAAAACAAAAAAAGCACACAATAAGATACCATCTCACCCTAATTAGAATGGTATAATAAAAAATGAATTTCAGATGATGTAGGGAATGTTTTTAACAGAATCATCAACTGATGCTGAGCTTAAACTCCCTATGTTGCTCAGGATGGCCTTGAATTTCTGATCTTTCTGCCTCTACCTTCTAAGTGCTGGTACTAGAGATGTGCACTACCACATTTGGTTTATACTGTACTAGGGAGCAAACGCATGGCCATATGCATGCTAAGTAGTGTTGTACCAACTGAGCTACATTCTCTGAAAAAAAATGGTAATACATCATTGATGGAAAAATAAATTATGACAGTTATTATAGAAAATAGTACAATATTTCTCAACAAATTAAAAATAAAAGTATACTATGACTTAACTACTAGTAGTTATATATTCAAAAGAAATAAAAATCATTATACCACCTGCATGCTAAGGTGGTATGTACCTGCTATCTCAATACTTGGGAGGCTGAGGCAGGTGGATCATGAACTTGGAGTTAGCCTGGACTACACAGAGAATTTAGGTCCAGCCTATATAAACAAAGCAGAAGGAAGAAGGAGGGGAAAAAGGGAGGGGAGGAAAGAAAGAGGCTCATGCTTATCAAAGCTCTATTCATGGTAGCCATGCTACAGAATCATCCACAGTGGCAATCAGTGGATAAACAGACATTTACAATGTGGTATATGTGTTCAATGGAACATTGTTTATCTGTTAAAAAATAAAATACTATCTTTTTGTAACAACGTGGATAAAACTGGATAACACAACGTTAAGTGACACAGACCAGGCACAGAAAGACATACACTATGTATGCTCCCTCATGTACAAAAGCTAAAAATCAAGTTGATCATGTAAAATTGGAGAGTGATGACTAAAGATTAGGAAACAGCATTATAGAGGAGCCTGGATAACAGTCACCAGAAGACAATTATGTAAGAAGAATAAGACTGCTCGCTTGTTTTCATGTTTTGTTTTGATCCAGTATATTACTATATACCCCAACCTGACCTCAAATTCACTGTGTAGTCCAGACTGCCTTTGAACTTTTAATGCCCCTATCTCAGCCTCCCAAGTGTAGGGATGGCCAGTCCTAATGTCCTATATTGCAATATGGTGTCTATATCTCACAATATCCTGATATACACTTTATAAACTAGATGAGAGAAATTCAAGGTTTTCCAATACAAAGAAATAACAACTATTTGAAGTGATGGGAATAGTAATTAGCTTGATCTGGTCATTATACATTATGTATGTGTATTAATTATTCCACTGCAGCCTATAAGTGCATGCAATTATTATATGTCAATACAAAATATGCTGATAAGAAGAGTTAAAGCCACAATGCAGTGCTTAGTCAACATTCTCCTCAACATATCAGCATTGTGCTGCTGATAGAATACTGTGCTTACAACACACTAAGATTTTTTTTCTTTGCAATGCTGGGCACTGAACTCAGGGTTTTGTTTAAGTAAGTGCTAGGTTGAGCTATAATTTCCTCTTAGCTTTCTTTATAATACATTATTGTAATTGTTTTATTTGTTTGGACTTTTACTCTTGCATTGCCTAGTTTATAAATTAAGGTTTATTCCAGGCAGAGTGGTACATGCCTTTAATTCCAGTACTCAGGTGGCAGAGGCAGGTACTGTGTGTTTAAGGCCAGCCTGTCTACAGAGCTAGCTCCAAGACAGCCAGAGAAACATACTTAGACCTCGTCTTTAAAAAAAAACAATCAAACCCAAAAAAATAAAAATAAATTAAGATTTACTATTGGCATATATGTATAGGAAATATAGTGTTATGAGGTTGTGTGGTTAGCACAATTGCAGGTACTCCTGCAGTCTTAGAACATACGTCCAGTGGCTAAGGAGCGACTACTGTGTCAGATCTTCACCCAAGAGCACTCAGTCTTTATCCCATAGATCCTATGTGGCCAGGAGAAACATAGTCATGACTGGGACGCACTCTACCTTGAGAGTATTTGCCATTAGACAGCAGTGTTCTGGTTATGTGTTTGTCCTGCTGCCACAGACACATTTCAACCCTCAGTGTTATCTCTGGGTATCCATCACTCCAGTTGTCAAGTACTCCTGTGTAAAAGTGACAAAGCAATCCTGAGTAAAAAGAAATTTCCTGCAGAGATCTATCACTTAATAAATAAGGGTAGAAGTTGCAGGGGGGGAAAAAATAACCTATTTCACAGATTAAAATCAAGAGGAAAAGGAATTTCTGTTAAGAAAGAGGGAACCGGAGACCAACCACTAGCAAGATAGATGATAGAATGGCAATCAGTGAGTGTGAGTCCTTCCCTGAGGCACAGTCAGCAGAATGTGATGCTCGTATAGAAGTCCTGAACGAGAAATGATCATAATGAGTGAGTTAACCCAGAAGCAGAAAGACTCAAATGGTATATACTCACTTATATCTGCATACTAGCCCAAGGGGCATGTCCCATGAAAGCCTTCACTTACCAGGAAACTGGGACAGAGGGGAGGATATCCTATTGGGACTCTAGATGAGAGAACAATGGTAGAATAGCAATGTAGAAGGATCCAGTGGGTCCTAGAAACCTACAAGTAGAACATGATGATAGGCAGATTTGGGCCCAGGGGTCCCTCTCAAACTATGGCACCAGCCAAAGATAATACAGGTGGTAAACTTCAAACCCCTACCCAGATCTAGCCAATGGACAGGACATTCTCCACAGTTGAGTGGAGAGCGAGGACTGACTTTCACACGTACTCTGGTGCCCCATATTTGACCACATCCCCTGAATGGGGAGGCCTGGTGGCACTCAGAGGAAGGATAGCAGGCTACCAAGAAGAGACTTGATACCCTATGAGCATATACAGGGGGAGGAAGTCCCCCTCAGTCACAGTCATAGGGGAGGGGAGGAAGGGGAAAATGGGGAGGAAGGGGAAAATGGGAGGGAGGGAGGAATGGGAGGATACAAGGGATGGGATAGTGACTGAGATGTAATATGAATAAATTAATAAAATAAAATTAAAAAAAAAAAAAGAAATCCTGGGCATGGCAGATGGGTCCTTCCAGGACAGTGAGTAAATAATCTTACAGAAAGCTTCTAATTCTTGAACATTTGCTAAGTTCCAGAACCCTGTGTAAGTTTTCCAGGCATACTCATTCTTTTATTTGTCTCTCTGGTTGTGGTACCAGGGCTTATCTGTAGGGCCTCACACTTGGTAAGGGCTAAAAGATTTAGCAACATTCTAGCCCATTTATTTCCTATATGTTAGTTAGGCAGTTAGTTTTCATGTGTTTGTCTGTTTGTTTACACAGGGTCTTGCTATGTAACCCAGGCTGCCTTTGAACTTGTGAGCCTCTTGCCTCAGCCTCCTGAGTGCTTGGATTTTATACAGATGCCACAATGGCCAACCTAATTCATTAGTCTTCCTCATAACATATCACATCATGTTGCTACCATTATTATCTTTGAAAAACAAAACAACATGATCATGATCACATCAGTAGGACATGAAGATGCCATGAGTTAAACTCAGATAGTTGGTTTGAAACATACCGTCTGTTATTTTTAAATTAAAAAAAAAACTTTTCAGTATAAATTTCACATAATATAAGCTATTTTAGAAAATAATACGTTCAATAGATTTTTTAAAAATTTTTTATTAATTTATTCTTGTTACATCTCAATGGTTATCCCATCCCTTGTATCCTCCCATTCCTCCCTCCCTCCCATTTTCTCCTTATTCCTCTCCCCTATGACTGTTCTTGAGGGGGATTTCCTCCCCCTGTATATGCTCAGAGGGTATCAAGTCTCTTCTTGGTAACCTACTATCCTTCCTCTGAGTGCCACCAGGTCTCCCCCTCCAGGGGACATGGTCAAATATGAGGCACCAGAGTTCGTATGAAAGTCAGTCCCCACTCTCCACTCAACTGTGGAGAATGTTCTGTCCATTGGCTAGATCTGGGTAGGGGTTTAAAGTTTACCGCCTGTATTATCCTTGGCTAGTGCCTTAGTTTGAGTGGGGCCCCTGGGCCCAAATCTGCCTTTCATAATGTTCTTCTTGTAGGTTTCTAGGACCCTCTGGATCCTTCTACTCTGCTATTCTCCCATGCCTTTCTCATCTAGAGTCCCAATAGGATGTCCTCCCCTCTGTCCCAGTTTCCTGGTAAGTGAAGGCTTTCATGGGACATGCCCCTTGGGCTAGTATGCAGATATAAGTGAGTATATACCATTTGAGTCTTTCTGCTTCTGGGTTAACTCACTCATTATGATCATTTCTAGCTCAATCCATTTGTCCACAAATTTCAGGAATTCCTTGTTTTTAATAGCTGAGTAGTATTCCATAGTGTATATGTACCACAGTTTCTTTATCCATTCTTCTACTGAGGGACACTTAGGCTGTTTCCATGTTCTGGCTATTATGAATAAGGCTGCTATGAACATGGTTGAGCAAATTTTCTTGTTGTGTGCTGGAGCATCTTCTGGGTATATTCCTAGGAGTGGAATAGCTGGGTCTTGAGGAAGCCCTATTCCCAGTTTTCTGAGATAGCACCAGATAGATTTCCAAAGTGGCTGTACTAGTTTGCATTCCCACCAGCAATGAAGGAGTGTTCCTCTCTTGAAGCTGTGTGACCGTTACTATCATGAAATTTAGAGCATTTTCATCACTTCAGAAGAAATCCCATATTCGTTTCCTTCTCTTCCCATTCCTCTAGCTTCCCAGCCCTGTGAACCACTAATTTAGCTCTGATTGTATTTAGCTCTTTGGGGTCTTTTGAGTGGATGGAACTGTATCATACAAGGTCCTTTGTTGTGGATGGGCTGTATATCAGTAAGCCGTTTCTGATGTAACATTCCGTTGCATGAGTACACAACATTTTATAAATCCATTTGCTGCCTGAAAAGGCATTTGTGTTCAGATTCTTATGAACTGGCTGGGGAAATGGCTCAGCCATTAAAGGCTTGGCTCACAACCAAAATAGATTCTTATGAACATTCAAACATGAATGTTTGTGTGGACATATTTTTTCATCCCTTTTGGTTTTGTGCCAAGCAGTGGAATTGCTATATCATTGGTTAACTCCATACTTAACACATTGAGAAGTGGGTACTTTTAATCACTGCAACTTCTGGCACCTGACAAAGGATATCTCTTGTAAGATATGATTATATAATCATCACCAAGGGATAAATACTCAAACTATTAATGAATGCCTCTTGAATTCTAAAGTCTTCACTGTCTCATTATTCTGGCTTAATGCACTCTTCTTACAACATAAAGTGGAACATGAATAATTGTAAGCTTAGGTGGGAAAAAGGAATTGGATATATACCATGTGCCAAGAGCCCTTATGAGATATACTAGAGATTCAGAAAAAAAATGTATTGCTTCCACTTTGCCTTCTTTTAACAAATATTTGTTGAACATCTAGCAAGAGACACTCACCAGGGCTGGGTAGGAGGAATTCAAGCAGGTGTTCAAGAGCCTTGATAAAATATGAAGAGGAGACATATGGACAGGTAGACAGTGAAGACAGTCAAATCAAAATACATAGTGTCCTGAGACACCGTGGTGGGAATGTGGATTTCTCAAAGTCTGAAGATGCTTCCTTGGGCAGCTGAGATACAGAGTGATGAGGGAGAAAGCAGTGGGCTCATCTCTCCAAATGGCTTTTTTTTTTTTTTCTGTTTTGTCAGCTCCAACAGGGTTTGAAATGGCTGATGGGAAGGCTGGGTGGCAGGTCCAAAGAGCAGCGATTTCTCATTTGCAGAGCACTGCTAGCTCATAGATCCTCCTGGGCCATATTCATAGAAACTAAAAGTCAGGTCAACCAGCCACAGACCTGTGGTAAAGCACTGATGTTGTGTGGAGTCCTGTGATCCTGGGAATTTCCTGCAGACAAGCTGGAAGAGGCAGAAAATGCATCAGAAGACCTAAAGGTCAAGTGCATTACCCCTGTCCTGTGCTTTTCGAAGAAACAGACACCTGGACCCCTCACCATGGTGACTGTGCTGGTGGTGGGACTCACCCCACATATCTGCAGGTCCCTGATTGTGAGGAGAGACTAACAGAAGACTGAGAAAAGGACACTTGGATTCCTAAATCTCAGCTCCAGCTACTTGAACATCTTCTGTTCCTTGCTTGTGATTGCAGAACACTGCATCTTGAAGTTTAATTAGCTTTCCAACCAAACTTCAGCACATGTGTGTGTCTTTACCATGTTACTGTGTTACTGTGGCTTCAAAGAAAACCCTTATTGATTCAGAAGCAGTGAGGTACAGTTGAGTTGAAATTTTTAAGTTTAAGTTGTAATTGTGATTCCAAGGTTATAATACCTAATGTTGGTTTAGGGTAAACATTACCTTTGCTCTGATCAACTCAGGTTATATATTTAATAAGGATGCGAAGAAAAGAAAAGGAAGGGAAGGAGTTAGGCTAAAGAGAACCTTTTTTTCTTTTTTGAGACATTTCTTTTTTAATATTTTTACATACACATTTATAGCATTACACATATATAAAATAAACTACACACAGTAAGAAGAACCACAAAACAATTAGGAATTATATTGCTACATTCATAGTGTTTTGGCTATTTGTATTTGGCAGCCTTGAAGCAAATATCTTTCCTATCTTGGTGAGTCTAAAATTCTGAATGTAAATCAATATCTATCATATCTCATCTCTATCTATTTAAAACACCCATCTAGACCTAAAAACATCTTAACCCCTAAACAACTAAGCTTAATTGTAAGACTAAACTCCCTAGTCTTCAACCCCATCAAAAACTTGAGAAGGAATAAAACTTAATTACCTGAGTAAACAGCAAGCGCTGGTAAGCAGCTTCCAAAGTCAGGGCACGGGGGGTATTTATGACAGACAGTTTGCTACTGGAACAGTCATTCATTCATTTATAATTTTAGGACTGTGAGAAATTATATGTGCTCAGAACAGAAGAACCAGACACCGACGCTGGATCAGACCTGACAGGATTCATTCCTCTCAGCATGCCGGATGCTGAGAATCCTTTCTTGAGAAATAACACTTGAATAAGTGTTAACATTTAAATGAGATAAGAAGTTACAGGTGGCACATGTCTTTAATTCAAGCACTTGGGAGGCAGAGACAGGAGAATCTCTTACAGGTGTGTTCAAGGCCAGCCTGGTCTACAAAGAGACCAGGGCAGCCAGGATGAAGAAGAGGAGGAAGAAGAAGAAGAGGAGAAGGAGGAGGAGGAGGAGGAGGAGGAGGAGGAAGAAGAAGAAGAAGAAGAAGAAGAAGAAGAAGAAGAAGAAGAAGAAGAAGAAGAAGAAGAAG
>OU015745.1:100448353-100463728 GCA_907169655.1 Acomys percivali | reverse complement strand
AAAGAAAGAAAGAAAGAAAGAAAGAAAGAAAGAAAGAAAGAAAGAAAGAGTACCCTATCACACTTGCCCACCACCAGCTTTTTATATGACCTCTAGTGATTTGAACCCAGGTCAGCATGTTGTAGTAAAGGCTTTCACTGCTCAGCATCTCTTGGCCCACAAATCCTACTCAATTTTTAAAAAAGAAACATAAGAATAATTCTCTGAGTTTAAACCATGAAATCTGTGTCTACACTGTGAGATGGCATTAACATTTTATATGAGGACTGTTCCAGGATTTTAGGGGCTTTAATCATGTGCCATTTGGGGGCTCCTTATTGGAGAAGCGATGCACAAAATCAGACATGAAGGAGGACAGTATTTAGAATGAGAAACATGTCAAACGTACAACATTTGAAAAGGCTGCTCACCCCGGGTGTGGTGGCGCTCGCCTTTAATCCCAGCACTTGGGAGGCAGAGGTGGGTGGGTAGCTGTGAGTTTGAGGCCAGCCTGGCCTACAAAACAAGTCCAGGACAGCCTGGGCTATTATACAGAGAAACCCTATCTCAAAAAAGAAAGAAAGAAAGAAAGGAAGGAAGGAAGGAAGGAAGGAAGGAAGAAAAGCATCTCACTAAAGTACAATGGTCCAAGTTTGTTTGCTATTCGTCCATTGGGGGATGAACTGAGCGAGGGTAGCTCCACTCCTCTGAAACATGGGCTGCCTCTCAGGACATGATGGCTCATCCAGTGTGACAGCTGTGACATTCCAGAACATGTACAGTTAGGTCATTACCTCAGTCAGGCCTCTTGAGACACTTCGAGTGCATAGCTCATGCTTTGAGGAAACACAGACATTGTCAGGAAACCATATGGAAGGAGCCACTGCTGTCATCACACTGCTGTAACGGAGCTGCAGGCACCAGCCAGCTCCGCAGTGACTTCTATTAGACAGTCCAGACACTGCCATAGTGATTAGAGCGGGATTCTGGATCACCAGGCCCGTTTACTAGTCATGTGACTTTGGGACAATAGCCTAAGCTTTCTTATCTATAAAGCAGAGAAACTGGTTGAGGAAGGGAGCAGAAGGGAGGGTTTGGAAAGCTTCATCTGCGGGGACAGAGTTGTCATTAGACAAAAAGAACACATCCCATAGAGAAAGACTACAATCAACAATGATGCACTGTGTGCCTCAAAATAGATGAGGGTGTTTTGGGCTGCTCTTATTTGTATTTATATATTATTTTAAAATGATGATTATTGTGAGTATAGGTCGAGAGTGTGCATGTGAACGGCAGTGTCTGCAGAGGCCAGAGGCATCAGATTGCCCTGGAGCTGGAGTTACGGGAGGTTGTGAGCTTCTCAGCATGGGTTCTGGGAGTTGAACTTGCGTCCCTTATATGAATTTTCATTCAGAATTTTAGACTCAACAAGATAGGAAAGATGTTTTCTTCAAGTTTGCCAAATAGGAATAGCCAAATCACTATGAATATAATAGTTATATAATTCCTGATTGTTTCATGGTTTTTCCTGCTGCATGTAGTTTATTTTATTTATGTGTAATAAAATGAATGTATATGCTAAAAAAGAAACATAATAATAAAAAATTCCAGAGAGGAATTATAATTAAAAAATTTTAATGTAATAAAAAATAGAAAAGATAAAAATTAATAAGAGAAAAAAATTATTTAACTTTTTAAAAAAGGAAGAAATGTCTTCTTAGCTTCTGAAATATCCCTCTCTTCCCTGGCTTGTGTTTTTTCATTTGTTTTATTTTATTTGTTGTTTGTATAAATATAATGTGTGGGTATATGTTTGGCACAGCTGGTGAGTGAAGATCTGAGGACAACTTTCAGATGTCAGGGCACTCCTTCCATCAGTGGTTCCCGGGTCCCCCAGCTCATCTTGTTTGTGCTACATGCTGTCATCTGCTGTGTATCTCAAAAGCCCTAGATGAAAGAATTTGAGTTTTTGGTTTGGTTGGTTGGTTTTTTTTTGTTTGTTTGTTTGTTTTTCCTATACAGGGTTTCTCTGTGAGGCCTTGGCTGTCCTGGACTCATTTTGTTGACCAGGCTGGCCTACATAGAACTCACAGAGATCAGCCTTCCCCCTCCTCCCAGAGTGCTGGGGTTACAGGTGTGCACCACAGCGCCCAGCAAGAAAGGATTGTGAATGTTCTGTCCCCAAAGAAATCACAATTGTGAGGTGATGGATATGCTAATTGTCCTTTTCTGAGTCCTATTCAATGCATGCACATACTGAAACTGTGCCCCATAAATATGTACAATTACGTGTATCAGTTAAAAGTAAAATGAAATTAAAATAGATAAATAACTCAGGCAGGTGCAATGGTGTTCAGGCATCTTATACTTCTAACTGACTATCTAGTGGTTTTTGGATTGTGTGTGTCACTGAGAATTGAACCCTGAGCCTCATACCAGCTAGGTAGGCAAGTTGTGTGTCACTGAGCTACATCTCCCTGCTCTTTCTTTTTCTTTCTTTCTTTCTTTTTTTTTTTTTTTTTTTTTTTCTGGTTTGTTTGTTTGTTTGAGACAGAGTTTCTTTGTGTAGCCTTGTAGACCAGGCTGGCCTCAAACTCATAGCGATCTGTTTTCCTCACCCTCCCTAAGTGCTGGGAATATAGGCATGTGCCACCAGGCCCTGCTCTTTTTACTTTTTCTTGTGTGTGTGTATATGTGTATGTGTGTGTGTGTGTGTGTGTGTGTGTGTGTGTGTGTGTGTGTGTGTTTCTCTGTGTGTGTATGTGTGTTTGGTTTAGTTTGGTTTTTCGAGACAGGGTTTCTCTGTGTAGCCTTTCTTGCCAGGCACGGTGACCAAGTTTGCTAAGTTATGTAACAACTTCTAATCAATCCTAACCCAGAACATCTCAGAATTACTAGTTGTTTTAAATAGCTGAGTAGTGTTTTATTGTGTAAATGGACCACAATTTCTTTGTCCATTCTTCGGTTGAGGGACCTCTAGGTTCTTTCCCCATTCTCGCTATTATAAATAAAGCTGTTATGAAGATAATTGAGCAAATGTCAAAAAAAAAAAGAGTATGACATTTTTTATTAGGCATTAATAAATCTATCTGATATGTTGAAACTCAATAAGCAGAGCACGGCATTTAGACTGTTGATCTCTCAGCCTCGCTATAGATGTTGGCTATTTACTCCAAATGACCTATCACATTGAATAAAGATTACTTTCTAAGACTTGTTTTAAAGCCTTTCCCATGGGTCTACTGAATTAGTGGTCAAATTCTAAACCATAAAACCCATTCATTAGAAGCTTGGAAACACACAACCCAAGATGGAATAAGCTTGATAACCATTTTGACAGGGGTGAGATTTAAGAAAGAGCCCTTGCTTAATCCACCGAACCCAATGTGAAGACGTGAGATAGAGACTCTGCCCTTCAGCACGGCACTCAACACTTGCTCCTGCACCAGCTGGAAGACATGAGCCCCCAGAAGCATCCTCACTGCACGTGGGCTGAGCTGGGCTAAGCTTCGAACCAGCTGGCACCCTATCCCTCCTTGAGCCTGAATCTAAAATCTGCTCTTAGGCACAGATGCATCGGCATAAAATCTGTCCTCAGGCCCAAGAACTGAGATTTTTGGCTACATTTGAGTAATATGTCTTTCCAACACAGTGATTGGGATGGCAGGAGTGGGAAATTTAGTTAAAATACAGCAGGCAGAGGAAGAAGAATTCAGAAATTGTTGGCATCAGACCCACAATTCTAAGAAGGAATGGAGGATTGGAGGAGGGGCTTTCTGTATGAAATGCTGGAATAGTATAATATGCCAAACTGCTAGTAGCAGTTATCTGCTAAAGAAAGAGTTACTGGAAGGCTTTTGTACATATCTAGAATTTTGACTATTTAGGCATGTGCATTACTTATAAGATCAGAAAAATAAAAATAACTAGTAAGCATGGCACATTCACAATTTATTAATCAGAAATTATGCTGTAGGTCTTTTTATTTATCTGTTTGTGTGTGTGTGATGAGTGCTTGAGTGAGAATGCTGATATGCCACAGTGCACATGTGCATGACAAAGAAAATCCCCAGTATCAGTCTTCATCTTCTGTCTTGTTTTTATAGGGGGGAGGTGTAATGAGGGGGGAGTCTCTCTTGTTTGCCATGGTATTACATATCCTAGGCAAGCTAACCTACAAGCTCGTGGGGGAAATTCTCCTATCTTCATCTCCCAACTTGCCCTAGGGGTGCTGGGAGTACAGACATACCCTTCTGTATCTGGCTTTTACACAGTGTCTTAGTTTCTATTGCTGTAAAGAGAGACACCATGACCATGGCAAGTCTTATAAAGGAAAGCATTTAATTGGACTGGCTTACAGGTTCAGAGGTTTATCCATTATCACCAAAGCAGGAAGTATGGCAACATGCAGGCAGACATGGTGCTGGAGAGGAGCGAGAGTCCTATATCTGGATCTGCAGAGAGAGGAGAGAGGGGGTTGGGGGGGAGGGAATGGCTGATTGAGCTTCTGAAACCTCAAAGCCCATCCCCAGTGACATACTTCCTCCAACGAGACCACACCTACTTCAACAAGGGCACACCTCCTAACAGTGCCACTCCCTATGGGCCTATGGGGCCATTTTTATTGAAACCACCACACACAGGTTCCAAGAATCTGAACTGAAGTTGTCAGGTGCTTCACCAACTGAAACACGCCCCCCCTCCCCCGCTCAGGCCCTGGATCTTTACATTTAGATCTCTGGCAGGGAATTTCTCCCCTTGGCTTGCCACTTGTGAGGAAGAGGCTATCTTCTCCATGGACTGACAAATCCCTCATCTTCTTTGTAGATTCCACTGCCCATGCAGCGGGTTTGCTTGATGTTCACAGTAAAGCCAGACAGCAAGTGTAAAATAAAGACTTTTGCTTCATCTTCAATAGAACAGGATATTCTTTTAACCAACAGTACTGGGGAGAAATCGTTTCATTAACAAAGATATTTGGCCAACATACTGAAAAGAGGCTTTCCCCTGCCACAGCAAATAAAGTGTCTCTGATATAATACTATGTAGATAAATGATGGTCCCTTATTCAGAGCCCATCAGAGGTGATCTAATATGCTGCACGGACTGTAACTTGTTAAGAAGTCTCTGTTTGAATGCTAATGCCATGATAAATTTTAATCGTGTGGATAGAGCCAGCTTCAAAGCCATATTAATTATACATTTAAGCTCTACATACAAGCTCATATATTACAGTATACCCAGAACATGTAAAATACAGTGTGAGCCAAATTAAAATGTGCCGATTTCCTCAGCCATTATTTGCCTTTGATATACTATAGTTATTTCCGTCCGGTCTTTATAAACATTAAATTATTGCTGTACTTTCTTAGCTACTTTGCTTCCCTAGAGAGAGCTTCATGGGCTTGTTAACTCTATGGCAAGGTGTTTTACTTCTGCAGAATACCAAGTAGATACTCAGAATGCCTCCTCTCATCCAAAACAAGCATTTTTTAAAAGATTGATTTATTATTTGTAGAGTATTCTGCCTTATGTGTGTGTGCGTGCCAGAAGAGGGTACCAGATCTCACTATATATGGTTATGAGCCACCAGGTGGTTGCTGGGAATTGAACTCCAGACCTTTGGAAGAACAACCAGTGCTCTAAACCTCTGAGCCATCTCTCCAACCCCGCCAAATAAGTAATTTATAAAAAGAGTGAATGCTGCAAATATTAGCCTTCATGTCCCAAAGACTGCTATGGTGTCTCCCCAGCCAGCACACCTCCTACCCTCTAACTTTTCATCCTAGCATAACACAACTCAAGTCACCAGAGTGCCAATACAACCAAGCGTATAGCCTCTGCTTCTGAAGCAGTCTCAATGCCTCTAATGAAAACAGCCATCAGCAATTGCTTACTATTTTATAATAAAAGACCCTCATCAGATGTCATGTCCTGCATCAAGAAAATCTCCCAAAGTGACTCTCCTTTGATGAGTCTGTACTGACCCTTGGGTGTGTCTTACTTTCTGTGACTCTTAGCAAAGCCCATGTTCTTGGGTGTCTCTTCCATTCCTACAAACACACTTTTCTTAACCTTTCCTCACAAATCTGTATTGAAATATTTTTATTTTTAAATGGCAACTCTGAGAAGTAGAAGCTGAATTAAATGAGATGCTTGATATGATAGTGTTACATATATCTACCACATCACCCTGAAAAAGTCAAAGACCAGGGGTGGAGCAAAACATCTGTAATCCCAACAATGAGGAGGCTGAGGCCCGAGGACTGTGAGATCAACCCAGGCTACAGTATTAATCCTGGCACCAAAAACAAAACTAAGAAGGAGTCGGGAGGGAAGGGGGGGGGGGAAGGAGACAGGTACTCAGATGAAAATGTATATGTTGGGGGCTGGAGGGAGAAGTGGCTCAGAGGTTAAGGGCACTGACTGCTCCTCCGGAGGTCCTGAGTTCAATTCCCAGCAACCAAATGATGGTTCACAACCATCTATAGTGTGATCTGATGCTTTCTTCTGGCCTGCAGGTGTACATGCAGCCAGAGCACTGTATACATAATAAATAAGTAAATCTTCAAAAAGAAAGAAAGAAAGAAAAAGAAAATGTGTACGTCAGAGCCTGTTGGCTCAGCAGCTGAAAGCACTTGTTATTGATCTTGGTTGCCCATCAGAACTAGATGGTAAGATCACATCACTGCCCCGCATGTCTTGTTTTCAGAAGAAAGAAATGAAGCTAGATCTGAGATGGAAGTTTTCCTCCCTGCTATCTAGCACACACAGGGACAAAATGTGCCATGTAAATAATGAGGAGAGGAAAAGCCATCAGCAGTCTTACAGGAGTATGAGCACTGTGAGCTATAACACCAACCTGCTGGAGAAGGTATGTCCCCCAGGGCTACAGTGGCATGACCAGTACGGGACTAAGCAACTGCTCTCTGGCTGGACTTAAGGGCTGAAGCACAAGAGGGAATTCGTGTATACACTCCAATCCAGGTCAAAAGCCCATGGCTGAGAACACTATGGACTCTAGTGACATGGAATCACACTGCCTTCAGAATATTTATACTTAAACTCTTAACAAATGATCAGGGAAGCTTCTTTTTGCGGTGAATGACAGTAAATGCAGATTCATGGCTACCCAAAAGGTTGAGAAAAAATGACTAGCGGGGTGCTCAGCCCTAAGCAAGGATATTTATTCTACTTCCTCTGTGGCTCAAAGATCATCATGGAAGAAGATACAGAAAGAATGTAAGAGCAGCCAGGCGTGGTGGCGCACTCCTTTAATCCCAACACTCGGGAGGCAGAGGCAGGCGGATCGCTATGAGTTCGAGGCCAGCCTGGTCTACAAAGCGAGTCCAGGACAGTCAAGGCTAACACAGAGAAACCCTGTCTCAAAAAACCAAAAAAAAAAAAAGAAAGAAAGAAAAGATCAGAATAACAGGAAGAAGGGCTACAAAATGTTATTTTCCAGGCATGGTGCAACCATTGAAGTGATAAACTCATAGAACCTGTTATTGTGTGCATTGGGCCTGCACAAAACTGATCGTGTCAACAGTCATTTAATGGAGTTACTGGTTATTGATGGATGCTAGTGGCGGGTTAGTCATTGTCCAGTGGAGAGTATACAAGTCTACATTGCATGGTTCCTTACCTACCACCATGCGGGTGGCTATGGTTACACTCAACAGTTCACAACGCAGAATGGAAAGGTGTGGATGTAGGAAAGGGACTTCAGGAATGAGGGACTGGCAGAAGTGAGAAGGATGTAAGAGAGGGGCTGAGGTGACAGCCATCAAAATGTATTATACACACACACAAAATTCTCAAAGAATACGTTTGCTAAATAAAAAATAAGAGTGTCACTGGACATTCTTGCTTTTCCTGGGCACTAATGAGGATTCCCCAGAGTGTTTTCATTGAGGGTGATGTTGACATTATTCATTAATTAATTTGTGGTTCTGAGGATCTAGCCTGGGTCTCACACAGATGGTGCCCACTGCTTAGATCACATGTCTAGCATCCTTACCCTACTGTAATTGAGGTTGTTCAATGCCTCACTGGGCATTAATGTCGAGTCAATTTTCCAGTTCCTGGAGCTATCCTACCCTATTAGTGTCATCATGAGTGGTCATTGTCTAGGAGCAAGTAGGGAAGGAAAACATCTTCAGAGGCCTGACACCAGCATAAATCTAAAGGGATGGCAGCCAGAGCCTGCCCAGTCACGTTCCCAATAGCAGCTTCTTTCAAGGGATGTTGAGCAGCATAGTTCTTCATCCACTCTGTGAGTCACCAAAGGACTGGAGGTCAGAAAATGTTAGCTTGGGTCAGGCATGGTAGCACAGACCCATGATCCTAGCATTTAAGAGACTGAGGGAGAATAGTGGTAAAGTTTCAGGTCAGCTGAAGCTATATAGTGAGGCTCTAGCTCAAAAACTAAAAGGAAGAAAGAAGAAAGAAGTAAGGGAGAGGGGAGGGAGGGAGGAAGGAAAGAGGAGGGATGGAGGGAGGGATACTCCTGAGCTCCAGAACAGCGGTTCCTCTCAGCAGACCAGAGCACCTTGGATGAGCCATGCACTCTCTGAGCCTCACTTTTGTCCTCCTTTGTAATGTAGTAACATATCAGCTGATGTTTCTCAAGGCGCTTACTCTAGTGTGAACACCAAGCATAGTGTTTCACACACATTCAATAAATATTTTTTGAAAGAATGAATAGATGAGACATTAGAAAGAAGAGAACGGAAGTCGTTACACACACTTAGGCTATATATTCTCTACACTGAAACATTCCCTCCTAGAAGGAAGGTCTAAAAGACTCAGGAAGGAAATGGAAGTGACAACACCCATCAGGCCCCTCCTTGGCTTGTGTAAGCAATTTCTTTCTTTCTTTCTTTCTTTCTTTCTTTCTTTCTTTCTTTCTCTCTCTTTCTTTCTTTTCTTTTCTTTTTTTCTTTTTGTTTGCTTGTTTGTTTTCTGAGACACAGTTTCTCTGTGGCACCCTGGCTGTCCTAGACTCACTTTGTAGACCAGGCTGGCCATGAATTCACAGCAATCCGCCTGCCTCTGCCTCCCGAGTGCTGGGATTACAGGTGTGCACCACAAAGCCCGGCTGTGGCTGTGTAAGCAATTTCTGAATAGAGGAATCTCTGATAAATTCATTCTTTCACTAAATTAAGCTTGATTGAATTGTTTCTTTGGTCTGTTGTCACTGTCCTATTTGGGGTAAATAAATAGTTGTTTGTATATTCCCAGAAAAAAAAAAGCCATATGACATGAGTAAAAGTAACTTCAAAGTATACTTTCTCTCTATCTCTCATCAACCTTTTATAACCACTCTTCTTTCCTTAAATACCTTACCTATATGCCATGCAGGTTGTAAAAGCATGAATTGGAGACTATAATTTCATGTCTCTGTGTCTTTCCCTGAAATGCCTTTGATGACTGATATAACTTCCAGTTAAGATCCACATTTGGCCTGGGGGTGAGGTGGCACATGTCTGTTAATCCCAGCATTCAGGAACCAGGGACAAGGAGATCCTTATAGTTCAAGGCTAGCCTAATTTATATTGTGAGTTCCAGTCTAGCCAAGACAACAAAGTGAGGCTCTTTCTGAAGAAAAAGAAGAAGAAGCAGAAAAGGAAAGGGAGGAAGGAAGGAAGGAAGGAAGGAAGAAAAAAGGAACCTATTTGCTTCCTGAGTAAGTGTAGGCATACATGAACTTACACATTTGCCTACGTGAATGACAAGGCTGTCCTTGGTATACTGATAGTGAGTACTATTGATTATTGTATAATTATGTACTTAATAGTTGTCTTATTCAGGCTGGGTGGTGGTGGCTCACACATTTAGTCCCACTACTTGGGAGACAGAGACAGGCAGATCTCTGTGAGTTTGAGGCCAGCATGGTCTACAAAGAGAGTCCCAGACAGCCAGGGCTCTGTTACACAGAGAACCCTGTCTAAAAAAAAAAAAAAAGTCATCTTATTCATTAGACTGAAATTATTTAAAGATGAGTCTATGTCTATTTTGTGGCTATCATCCTGACTCTAGCATTCAGTACAGTATCTAGCTGACCTATAAAAAGCATTATAAATAAATAGAAACCAAATATACAAAAGAATGAATACATTATAAAATTCATTTGCTTCAGCTTAAAATATCTTTTCAAAAGTTTTTATTAGCCTTATGGGGGGGGGGCGAGGCTGGAAGACATGTGTGCATCATGGCAAACATGTCAGGGTCAGAGGACAATTAAAAAATTGGTTGTCCTCTTCCATCATATATGTCCTGTGTACTGGACTCTGGTTCTCAGGCTTGTCCAAACACACCTTTATGAACTGGACCACCTTCTTTTCTTTCTTTCTTTCTTTCTTTCTTTCTTTCTTTCTTTCTTTCTTTCTTCTTTTGTTTGTTGTTTTTTGGGTTTTTGTTTGTTTGTTTGTTTTTTGAGACAGTGTTTCTCTGTGTAGCCCTGGTTGTCCTGGACTCACTTTGTAAATCAGGCTGGCCTCTAACTCACAGCCATCCACCTGCCTCTGCCTCCCGAGTGCTGGGATTAAAGGCATGCACCACCACGACCAGCCCCAGCTCTTTCTTTTAAGACAGAATTTTACTGTGTGATCAGGCTTGACTTACATTTATGATCCTTCTATTTGGGGTAGAAGCAATGTTCAGAGTTGATTAGGGCTCCATGGAGCATCTACTGTGCTCTGCTTCCTGGGCGCTCCTGGAGGCATAAGGAATGAAGGCAACTGGATCCAGCATAGACCCTATGGAAAGTAACATGGTTTTTTGTTGGCTTGTCTGTTTCAAATCTAAGTGAAAGTTTGTTTGGGTTTTTTTTTTTTTTTTTTTTTTTGTCCTTTGTTTTTCCTGTCATATGCAGACGATGTAAGCCAAGTACAGCATTTTCTGTGAAAGCTGGGCTAGAGGTACAACTCAGTGGTTAAGAGAGCTTGCTGTTCTTTCAGAGGACCTGAGTTGGGTTCTCAGCACCCACATCAGTGGTTCAAAGCTACCTGTGACTCCAACTGCAGAAGATGTGACACGCTCCATAGGCAAGACTCGTCTATTCACATGCACGTACACACACACACACACACACACACACACACCTACGCAGATTTTTTTTTTTTTTTTGGTTTTTCGAGACAGGGTTTCTCTGTGTAGCCTTGACTGTCCTGGACTCACTTTGTAGTCCAGGCTGGCCTCGAACTCACAGCCTGCCTCTGCCTCCCAAGTGCTGGGATTAAAGGCATGCGCCACCACGCCCGGCTACTTATGCAGATTTTTAAAAACAGTACAAATAAAACTTTAAAAGGTTCCTTAAGAAAATGGTTACCAACACTTTAAAACATAGAGATTAAGGGCTGAAGGTGGATCTCAGTTGGTAAAAGTCTTGCCTAGCATGCAGGAAGCCCTGGGTTTAGTTCCCAGTACAGCATAAAACTGCATGTGGTGGCACAAGCCTATAATCCTAAAACTGTCAGAAGTTCACTGTCGTAGATAGTGATGTCAAGATCTGCCAGGGCTTCAGGAGACCCTATCTCAGAAAAGGTCACAGCTGACATACAGTGGTTCCTAAAAGAATTCCATTTCCTCTACACCATAGAGCAGCTTCCAGTCCCAGAGAATGACTCCAGTTGCTTTCAAGGACAAAGAAGTGATCAGCAGAAGAGTGACAGGAGAAAATTGTAGTGGGTGTCTTTACTCTGTTTAACTGATAAACACTAGATTTTATATAAACTATGTTAAGCATAGTTAATCACAGCATTAACACTATTTAGTCTTCAATACCTCACTTTGATGATCTAAGCTGATGCTACCAAGTTAGATATTGATAAAAGACATCAGCAAATGATTGTTGGGGTCCATTGTGTGAAGTCATGAACAGTATTCAACTGTTGATTGCAAATGAGCAGAGAGTTAAGTACCAGCCAGAGATTGCTCCACATTGTGGCTTTCTTTCTTTCTTTCTTTTTTTCTTTCTTTCTTTCTTTCATTCTTCCTTCCTTCCTTTCTTCTTCTTTTTTTTAATTTTATTAATTATTCACTTTACATTGTGGTCATAGGCCCCTCCCTCTTCTCCACCCAGCCCCACCCTCCCTCCATGTTTCCCGCTCCCCCCTCCCCTACTCCTTAGAGAAAAGAACCTCCAAGCTCCACCCCAGCATATCAAACTGAATCAGGACTGAGCGCATCCTCTTTCCCTGAGGCCTGGAGAAGTGTCCCCAGCAGGGGAAAGTGATCAAAAAACAGGCAACCGTCAATGAATTAATGAATGAAAAGAAAAGCCTCTTTGTCATTATTCATAGCATTCGTGGGTCTGAGAACGTCCTGCTGTAAATGGTCAAACAATTAATTGGCTTTCTGAATGTATGTGCATAAGCTGTAGCTAAAGGTCTGGAACATTTTTCATCCTTTTATTCAACAAGTTTGATAAGTCTCAGCCTTCCATGAACGATGCACATTACATTAGACCTAATTATGTAGAATGGATCAGAAAATAGTCCCAACCCTGCATTTTATCAGCTAAAGGATCAAGGAAAAGTGATAAATATTTTTTTTCCACTTTTCAAGATAGGTTTTCTCTGTGTAGTCTTGGCTGTCCTAGACTTGCTTTGTAGACCAGGCTGGCCTTGAACTCATGGAGATCCATCTGCCTCTGCCTGCCCAAGTGCTAGGATTACAGGAATGTGCCACTGTGCTTGGCTAAATCTTCATCTTAATAAAACTCTGGGTTCTAAGTTTATAAAAGAAGTCAAGAAGAAAATTATTTTCATGACTTCCATGCTTCAAGTCCTGTGCAAGCACTAGAAATATGCCTTTCATCTGCTCAACAAACATTTACTGAGACTATAATCGTAGATAGGCAGCTATTCTGCTCTCTTAAGTGTTGGATTTACATTTCTCACTGTTTAGTGAGGATGTAGGCACACACATGTACACACATGCGTATACATAAATATTTTTTTTAACTTCATAGCAAATATTCAGAAACACTTCTTATAATTTTTGGTCCCAATAATCTCATATTTAATAGGAGGAAGGGTCCCAGGTCTGGGTGGGGGTGGGGGGGTGGGGGGTGGGGGGGCTTAGCAGTAGGAGAATCAGGAGTTGAAGGCCACCCTCAACTTCAGAGAAAGTTCAAGGCCAGACTGAGCTACATGAGAAACCAAACATGAACATAATCTAAGAAATCTGAATGTTCTGGAGAAAGGATTTCACTTCCCATCATCATGAAGGGCAGGCATGGTAGGAGCCTCTTGGTCTTTTCTTCGCCTTCACAAGAGAACTAAGGACAGTTTTATTTTCAACATTTTTGTGCTTTCTGTTTGAAAGGCACTATGTAACAATCACCAAGTTTGGCATCAAAATTCACCTGGCTCACCTACTGCAAAACCCTCATGATACTTAAGACTTAGCTAACCATAAAAGAACTCTGGGCTATGTCATTGGTGCTGACCCATAAAGTACGGGTACCTGGAGGAATCCAAGGCTTAATGGGTATTTGCTGATAACTTCCTCTTTGCCTGGCAGTGTGCCACACTCACTAAGGATTCAGCTCCTGTGTAAGTCCTAGTTCCTGAGCACGCCAAGCAATTAGAATATGCGTGTTTAAAGTCCAGTACATCACTTAAACGTGGAACTTGAGAATTCTAGAGCAATTGGTTTGCCTGGTGCTGGTGGTGTAACTCACTTGTGGGGTGTATTTCTGACATTAGCAAAGCTCTACGTTCATTCCCTAACACTGAAATATATTACAAAGGAAAAAAGGTAGAGAGAAAAGAAAGGAAGTAATTTTTTTTCTACTCTGTAGTAGTTTTCTCATTGTCCATTGCTGGGGGCTAGAAATTAGGATAGCCTATTTTGATAACTAATCTGAGAATGCAGTTTGAAAGTTGCCTAGCCAGCCGCAGGGGAAGAGAACATGCTCAGTCCAGATGTGACTTGATGGTGGGAGGGAAGAAGGACTCCTATTTTTTTAGGAAGGGGGAGGGGGAAGAAAGAAAGAGGGAGAGAGGTTGAGACCAACAGAAGAAGAGGGAGGGGCTATGACTGGGATGTGAAGTGAATGAATTAATGAATTAATGAATGAATTGGTTAAAGAAAAAAGTTGAAAATGGTGCTTAGCAGAATCAACTGACTGGGACTCAAGTGGGCTCACAGAGATCAGGGAGCCTAAATGGTCTGAGATAGGACCTCTGCATATGTGTTATGGTTGTCTGTCTCAGTGTTCTTGTGGGATTCCTAACAGTTGGGAATGGGGACTGTCTCTGATGTTTTGCCTGCCTTTGGGATCCTTTTCCTCCTACTGGGTTGCCTCCTTCAGCCTTTATGTGAGAATATATGCCTGGTCTTACTGGAGCTTGTTTTGGGGTATTAGGTTGATGTCCCTGAAAAGTCTGCTCTTTTCTGAGAGGATGTGAGGAAGGGTGTGGATCCATGGGAAAGGAGAAGGAGGGGAAACTGCAGTCAGGATGTAATATATGAAAGAATAATAAATAAAAAGAAAACAGTGCTTGGGTGGAAGCCTTAAAGGGAGAGTAAATAAAGCTAGAAGGGATGCATATCAGAGGTGGACATGGTCAAAGACGAACAGGCACAGGAGAAGGGGAATGTGGCATTGCCAGAAGGCTTAACCAAAGTGAAGAGTGCATGAAAAAGAAATGAAGCCTATGATCTTACAATGAGAAGAAAAATTCAATTAGAGGAGACAGTGGAACACTGGTGATGGGGAATGAGGGCAAGGACACTCAGGTCAAAGGGTTAAGTGGGGAGAAGGGGACTGGAGTAGTAGAGGGTAGGAGTAGGACAGCCAAACCTAAGGATGCATAGCGAAGCCTTGTGGAAATCCATTAGCTTGTGAGTTAATTTTTAAAAATCATATAATTGGGCTGGAGAGATGGCTCAGAGGTTAGGAGCACTGACTGTTCTTCCAAAGGTCATGAGTTCAAATCCCAGCAACCACATGTTGACTCACAACCATCTATAATGAGATCTGTATACATAATAAATAAATCTTTAAAAACCATATAATTGAAATGCCTCAATCTGTAAACCGCTGTGAAACAGGTGAAACAAAACATTCATTAATAGATTCTAGAATCATCAGGGTACTTGGGTAACAGAATCCTTGCATAAAAAGTTGTACTTTATTTATTTATTTATTTATTTATTTATTTATTTATTTATTTATTTTCATTGAAAGTAAAGAAAATGAGCCAGTTGTTGTGGAGCATCCCTTTAATCCCAGAACTCAAGAAGCAGAGGCAGGTGGATCTCTGTGAGCTCAAGGCCAGCCTTGTCTACAAAGTAAATGCAGGACAGCCAGATGAAACCCTGTTTAAACCTGTTTAGAGAGAGAGAGAGAGAGAGAGAGAGAGAGAGAGAGAGAGAGAGAGA
>OU015745.1:100377945-100448343 GCA_907169655.1 Acomys percivali | reverse complement strand
AGAGAGAGAGAGAGAGAGAGAGAGAGAGAGAGAGAGAGAGAGAGAGAAGAAAATGGAGAAATAACTACATTATTCAAATGATTAAACAGGATCATCCAATTAAAACATGAAAGATTAAGATCCCCTGTGAACTATTTGTATCTAGAATGCTTATTCAAAATCAAATGAAGCATTTAGAATTAAATTTGTACTTACAGAAAATTTAAAATAGAAAACTATTTGTGGCATAATGCATGGAGATATTATTTTACTAGACATGTGATCTAGTCACTTCAAAAACTTAGTGGTGCATGTCTGCCATCCTAGCACTAAGGGAGGCAGAAGCAGGTGGATTGATGTGAGTTCAAGGCCAGCCTGGTCTATAAAGTGAGTCCAGGACAACCAAGGCTACACGGAGAAACCCTGTCTCAAAAAACCAAACAAGGAAAACAATGAAAAACAAAACAAAACAAAAAAAGGATCTCAGTGACAAAAGCTGAGTGTGGTGGCACACACCTGTAATCCCAGCACTTGAGGAGGCAAAGCCAGGAGGATCTCTGAGTTCAAGGCTGGCTTGGTCTACAAAACAAGTCCAGGACAGCCAAGGCTACACAGAGAAATCCTGTTTCGGGGGAAAAAAAAAATTCTATCTTAGAAGTTGTTGGAGCTGGGCATGGTGGCATATGCTTTTAATCCCAACACCAGAGAGGCAAAGGAAGGCAGATATCTGAGTTCAAAGGCAGTCTGGTCGACATATTAAGTTCCATGACAGCCAAAGCTACACAGAAACCCTGTCTCTGAAAAGAAGAAGGGGAAGAAGAAGAAGAAGAAGAAGAAGAAGAAGAAGAAGAAGAAGAAGAAGAAGAAGAAGAGAAGAGGAGGAGGAAGAAGAAGAGGAGGAGGGGAAGGAAGAAGGGAAAGAGGAGGAGAAAAGAGTAAGAGGAAGAAGACAGAGGAGAAGGTAAAATTTACCTATTATCTCCAGAGACATAGACGCCTACATTTGAGATTGTTAATTGAGTAAGATTGAAGACAGAGATAATTTTATTCTCTTCTTCCTCAATTCAGCGGCATTAAGAGTCTAACAGTTGAAAGATGAGAGGGTAAAGACGCTAGGTGGGGAAAGTTAAACTAAGTGAGCCATCCTCCTGTTTTCTGTCTTTAAGCTGCTTGACAGACACAACCTTGAGCTGGGGAAGAGAGAACCCTCAATTTTATACCAAGTACAAAGTTAAGAGTGTTAAATGGGCCAGGTGTGGTGGCACACACCTTTAATCCCAGCACTCGGGAGGCAGAGGCAGGTGGATCGCTCTAAGTTTGATGCCAGCCTGGTCTACAAAGCGTGTCTAGAACAACTTTGAGTAACCCTATCCGGAGGGAAAAAGACTGTTAAACAGAATTAGACATGTTGGTTTCTAGACTAGATTGTCTACAAGTGGCCAAAACTATCTTTATTTAACCAAAACTTCATTCAAGGAAAGTGAAAAGAGCAGTTTGTTCTCCAGGATACCTCTAGAGAGTGGTTCTCCACCTTACTAATGTTGAGACCCCTTAATACTGTTCCTCATGTAGTGCTGACTCCCAACCATAAGATGATTTTCTTCACTACTCTATAACCGTGATTTTGCTACTGTTATGAATCATAATATAAATATCTGCACTTTTTCAATAGTCTTAGGTGACCCCTGTGAAAGCATCATTTGGCCACCTAAGGGGTCACAACCCACAGGTTGAGAACCACTGATTTAGAGGAAAAATAGATATTATTTAATGAATTCATTAAAGATAAATTACTCTTGCCTCCTCTAGGTTGCACCACTTCAAGATACTAGTTGCAACTGAAAAATATAATTGAAAATGACATTTCAGGTGGAAAGTAGTCAAAATATAATTGAGTTTGTTTGTTGGTTGTTTGGTTGGTTTAGTTTGGTTTTCTGAGACACGGTTTCTCTGTGTAATAGCCTTGGCTGTCCTGGAACTCTTTGTAGACTAGGCTGGCCTCGAACTCACAGAGATCTACCTGCCTCTGCCTCCCAAGTGCCGGGATTAAAGACATGTGCCACCACACCTGGCTAATATAATTATTTCTTTTTTTTTTTTTTGGTTTTTTTTTTTGTTGTTTTGTTTTTTTTTGTTTTGTTTTGTTTTTTTGTTTTCTGAGACAGGGTCTCTCTGTGTAGCCTTGGCTGTCCTGGACTCACTTTGTAGACCAGGCTGGCCTTGAACTCACATCGATCCGCCTGCCTCTGCCTCCCGAGTGCTGGGATTAAAGGCGTGCGCCACCACGGCCGGCTATAATTATTTCTTATCAGCCTCATTCTGAAATTCTCCTCTGCTCTCCTGGCTGTGTCCTACTTTCTTTACTGGTTCAAGTCAGTCTCTCAATTCTGCTGCAAAAAGGCATGCACCTGCTGTGAGGTGGATGTTTACATTAATATGTATCCATATTAAGATAGGTACTAACACAAAGTGAACAAATGTTAAGAAATGCAGCTTTTGAGACCAGGTGTGGTGGCGTATGCCTTTAATCCCAGCAATTGGGAGGCAGAGGCTGGCAGATTGCTGTGAGTTCGAGGCTAGCCTGATCTACAAAGTGAGTCCAGGACAGTCAAGACTACTCAGAGAAACTCTGTCTCAAAAAACCAAAACACTGACATCCAAAATTCCCCTTATCAACTTCAAAGAGAAAAGACCACTAGAAAAAAATAGCAGAGCTGAGGCTGGGTGTGGTGGTGCTCACCTTTAATCCCAGCATTAGTGAGGCAGAAGGCAGGTGGATCTCTGTGAGTCCAAGGCCAGCTTCGTCTATAATGTAAGTCTAGATTAGTGAGGACCATTACACAGAGAAACCCTGTCTCAAACAAAACAAAACAAAAAGCCAAAACAAACACAGCACTTGGGAGGCAGAGGCAGGTGGGTCTCCATGAGTTCGAGGCCAGCCTGGACTAAAGAGCTAGTTCCAAGACAACCAGAGCTGTAATACAGAGAAACCCTATCTCAAAAAGCCAAACAAAACAAAACAAACATAGAAGCAAAGCTGGAAGGCTAGAAAGTCTCATGGTTGGTAGAGTTCTTACCTAGCATGCTTGAAGCCTTGGGATCAAAGGCAATACTCCATAAAATCAAGTGCCTGTATTCACAACAGTAAGGAAATGGAAGTAGTTAGACCAAAATCATCCTTATCTGGATAGTGGGCTCCAGGTGTGCCTGGTACAAGACACCTTGCTCCCAAAAAGGGGGAAAAAAAGTCATGATCAGAACCATGTCTGTCAATCATTATGTGGAGATAATTTGTTGTTTAAAAAAAAAATAGAAGTTTACTGCAGAGGATATCAAATTTAGGGAACCTAAATTTCCAGGAGCCCAAATTCCTGAAAAAGAGCCCTTGTCCAGTTTCCAAATTCTGTTGTAGCTCCTTTAAGAGCATCTTTCCTGGGCTGGAGAGATGGCTCAGAGGTTAAGATCACAGCCTAGTCTTTCAGTGGTCCTGAGTTCAATTCCCAGCAACCACATGGTGGCTCACAGTCATCTGTAATATGATATGATGTCCTCTTCTAGCCTACAGGTGTATATGCAGGTAGAGCACTGCATACAAAATAATAAATAAATAAATCTTTTTAAAATTGTAAAAAAAAAAAAAAAAAGAGCATCTTTCCTCATTTTGTTCCATCCCATATTGTGCTGGTTTGATATAAACTGTGTCTTTTGAAAGTAGCTGTAATTTTTAAAGGGAAGAATGCATTTATTACTCTGCTGAGCAGTAAAATTAATAATTTTGTTTCTTGTGGCCCACCAGACAGCACAGAGAGTAAGCAATGGTGCATATTCCTAGCCAATTCAGCTGCTTATTCTGTCGTGATCTTTCTTTTTGACGTTCCACGTCGGATCCGAGGATGTGCTGTCTTCACTGCATGGCAAGTACTTCTCCCTGCTGAGCCTTCTCACCACCAGCCAGAGGTGATGGACACAGCACAGTGATAGTGTTACTGATGCTCCAAGACACTGGCAGCTTCTTATAGCAGATACGATGCACATGTAGAAAAGTGACACAGAGACGAAAAGATGCTCCTTCAGAAAAACCTGAGGGGAGAAACACCGACAGGAGAGAGTGCTCACCTGGAACCCCCACCTTTTGGAAGCTGAACCAGGAGAATGACAAGTTTCAGGCCAATCTGGTCTATGTAACAAGAACTTGTGTCATTTATTTTTTCATTGAAAACAGAAAAACAACAATATATACAAGACACAGGGTATGTACTGTTACTTTTCTCACTGTGGCAAAAACAGCCTAAAGAGCCTGGCATGGTGGCACACGCCTTTAATCCCAGCACTCGGGAGGTAGAGGCAGGTGGATCACTGTGAGTTTGAGGATAGCCTGGTCTACAAAGTGAGTCCAGGACAGCCAAGTATACACAGAGAAACCCTGTCTTGAAAAACAAACAAACAAACAAACAAAAAAGACAGGAAAAAACAAAACAAACAAACAAACAAACAAAAAAGGTGGCACATGCCTTTAATCCCAGCACTCAGGAGGCAGAGGCAGGTGGATCTCTGTGAGTTTGAGGCCAGCCTGGTCTACAAAGACAGCCAGGGCTGTCACACAGAGAAACCCTGTCTTGAAAAACAACAACAACAACAAAACAACCTAAAGAATGAAGAGTTCATTTTGGCTCACACTTCCAGAGGATAATCTATCATGGTGGTGACATCACAAAGGTAGGAGCTGGAGGCCACCCATAAAACTACATCCATTGGCATGAAGCAGGGATGAATGATGGTTTCACCTTTCCCTTAATTTCAGGGCCCCAAATCCTGGTTCTGTGCACATTTAGGGTGAGCGGTCACATCTTAGTCCTTACAGAAATGCCCACAGGTTTATCTCCTAGGCAACTCTGGATTCTGACATAATGGTTTGAGCTCATTAATGGCAGAGTTCAGTGGTCAATCAGGTACAGTGTGGGCTGGGGGGGAGGTGGTACATTTGACATATGAGGATCAACTAAACGTAGTCGTGAGGAAGAAAGAACTAATTGCTTACATAATAGTCTTCTGGAATGATGCCTGGAGATATGTCAGAAGGTACATTTTTCCTAATCAGAAGGTAGAAAGCTAGGCTGGAAATCAAACCTACATCTGTGCTCCAAGGTCCACCTCTATATCAGTACATCTGTAAGTGGGTCCCATGTCTAAGAAGTCTGAGTACTTCCCAAATAGCACCACTAGGTGTGGACCATGTACTTGAGCATCTGTGCCAATGTGGTACGTTTTACTCCCAAATTACAACAGCTAAACCACAGAGACATAAGTACATAAGCACAAGCCGTATGAAGTCACTCTTTTATTGTTCAACAAAATGAACTTGATGCCAGGTGGTGTTGGCTCACACCTTTAATCCCAGTAGTCGGGAGACAGAGGCAGGAGGATCTCTGTGAGTTCGAGACCAGCCTGGTCTGCAGAGCAAGTTCCAGGACATCCAGGGCTATTACACAGAGAAACCCTGTCTTGAAAATCAAAACAGAACAGAACAAACAAAATGAACTTGACATACAATCTTCAGACCTGAATTTGGAAGCAATTGCTTCCATTTGAATCTGTGAACTTAAATTCCTGAGTCTGTGTATCCACTGTCTTGTGATATACTTCTATAATACCAGCAGACACATTTTTCCTGGAAAAAAATATTGTATTTCTTCATTTAATAACCTGTGCTGAAGCCGGGCATGATAGTGTATGCCTATAACTGTCTCAGCACTTAGGGAGGCAGTGACAGGTGGACTTCTGTGAGTTCAAGACCAGCCTGGTCTACAAAGTGAGTCCAGATAACCAATCCTAAATAGAGAAAACCCTGTCTCAAAAAAGAAGGAAGGATGAGAAGGAGGAGGAGAAGAAAATGAGAGAGAGACAGAGAGAGAGAAACAGAGAGAGAGAGACAGAGAGACAGAGACAGAGAGACAGAGAGAGACAGAGAGAGAGAGACAGAGAGAGAGACAGAGAGACAGAGAGAGAGACAGAGACAGAGAGACAGAGAGAGAGACAGAGAGACAGAGAGACAGAGACAGAGAGACAGAGAGATGGAGAGAAAAAAGAAATAACCTCCGCTGAATGATTTTTTCCTCATTAAAAATCAATTAGAAATATAAAAGTCGTAGAAGTAGAGTTGCTGCAAGAAATAATGATTTCTCCCAAAGGGCTGTCATTAAAGGAAACATTGTCCCACAAGCTTAACTTTAGTGGAGTTTATTATGCTTAATGAATGTATTACACTTAAGCTTACCAACAAAAGATACACACAAGGGGTAGAGATGGCACAGCAGTTATGAACACTTGCTGCTTTCCCAGAAGTGGTTCATAACTACATGTAATTCCAGTTCCAGGATATCTAACAAGATCTTCTGGCATCTGTAGGTACCATCATAAATGTGTGCACTCACCTACATGTGTGTGTGTGGCACACACACACACACACACACACTAAATAAATGACTAGGTAACTGACTAAGCACACGATAGATGTGCAGAGCCCTGAAACCCATGTTATGATGTTCACCTGTCAGTGGGTCATTGTGCTGGTACAGGGCAACATAATTATGAAACATAGAGCATTGTAGGCCAAACATGCAGCATCATGATGGTAAAATGGACAATTGTGACTGTACAGTACAGCATTAAAATGGCACATTGGGCTGCACATGGTGAAACACATCTTTAATCACAGTGCTTGGATGACAGAGACAGGCAGATCTCTGTGAATGCCAGGATGGCCTAGTTACACAGAAAGTTCCAGGATAGCCAGGGTATCATAATGATACTCTGTTTCAAAAAAAGAAAAAGAAAGAGGGGGGAAGAGGAGAAGAAAAAAGAAGAGAGAGAAAAGAAGAGAAGAGGAAGAAAAGGAAAAGAACAAAAAGGTTGGTACCTTATAATATTGTGTTGTTACAATACATTACAGTGGGTCATTGTAATGCCATGATGCAGCATCATGGTGGCACACTGAAGCACAGGGTATCAAAATCAATGCTTTTGAAGGCAAAAAAAAAAAAAAAAAAAAAAAAAAAAAAAGTAAAAAAGTAGCATTGTGATGTCACAATTGAGCATTGGGAAGTTACAATGCAGCATTGTGATGGATGAAACAAGGAGTATTTATGATGTCACAGTGGAACATTTTTTGTTATGGTATAGAATTATGATGATACAATGAAGCTTTGTGGTGCCACAATGCAATCATGTGATTGCACAGAAGAGCAGTGAAGTAGCATTGTGCCAGCACAACGCAGTGTAGTTATGGAATGCTAAGTGAAGGGCTCTCACAGGCCCACGCAAGGCAAACATGGTGCTGACAGCTCTAGCCCATCTCACTTCCCTCTTCTTTGCTAAACTAAAGCTAGCCACCGAGGTCTGTTCCCTTCTTTGGCCACTTTCTTATGCCTGACTAATTTCTGCAGCTGGTCACCAAGCTCCAACCATCAAAACATCAAGGTCCAGCAATCAAAAATACCATCTAGCTACCAATCAGAGCCAGGCATGGTGGTGCACACCTTTAATCCAAGCACTGGGGGTGGGGGAAGGAGGAGGGAAAGCAGGCGAATCACTGTGAGTTCGAAGCCAGCCTGGTCTACAGAGAGAGCTCCAGGACAGCCAAGGCTACACAGAAAAATCTTGTCTCAAAAAACAAACAAAAATACCCAATCAGAGCTTACCAACTCATTCTCATTCTAGCTCATTCTAAGACACACCTCCCCTTTCTCCCTCTTAAAATTAACACTTGCAGAGCTATTTGCTGCTGTTTCTGCCTTATTCCAACTCAGTAACTTGTCTCTTTGTCTTGCTTAATAAAGCATCTCTTTGTGTTTGGTTTGTGTTCGGCAAATTGGTGTTTGAGTGTGGTCTGTACCTAATCTGGGATCCAGAGAGAGTGCCTTGCAGTACACAGGTCCTTCCACTAAGTATTGTGCTTTGAAATACAGCACTGTGAAACAGAGCAGGTGCAGCATTGTAATAGTAAATGGAGCTTTGTGATATCAAAATGTAGGATCATGATGGTAAAATGGAGGGCTGTGATTACATAATGCAGCATCAAGATGCTTTATTGGAGCATCATCTTGTCGCAATAAACCACTGTGATATCAAAGTGCAGTATTGTGATAAGACAAGGAGCATTATGATATCACAATGGGACATTTTCTGACATAGTATGGCATTGTAATGGAACAATTTCCCCTGAGCATTCCAACACTAAAGGCATAAGGTATTATTGTAATGTAACAGTGCAGTGTGCTAGAATAAGGAGTATTGTGTACCACATCACAACATTGGATGGAATACTGACATGGAAATGATACATTAGATCTTTGTTATGTTAAAATGCAGCATTAATTATGACATCATAGTTGTGCAATGCAGCATTAATATGGCAAAGTAGTCATTCTGATGTCAAACTCAACATTTAATGGCACAAAGGAGCAATGGGTAGTCAAAATACAGCATTGTGATGTCACACAGAGCTTTGTGATCTCAGAAAGCAACAGGGTGGTGGTAGAAAGAATCAGAGTGATGTTTCAATAAAGCATTATGTTCACACAATACAGTGTTACGACACAATGGAGCTTTGTGATGTCACAATGAAACATGAAATATCAGGATGATCTTATAGCACAGTACTGGATTATCACAACAGAGCATTTTGGTGCCCTAATGTGATATGAAGTTGACATCACCATATAAGGCTGTGTTGGCACAACAGGTATTTGTGATGCATCAGTAGTAAAGCAGCCTTGTTATGAAAAAAAAAAAAAAGGAGGGTTTTGATGGCACAATTAGGCATGATGATGCCACACTAGATCACTGTGAGGTGACAATAGAGCACTGTGAGGACATGATAGATCTTCATGAGGTTTTTTTTATTATTACTAAAAAAGTTAAAATTTACTCCTTCTATCTATTGTCTTAGTTACTGTGATATTGCTGTGAAGAGACACCATAACAAGGGAAGCTTATAAAATAAAGCATTAGCCAGGTGGTGATGGCACACGCCTTTTATCTAAGCAGAGGCAGGTGGATCTCTATGAGTTCAAGGCCAGCCTGGCCTACAAAGTGAGTCCAGTACAGCCAAGGCTACATAGAGAAACCCTGTATTAACCCCCTTCAAAAAATAAATAAACTAAAAATAAAATAAAATAAAGCATGAATGAAGACTTACATACGGTTTCAAAGGTTAGTTCATGATCATAGTGAGAAGCATGGCAGCAGGCAGGCAGGCATTATGCTGGAGCAGTAGCTAAGAGCTTACATCTTAACTTCTGCAAGATGAAGGCAGAGGGGGCAGGGACTGGAAATGACATAGATTTCTGAAACCTCAAAGCCCATTCCCAGTGACAAATTTTCTATCATATTGAAGCATTGTGCCTGGGACATGATACATGTCTCATTGTGTCATTAAAATGCTCTGTGGCAACATCACTGTGGTACATATGTTATAATGCTTCAGAGTACCATGACAATGCTCCATTGTTCTATCAAAGTGCTCCACTGTGCCATCACCATAGTGCACTGTGTATGGTTATACTTTATTATTACAATGCTTACAATATGCAATGTTATTACAACACACTGAGACATCACAGCACTACATTATGATATTAAAGTGAGCCATCATGACATCATAAAGCTGTACTGTGATATCACAAAGCTTCACTGTGATATCATGATGCTCTATTGTGCCAATGCAATGCCCCATTTTGATGTCACAATGATTTATTGTGACACATAGTACTCTGTGTGCCATCAGAATGCTATATTTAAAAAATCACCATGGTCCTGATCATAATGCTGAATTATGACATCATAATGTCCCTTGGTGCCACGACTGTACTACACTGTAACATCACATAGCTCCGTTTTACCACCCCAGGGCTAAAGAGTATCATTGTTATGCTCCATTATGACATCACAGTAATCCACTGTGATTAGGTCATACTTTCTAATCCTTCCTAAGTGGTCCACCAACTGGGAACAACATATTAAAATATTTGAGCCTATGTGGGGCATGCTCACTTAAACCACCACATTTATAATGGGTCTATGTGACAACATTATAGAGTAACATTTTAAGGGCACAAGTGGATCTCTGTGATGACATTATAGAGTAACATTATAAAGGTACAAGTGGATCTCTGTGATGACATTATAGAGTAACAGTACAAGGGTACAAGTGAGCATTGTGATGACATAATGGAACCCTATGATGGCACAATACAATATTTTACTGCCCCAGTGCAGCACTGTGTTGGTAAAGGAGAGCATTGCGATAGCACATGGTGTATTGTGATGGGACAAGGAATATTGTGGGTCAAAATGGGTCATTGAGATGTCAATAGTATATACAGCAATCAGATGCCACAAGGGAATTTTTTTTTTTTTTTGGTTTTTTGAGACAGGGTTTCTCTGTGTAGCCTTGGCTGTTCTGGACTCGCTTTGTAGACCAGGCTGGCCTCGAACTCACAGCGATCCTCCTGCCTCTGCCTCTCGAGTGCTGGGAATGTTGGGCTGTACAATTCAGTATTGTGATAGCACAGTGGTGCACTGTCATGTTAAAATATAGCCTAGTGGTGGCATACAGTAGCATTCTGATGTCACAATGGAGTTATATGATGGCACAGAGAACTACAGTGGCACATTAGATTGCCATGATGTCATAATAGAGCATAGTGACGGCACTCTCTAGCACTGGGGTGGTAAAATGTAGCTATGTGATGTCACAGTGTAGCACAGCAATGACACAGAGGGACATTATTGTGTCATAATTCAGCATTGTGACCAATCATGGTGATGTTTAAGTTCATCATTGTGATGGAACATGGAGTACTGTGTGTCACAATGAATCACCGTGATGTCAAAATATGGCATTGCTATTGACACAATAGAACATCAGATCACAGTGGATCTTTGTAATGTCACAATGCAACCTTTGATGTCACAATGTAGCACTGTGATGCCACAGTTTAGCTGTTATGACAGAGAGAACACTGTGGTGAAAACACAGAACTTTGTAACATCACAATGCAACATTATGATGACACAAAAGAACATTGAAAACAAGAAAAATAAATAAATTAAAAATTAAAAATTAAAAAAATTTAAAAAAAGAACATTGGAATTAAAAAGTGGAGTATTATGATGGCACAAACCACCTTATAATGTCACCATACTCTACAGTGATAGCACAAGGAAGCACTGTAATAACACAATGGACAACTATGACATCACAGTGCAACATTTTTTTTTATGGCACCAGAGCTGTCAATTGCAACACTGTGATGACAAAGAAGCATTCTGATGTCATAGTTAAGAATCATGACAGGACAAAGAGTCAGATGTTATGGAGGCATTTTCTCAGTTGAGGCTCTCTCCTCTCAGATGACTTTGGCTTGTGGAAGCCAACATAACACCAACCAGCACAGTCTCCATAACACCACCTGGCTTAAAGCTCTGTGTGCACCTCAGGCTGGCCTGACACTCACTGTGTAGACAGGATTGCTTCTAACTCATAGTCTTTATGTCCCAGCCTCCTAAGTGTTGTGATTATAGGCATGCACTGTTACCAGCTCTATGTAATACTTTAAAATATAAAAAATCAAAAGTTTCAACAAAATGTAAGGTGGATCTATAGTCAGTTTTATTTAGGACTTAAAGTTCTGTAGGAGATGGAGTTTGACTTGTGGAACTCGGGACCTCATGCATGCTAGTCAGGCACTACCCCTGAGCCACATCCCTAGCCCAGGAGATAGGATTTCATATTATTATCATACACACAAAAATTATAACAAAAATGAGTTGAAGAGAACATCCAGCTCCTAGTCCCTTCCATGTGCCAATAGACATGTTTCCCAGATGGCCAATGCCTTAGTAGTACAAGAAAATTAAAATACATTTCACTTTCTCTTTGCAGAAAGTGTTTTTTAAACAACCTTGAGCATCACTAGACTGCTGTGGAGTGTTTAGCTAAAGACCCTTTAAGGTCAAGTACAAGATGGCTGAGTACATCTGCAACAATGATGAAAATGGCAGAGCCAATTAGAGCATTAGTATATCAAAGATTAGACATGAAAGAAAGCTTCAAAATCTTCTCACCCTAATCTCTTAAATTACACAGGAGAAAATTGAGTGTCGAGAACTGTGGCGGTACCAGGGTGCAGACAGAGGAATAACTTCTAATGTTCTCTAGCACAGTTGGGTAATTGTGGTGGATGAGCTTCAAAATAACTAGCCAAGAAGGTTCTGAATAAGTTCCACACAAGTATAGGATTGTTATCTGGTGTGACAGAGACGGACATTACCCTAATCTGATGATCATACATTATATACTTGTACTACAAGGTCATATCACACAAATACATACAATTACTATACATCAATTAGAAATTAAAAAAGGTTATTTTTCAAAACTTGTGACACTTCTGAGAGTTTACCATGCTTGTGAACTAACACCCAAAGCAGAGAATATGAGAGAATCCCAGGGTCAGAATCAAATGAATCTGTCTCTCAGGTCAAAGCATGCTGCGTGAGTTTCTTCTTAATGTTGGTTTTTACTACTAAATCTCTTAGGTAGGGATGAGAATATGGGCCCAAATAGATACTGTACAATCAGACCTGCATGACAGCTGAGAAATCCTGCTTGGAAGTCTTCCATTCTACTGGCTTTCATGAAGTTTGCCTGCAATCCCAGCATGCACGATTTAGGAGTTTAAGGCCAGCATGAGCTTCAAGAGACCCTGGTTTGGGCTGGAGAGATGGCTCAGAGATTAAGAGCACTGACTGCTCTTCCAGAGGTCCTGAGTTCAATTCCTAGCGACCACATGGTGGCCTACAATCATCTATAATGTGATCTAATGCCCTCTTCTGGTGTGCAAGTGTATATGCAAGCAGAACACAATATACAAAATAAATAAATAAATAAATAAATAAATAGACTCTAGTTTTAAAAAAAAATCACCAGGCATTGGTGGTACATGCCTTTAATCCTAGCACTCGGGAGGCAGAGGCAGGCAGATCTCTGTGAGTTCAAGGCCAACCTGGTCTACAAAGGAAGTCCAGGACAACCAAGGCTGTTACACAGAGAAACCCTGTCTTGAAAAATGGAAGAAAAAAAAAAGATTAAAAAAAAATCTAGGTGTGGTGGTGCACACCTGGAGAAGGAATCTCCTGTGTTTGTATGGAAGTATCACCTGTCAGTAAAAAGCGAATGGTCTATCGCTGAGGCAGGAAACGGAAGGTGGGACATCTGGCAGGCTAAAAGGATTTTGGGATAGAGAGAGGGGTGGGAGATTTTGCAAAGAAGACCTGAAAAAGGACAGATGCATAGTCCCTGAGCACAGATAAGTAGCCATGTGGTTGGCTGCAGATTAGTATAAATAGGCTGGTTTTTGGTGTTTGGTGTTTTTGAGACGGGATTTCTCTATTACACGGAGCCCTGGACTCTTTGCAGACCAGGCTGGCCTCGAACTCACAGCACTCCACCTGCCTCTGCCTCCCAAGTGCTGGGATTAAAGGCATGTGCCACCACACCAGGCTATAAATATGTTATTAAGTTATGAGCTAGTCAGAGGAGAGCCTAGCTATATGGTCTAGGTATTTGTAAGTATATTTTGAGTCTCACGAGTCATTATTCCAGGAGCTTGGGACCAAGAGGAAAAACTACCCCCAACATATACCTTAATACCATCGCTCAGTAAGCAGAGGCAAGTGAATCTCTGTGAGTTTGAGAACATCCTTATCTATGTAATGAGTTCCAGGCCAAGCAGGACCTGGTCTAGAAAAGAAAAGAAAAGAAAAGAAAGAAGGAAAGAGAGAGCCGGGCATTGTGGCGCACTCCTTTAATCCCAGCACTCGGGAGGCAGAGGCAGGCGGATTGCTGTGAGTTCAAGGCCAGCCTGATCTACAAAGTGAGTCCAGGACCATCAAGGCTACACAGAGAGACCCTGTCTCGAAGAACAAAAAAACAAAAGAAGAAGGAAAGAGAAAAGAACTCTGTGGACTGACAAACATGACCTCAATTCTTAAAAGTTCTTGTTCTCTGCCTAGATATTGCAGAATTTACTCATGGTGAACTTGAGCCCCTCTCCCTCACACCCTACCAGGTCTGTTTTGACTCAACTTCAAAGCCCAGGGCTCAGTTATAACTGACACACAGAAAAAAATCCTACTTTGAGAAAAAAAAAATGAGGTCAAATTGCTTTCTGGGTTAGTTCTATTTTTAGTCACGATGTGGCATAATTTATCCTCGTGTCAGAGGGAGCATCCGTCTGAACACACAAGATCAGTCTGTATGCATAAATTTAACAGGAGCTTCAACAGATTCTCATCAAGTGAATAAAGAAATTAACTGGATGATGATACAGTAGAAGAAAAAGGACGTAGCAAAGATGTTTCTGGAAGCACAGGCTAGTGCAACACCCGAGGCTAAGAGATTTAGGTTTCCTCATCGCTAAGGTTTTTGTAAGGTCAGCCACTGAGATTTGGATGAGGTATCCTAAAAGCTTCGCATCATAGTGAGCCTTTTGTACTTCACCTTAAACTAAAGTGTAGGGTTGGAGAGATGGCTCAGTGGTTAAGAGCGCCACCTGCTCTTCCAAAGGTCCTGAGTTCAATCCCCAGCAACCACATGGTGGTTCACAACCATCTATAATGTGATCTAATGCCCTCTTCTGGTGTGCAGGTGTACATGAAGGCAGAGCACTGTACACATAATAATAAATAAAAAATCTTTTAAAAAACACAAAAAGCCAGGTGTGGTGGCACACACCTATAATCCCAGCACTCAGGAAGCAGGGGCAGGTGGATCGCTGTGAGTTCGAGGCCAGCCTGGTCTACAAAGCAGGTCCAGGACAGGCAAGGCTACACAGAGAAACCCTGTCTCAAAACACACACACACACACACACACACACACACACACACACACACACACAAATAAATAAATAAATTAATTAATTAAAATGAACTGAAGTGTATCTGTCAATGTTAGGTTGCAGATAGTGCATAGACTCTATACCTCAGCAAAGAGCTATTTGGGCTGAAAACATTAACAGAGATTATTCACTATTGGTGACTCATATGATTTTTCATTCAATAACGAAGACAAGACATAAGCCAAATGTTTGTTTAAAACATCCATTTATTACGTATGAATGAATGCATAATCTATGTATAAATTAAATAGGATGATAACACTTCCCAGTGTTAATCCCACTGAATGAGAGTAAAAATCATCAGTCAATTTTTTTTTTTTTTGGCTTTTTTGAGACAGGGTTTCTCTGTGTAGCCTTTACCTGTCCTGGACTTGTTTTGTAGCCCAGGCTGGCCTCCAACTCACAGAGATCCACCTGCCTCTGCCTCCCAGAGTGCTGGGATTAAAGGCGTGCGCCACCACGCCCGGCTAAAAGCACTATTTCTTATGCTGGGATCTGGAGCTGCATAAAAAATAGAGTGAGCTGGATATTCATCACTCTGTTCAGGTGCGTGGGCTACATAATGAGTGAGTGCGAGCTAGCTTAGGCTACTTAGTAAGATCCTATCTGAAGTAAAAAGTGAACAGAGAAGAAAAGCACAAGTGTAGCTCAGTGATTCAATGCTTGTATTTGGCAGCATACGAAGGTCTGTAGGAAGCCACATACGAGTCAAGCATGGTGGTGCACATCTTTAACCCCAGCACTCGGGGAGGCAGAGGCAGGTGGAGCTCTGTGAGTTCATGGCCAGCCTGGTCTACAGAGTGAGTTCCAGGACAGCGAAGGCTACACAGAGAAACCCTGTCTTGAGAAATCAAACCAACCAAACAAAAACAAAATAGCACTTGGTAACAGGCATAGTAGTAACACTTTTAATCGTAGAATTCCAGAGGCAAGAGGCAGGTGAATCTCTGAGTTCAAAGCCAGCCTGGTCTACGTGGAATTCACTGCATAGATCAGACTAGTCTCAAACTCACGGAGGTCCTCCTGCCTCTGCCTTCCCAACGCTGGGATTAAGTCATGCAGTACTACAGCTAACCATCTTATTTTACCCTATAGAAGTACAACTGTCATCTCAGATACTTGAAAGGGTTGCATGTTCAAGGTCAGTCTTTTTTTTTGTTTGTTTGGTTGGTTGGTTTGGTTTTTGGTTTTTTCGAGACAGGGTTTCTCTGTGTCACCCTGGCTGTCCTGGACTGGCTTTGTAGACCAGGCTGGCCTCAAACTCGAAGAGATACACCTGCCTCTGCCTTCTGATTGCTGGGAGGCTTGTACCATCACCTGGCTCAGGGTCAGTACTGTTGGATTACTTCATTGTGAGTTTTTTTTGGTTTTGTTTTTCTGTTGTTGTTGTTGTTTTGTCTTTGAGGCACTCTCTGTGCCTAGGCTGGCCATGAACTCACAGAAATCTGCCTTACTGCCTCTTTAGTGCTGTGTAAGCACCATCACACTTCATAGAAATAGATGGATAGATGGATAGATAGATAGATAGATAGATAGATAGATAGATAAAATTTCATGAAGGGAAATGCTTGCCTAGCATGCCAAAGTCTCTGGGTTGAGGCATTGGGATGGGAGGGAGAAGAGTGAGACTGTCTAAAGTCATAGTTAACCAGAAGGTCCCAAAAACAGAAAAGGATAAAGTATTACAAGATGATAAAGGATTACAAGATGAGAGAGTGATGGGGGAAAGTGAAATCAGTACTATGATACACATAAATTTAAAATACAATGAGAGCCATTGTTTGCACACTGAAAACCAAAGTAATTAGTTAGTTAATTGATTTTAAAGATGTATTTACTTTATGCTTATCGGTGTTTTGCCTCTACATAGCTTTTATGTTCATGCAGTGCTCATAGAGGCCAGCAGAGGGCGTCAGAACCTCTGGAACTAGGTTGGCAGACAGTTTTTACCTGCCAGGAGAATCCATGCTGAGTCCTTCACAAAAGCAAGCAGAGCTCTTAATCACTGATCATCTCTCTAGCTCCAAAATTATTATTATTCTTTAATTTTTAGAAATGCATATATTTGTATAAAGATGTCAGATCCCCTGGAACACAAATTACAGACAGTTGTGAACTACTACGTGCATGCTGAGAATTGAACCCCTGGCCTCTGGAAGAGCATCTAGTGCTCTTAACCACTGAGCCATCTCGCCCATCTGCCCCCAAATTACATTTTTAAGAAGGAAAAACTGGGACTGGGGAGATTGCTCACTGGGTAAAGGCACTTGTCACATAAGCTGACAACCTGAGTTTGATCCCTGGAGCCCAAACAACAACAAGAAACAATGTGAGATTACACATGTACTAATCCTAACACGTGGAAATTGGAACAATCAGGCACTAGAGGATAGCCTCAGATACATTCTACTACAGGTTAATTATACATAGGCATAAAGCCAGTTATAAAAGCCTCAAAAACATGATCCTCAAAAATATCTTATATGCTTAGTTTGGTTTTTAAATATACTTTTTGTTGTTGTTGTTTTGTTTTTGTTTTTCGAGACATGGTTTCTCTGTGTAGCCTTGGCTGTCCTGGACTGGCTTTGTAGACCAGGCTGGCCTCGAGCTCACAGCGATCCACCTGCTTCTGCCTCCCGAGTGCTGGGACTAAAGGCGTGCGCCACCACGCCCAGCCCTAATATTATATTTATGTATTGGGAAGGGTACATCCATCAAGTGAGTATAGAGGACTGCGTAAAAGTTGAGAGAGTGAAATCCTTCCTTCCGCCATCTGGGTCACCAGGATCCGGCTCATTCCTCTCTCTTTCTTTTGTTTTTTGTTTTGTTTGTTTTGTTTTGGCTTGTTTGAGACAGGGTTTCTCTGTGTAGCCTTGGCTGTCCTGGACTCAATTTGTAGGGGAGGCTGGCCTTGAACTCACAGAGAACCACCTGCCTCTGTCTCCCGAGTGCTGGGATTACAGGTGTGCGCCACCGCGCCCAGGTCAGTACTTATTTCTCAGTACACAGTTTTGTCACCTACTGTATGACCTTTACCTTCCCTAGCTAGTGAATACCAAAGTGAACACAACTTGGTGAATCATTCATAGTCCCTTTTTTTTTTTCCGAGACAGGGTTTCTTTGTGTATCCTAAGCTGTCCTGGACTCGCTTTGTAGACCAAGCTGGCCTTGAACTCACAGCAATCTGCCTGCCTCTGCCTCTCAAGTACTGGGATTAAAGGTGTGCACCCGCCACCAAGCCTGGCTCTCATAGTACTTTTAAAAGTCATTTCTATTGTCAAGAATAACAGTAGCCAGGTGTGGTAGCTCACGCCTTTAATCCTAGCACTCAGGAGGCAGAGGCAAGTGGATCGCTGTGAGTTCGAGGCCAGCCTGGTCTACAAAGTGAGGCCAGGACAGCCAGGAGTACACAGAGAAACTCTGTCTCAAAAAATAACAAAAAAAAAAAGAAAAAAAAAAGAAAAAAGAAAAAAGAAAGAAAGAAAGAAAAAAAGAAAGTGAGATCCCAAACCTGAGCATCTTTATATTGTTTATATTGTTAAGGATGCAAACAATGTGTTTACATAGTCCATACTGTATTAGTGTTCAGCAGTTGATGACATTAAAAGCCAATGATTTCTTTTCTCAGATAGGGTAAGCAGATGTGGCAAAGAGTAAACATCCCACTCTGTTTCTCTTTTCCTTTAAGGTGAAGAGGAAGTGAGGTTGGGCTTTAGCAAAAGTGGTCAAAGAAGATTGTTCGGTGATAGCCACAGGCATGTTAGTCCTGTGGTCATTTAGAGCCAAGCAGGTCATAAGGCTGACCTCATGGGCAGAGCTCAAACAGCATAACAGATGAGTGCTATTATAGGGCGACACTGACGGATAGGATTTGCTCAAAATAGCACAATGCACCCAGCTCTTGGGGGATGGTGAGCATTTATCATTGGTGATTAATCCTTCCCAGAATCCATTTCGAAGCTAACAGGGCATTCTTTGGCACTTGTTTTTCTTTGTATGGCAGCTACAGAGAGGCACCCACTCAGAAAATATTTCCTTTGTTCTTCTATGTAAAGATTCCCCCAAGTATTTAAATAATGAACTGCTTGGTAGATTAGTCCCAGCTCCCAAACCTAACTTGGCGGTGGTGGTGTTGAGGTAGGATTTCTCTGTGTAGCCCTGGCTGTCCTGGAACTCATTCTATAGACCTGGCTGGCCTCAAACTCAGAGCTGGGATTAAAGGCATGTGCCACCATACCTGGCTTGACCCCTTTTCCAGTATGTACTTGGTTATTATAATAATTTCTTTTTCTATACTTTTATCTTTTTCTTTCTTTCCTTTCTTCTGGGAAAAATGTTACTTTTTGGGGTTTTTTTTGTTTGTTTGGTTTTTTGTTTGTTTGTTTGTTTTTTGTTTTTTTTTGTTTTTTGTTTTTTTCGAGACAAGGTTTTTCTGTGTAGTCTTGGCTGTCCTGGACTCAACTTTGTAGACCAGGCTGGCCTCAAACGCACGGCAATCGGCCTGCCTATGCCTCCCGAGTGCTAGGATTAAAGGCATGAGCCTGGCTAAAATGTTGCCCTTTTGTTTTGTTTTGTTTTGTTTTGTTTGTTTTGAAACAAAGTCTCACTATTTAGCCATGGCTAGCCTGAAACTCACTATCTAGGTCAAGCTGGTTTCAAATTTGCAATGACCAATCCTCCTGCTTCTGCCTCCTAAGCACTGGAACTGCAGAAATTTCTCCTATAAAGACACACTTTTGATTGTCTACCATAAATGTCAGCAAAGCGTTGAAAGAGATTAGATAGACATTAGTAACAATAACACATCTTAAAACCGTGAGTATAGAAACCCTGTCTCCAAAAAACAAACAAACAAACAAACAAACAAACAGCGTGAGCATATTCTCAAAAGGCTCAGGAAATGAGAGGGAGTTTTAAAACATATAACATACCACAACTGTCTAGGAGGGTTGGTAAAGTTTGGTGGCCCTGAGGATGGTGGGATAAGAACACGTAAGAGAGATAGCCGTTATGGATGCGTAAACTGAGGTGCTTCCTTATTATTTGTGCTCCTCTCTGGCAGTTACTCTTGTACCATTTGGGAGGTAGAAGCAGGAAGATCAGGAATACAAAGTCTAACTCAGTTCCTTAGTGAGTTCTAGGCCACACCAGGCTACAGAAGACCCTGTATTAAAAAACAATTGGCAGCTGGCACTCGGGAGGCAGAGGCGGGTGGATCACTGTGAGTTTGAGCCAGCCTGGTCTACAAAGTGAATCCAGGACAGCCAGGGCTACACAGAGAAACCCTGTCTTGGAAAAAAAATGGCTAAGTGTGGGATGCACACCTTTAATCCTAGCACTGGAGAGGCAAAGACAGGTGAATCTTTAAATTCAAGGCCAGCCTGATCTACATAGTGAGTTGCAGGACAACCGGGACTATGCAGAGAGTTCTGGTCTCAAACAACCAACAACAACAAACAAAAACAAAAAACAGAGAAGTGTTTTTTAATTAACTTACAAGGATTTAGGTTGCATTTGACATTTCTCAAAACAACCTTGGTTTTTGGTCCTTCTATCCCCAGCTTCATCCCTGTCCATGCCCCACACCACCACGTGTCCGCCTGCTCCCAGCATCTTCCTTCCCACATTCAAGTTAAGCAGTTGTACTTTTGCAAAAGTCCTATGTTTTTTTCACATCATCCACAAGGTGGCTCACAACAGCCTGTAATTCCAGCTCCAAGGAATCAAGAGCATTCCTTTAGCCTTCACTGGCACCTGAACCCACGTGGTATACATGAATTCCCATGGGCACATCCACATAGACATGACTAAAAACATTTTAAAGATCAGGGCATGAGGGAAAAGTACAGATTTTGGCTTTCGCTTTCTGACAGTGGGTCAGCCACTCAATTTAAGTAGGAAATGGTTTATTATAGTTCTGCCCTTATTTCCTGAAAACTAGTATGCAGCATTTCTTAGAAGACATCAGACCATTGATATTTTTAATACTAGCAGCACACTGTGACACATACTTGTAATCTCAGAGGTCTGAGGCCGGTCTGTCTACATGGTGGTTTCCAGGCCAGACAGGGCTATAGAAGAAGATCCTAGCTCAAAACTAAGGTGGAGAGGAACTGGGAGGTAGAGAGGGAGGAAAAACCATAATCAGGATATATTATGTGAGTAAAAAGTCTATTTTCAGTAAAAGGAAAAATGATTTAAAAGTAAGATTAATGGCATGACTTTATTTTGGGTATTTTGGTTTGGCTTTTTTGTTTGGTTGTTTAGCAGTTTTTTTTTGTTGTTGTTTGTTTTTATTTTGAGATAGGGTCTCTCTGTGTTAGCCTTGGCTGTCCTGGACTCGATTTGTAGACTAGGCTGGCCTCGAACTCACAGCAATCTGCCTGCCTCTGCCTCCCAAGTGCTGGGATCAAAGGCATGCACCACCACGCCCAGCCCTTGTTTTGTTTTTTAATAGCCCTTGGCTGTCCTAAAACTTACTTTGTAGACCAGGCTGGTCTTGGATTCAGACACCTGCCTGCCGCCTCTGGCTCCTGAGTGCTAGGACTAAAGGCGTGTGCCATCACCACCCAGCTCAATGACAAGCGTTTGTATCTAGCATCCTTGGAAACACATCTTTGCCAACTCCACAATCCTAGAATGAGAGTGGGATTGTAAGAACCAAACACAGGCTATAATTGAGATAACTTTGTTTGTTTGTTTGTTTTTCTTGTTGGTTGGTTGGAGACAGGGTTTCTCTGTATAGCCTTGACTTTTCCTGGAACTCACTCTGTAGACCAGGATGGCCTTGAGCTCACAGAGATCCAACTGCCTCTTCATCCCAGAGTGCTGGGATTAAATGTGTGCACCACCACCTGCCTGTTTGCTTAAACTCATGCTTGTTTTTAATGCCTCTATTTCTCAAATGTTGGTATTACAAATGTGCACCACTAGACCAGCTGAAGGAGTTTTCTTCTTCCTACCTTCTTTCCTTTTTTTTTTTTAAACACAGAGTCTCAAGTAGCCTAGATGGAACTGGATTTTCCTGTGTAGTCAACCTTGACCTCCTGATTTCCTACTTTCATCTGCTGAGTGCAAAAATTAAGGCGTTTTCCACCCTGTCAAACTTGAGTCAACTTTCGAAGCAAGAAAATTAAACAGTCATAGGAATCCATGTGTTTTCAAGACCATACTTAAATGGCATTCTATTTTAAAGATCATGGAAAAGCAGATTGTTGAGATCCCAGATGAAGCTGGGAGTAATGAGGATGTATTTTAGCTGTTAGAGGACTCGGCAACCAAGCACAAAGCTATGGGCGGGATCACCAGCATCACAGAAACTAGGTGTGATGGCTTACAACCCCTGCAGTCCTAGCACTCAGCCAGCACTCAGGAAGTGGAGGCAGGAGGATCAGGGGCAGTTTATGCGAATCTGTCTTTTTTTTTTTTATTAATTTATTCTTGTTACATCTCAATGGTTATCCTTTCCCTCCCTCCCATTTTCCCCTTGTTCCCCTCCCCTATGACTGTTCCTGAGGGGGATTACCTCCCCCTGTATATGCTCATAGGGTATCAAGTCTCTTCTTGGTAATCTGCTGTCCTTCCTCTGAGTGCCACCAGGTCTCCCCCTCCAGGGGACATGGTCAAATGTGAGGCACCAGAGTACGTGAGAAAGTCATATCCCACTCTCCACTCAACTGTGGAGAATGTTCTGACCATTGGCTAGATCTGTCAGAGACATCCACACCCATGCCCTCAGATGTGTCTAACTTTTGTTTGTTTGTTTTTGGTTTGCATTTTGGAAACGGTTTTTGTAGCCTTGGCTGTCCTGGGCTCCCTTTTGTAGACTAGGCTGGCCTTGAACTCACAGAGATCCACCTGCCTGTGCCTTTGTTGAGTGCTGCGATTAAAGGCGTGAGCCACCGCGCCTGGCTGTCTTACTTCTTTTAATCCCTCTTTCTTTCTTTTTGGTTTATTTTCAAGACGAGAGTTTCTCTGTGTAGCTTTGGCAATCGTGGACTCACTTTGTAAGCTCACAGCGATCCACCTGCCTCTGCCTCCCGAGTGCTGGGATTAAAGGCATGCACCACCACGCTGGCTTCCCTCTTTTTTTTTTTTTTTTTTCCTTTCTTTCTTAAGCCTACATTAAAATTTATTTAATAAACACCTCACAAAAAGAATCTATTTATCCAATAGAGAGCATTCCTGAAATAGGATTATTATCATTTGGGGGTAGGGGTATGTGTGTGTGGGTGTGTGTGTGTGTGTGAAGTAACCTCACTGTAGCCCAACCTGGCTTCAAACTCACAATAAACCTTCTGCCCCACTTCCCTAGTGCTAAAATTACAGACATTAGCCACTATGCCCAGCTGGAAATAGAATCACCCTTTGAATAATCACTTGGAGGGAATAGTAGTTGAGGCAGGAAATAGCTGAGGGAGCCAAGGACCATGTGGTTTAGGGTAAGAAAACTCTAATTTCTTAGATACATTATCAAAATTATCAGTGAAGGGATAATTGCACCCATAGCCTTCTTTTGTAGACTTCTCTATGGAACATGAATTATAGATATTAACAACCTGGTTGGGTATCACCACCTGGTTTGGTATAATCACTACTTTAATAAAATGTGCTATTGGAAAGACAGGGGGTATTTCTGATATGAAGTGAAATTACAAGGAAAGGCCTTACAATCATGTCTCAAACAATACATTCTTAAAAACCGCAGCTCACCATCTTTAATCATTGGGGAAATGTAAATTAAACTAAACTGAGATTCCAACTTCATCACACACAGTTTGAAAGGCTACCAGCCAGAAGAAACATGACAGCAAACGCTGGCGAGGGTGGAGGGAAAGAAGCCTTTTATACTGCTGGTGAAGATGTAAATCTGTGCCTCTATGAAAGTCAGTGTGGAACATCCCCAAAGTAAAAAACAGAACTACCAGACAACCCAGGTACCCCCCTCTTTTGAATACACACCTGAAGTAGTTCATGTCAATAAACCACAGAGACTCTAGTACATCCGTGTTTACTGCCACACTAGTCACAATAGCTTGTCAAAGAAGTGGTGGTGGTGATGGGGTTCTAGGTTGCTGACCTATTGCTGGGGACATTGTTCAGAAAGAGGCATATGTGCAGGTGAGAGTCCTCAACTAAACCGGGCATGATGGCTCATGCCTTTAGTCCCAGCACTTGGGAGGAGGGGCAGGCAGATCTCTGTGAGTTTGCAGCCAGCCTGGTCTACAAAGACAACCCAGGACAGCCAGAAACCCTGTCTCCAAACAAACTAGAGAGAGAGAGTCCTCGGCTGTCAAGTGTATTAGTAAAAGGTGTGTGCGTGTATAGCCCAGACTAAGTGGAGACCCAGATTGCTAAACTATTTCCTATGTTTGCCTGTCTTTAAAACAGATTATCCAGCACTTGGGAGGCAGAGGCAGGCGGATCACTGTGAGTTCAAGGCCAGCCTGGTCTACAAAGCGAGTCCAGGACAGCCAAGGCTACACAGAGAAACCCTGTCTCAAAAACCAAAAAAACCAAAAAAAACAAAAAACAAAAAAACAACCGATTTAAAAAAAAAAAAAAAAGCCATGTGTGGTGTCGCACACCTTTAATCCCAGCACTCTAGAGGTAGAGGCAGGTGGATCACTGTGAGTTCAAGGCCAACCTGGTCTACAAAGTGAGTCTAGGACCAAGGATACACAGAGAAACCCTGTCTCAAACAAACAAACAGATTACAGTGGGGTGGAGAGATGGATCAGCAGTTAAGAGCACTTGGTGCTCTTATCAAGTTTGGTTGCCTGCCCCACATTAAGCACTCCTCAAACACCTGTAACTATCTTGAAGGCCTTTCTTCTGGCCGATGTGATGCCTGCACATATATGTAAATAAACATATACATAAACAAATAATAACATAGATATTAAAAAGGAATGAAAATGCTGTCGGCGAGGGTTAGGGGGGAGCTGGAGAGATGGCTCAGTGGTTAAGAGCACAGCCTGCTCTTCTAAAGGTCCTGAGTTCAACTCTCAGCAACCACATGGTGGCTCACAACCATCTGTAATGTGATCCAATGCCCTCTTCCAGCCTACAGGTGTATATGCAACCAGAGCACTGTATACATAATAATCAATAAATAAATCTTTTTTTAAAAATGCTGTCAGGAAACCCATTACTTCGTACGCTGCCTTACTTTTGTTTAACATGTGAGTGTGTGCTGGGGCACTGGGTCCAGGATAGCCCCGTACACATACACAGATATGTAGGATCTCAAGATGCTCAAGTCTTCTAAGCAACATGGGAAAGATCCTAACCACAATCTTCTGTAGTCTCCCCTGAGCCCCCACCATCCTTTTTTTTCTTTTGATACAGAACTTCACCATGTAACTCTACAACTCACAGAGATCTACCTTCCTCTTTCTCTCCCATGTGCTAAGATATTATAGGCATATGCTATGTCTGACTCTGCATTCTCACTTTCATCATGAGTGGTGCTTAGTGTAATGTGATGATGTATAAGCAGAGAACAAACTGGGTTGTTTAGGGAATGATGATAAGGAAACAAGTCTGCACACTTTTAGTTCAGATTAGAACCAAAGAATAATTTGCCATTATACAACAGTGTGGTGTTGGGTTTCTGCAGTGCAATTCTAAGCTCAGGGGCAGACTAAATGCTAAATAAAGGTGGCCCCCTCCCTCTATTTTAAATGTCCAATTAAGAGCTCTTCCTTTTTTTTTCTTTCCTTTCCTCCCTTTCTTTGTGTGTGTGTGTGTGTGTGTGTGTGTGTGTGTGTTGTTGTTGTTGTTGTCATGTGGCACAGTCTAGCAACAAAACCATAAAATCACTATGTAGTCCAATCTGGCCTCAACTTGCCATTTGCTCTATGTGCAGAAGACCGTGTGCACTTTCCCCTCTCTCTTCCACCTTTCAGGTCCTGGGGTTCCCATCTGACATAATCTGTACCCATCTATACATGTATAGCCCTGTACGTGCTACTCAGTATGAGAGCAAGGCCGCTTCTCTTTCCAAAAGGATATTAATGCAGAAGTTATTACAGTTAAACCATTCTTATTCATTGCTCTTGAGCCCTGGGGTTAGAGCTGAATAGGCCCATTCACTGGCTCCCCTTCCTCGAGTAAGGTACTTTCATCTGTGCAGTGTACACCCCTGCCTTTCATTTGTCTAAGTTCCCATCCGTAGTATCAGAATGGCGCTGTTCTAGTTGTTCTATGCCATGACAAACACAGAGACTGTCTCCTTTAAGGAGTATTAACAGACCTCGAATGAACACATATAAGCCTGGACTAAACAGAAACACTATATCTCATACAGTTAATATATACTAAGAAAAAAAAGAAAGAAGGGGCCAGGTGTGGTGGTGTACACCTTTAATCCCAGCCCTTGGGAGGCAGAGGCCAGCGGATCTCTGTTGTTAAACTTAGGTCGTCTAAGTTTAATCCCTGGAAGCCCATTTGAGAGACAGAGTCCAAAGTCGATGTAAAAGCAAGGGAGTTTATTAGCCAAGACACATTGGGGTCCACCAAACTCCAAAGAGATGGGAAACTTCATTCTGTAATGGCAGAGGGTCTAAATACCATCTCACAGAGCCAGAACTCAGTTATCAGATGATAGGCTAATAATTGGTGACCTTTTAGGTGAATGGGGTCTGAGGTAGTAAATTCTAGGTGGGGGAGATAGCTTTCAGGTACACGGGGTATAAAGTAATAAATTCTGGGGCCAGGGTTGAGGTGGAGGCTAGTGGAGAATCTTTAACTCAACTTCCTCGGTTTGTTCCTGTTTCCAGCCTGCAATTCTCAGCTTGTTCACTCAGCTGGCAAACGCTGGGTCCAAGCCTCCTAGAATATTGTTTTTTTTTTTTTTAATTTATTAATTCATTCATATTACATCTCAATTGTTATCCCATCCCTTGTATCCTCCCATTCCTCCCTCCCTCCCATTTCCCCCTTACTCCCCTCCCCTATGACTGTGACTGAGGGGGACCTCCTCTCCCTGTATATGCTCATAGGGTATCAAGTCTCTTCTTGGTAGCCTGCTATCCTTCCTCTGAGTGCCACCAGGCCTCCCCATCAAGAGGACGTGGTCAAATAGGGGGCACCAGAGTTCATGTGAAAGTCAGTCCCCACTCTTCCCTCATCTGTGGAGACTGTCTTATCCCTTGGCTAGATCTGGGTAGGGGTTAGATGTTTACTGCACGTATTGTCCTTGGTTGGTACCATAGTTTGAACAGGACCCCTGGGCCCAGATCTGCCCATCATAATGTTCTTCTTGTAGTCTTGTTTCTTTCTTTTTTTTTTTAATCTTTAAAAAAATATTTTATTTAATTTTAATTTTTTTATGTGCATTGGTGTGAAGATGTCAGATCTTGGAGTTACAGATACTTGTGAGCTGCCATGTGGTTGCTGGGAATTGAACCCAGGTCCTTTGCAAGAGCAGGCAATGTTATTACCCACTGAGCCATCTCTCCAGCCCTGTAGTCTTGTTTCTTTAGCTGACACTATCACTGCTGAGACCAGGCCATCTAGAGTTTCACACTGTGAGTTTGAGGCCAGCTTGGTGTACAAAGTGAGTCCAGGACAGCCAGAACTACAATAGAAACCCTGTCTTGGAAAAGCAAAGAAACAAAATAACCCAAAACCAACCAAACAAAAACAAAAAAAAAAAGGAAAGAAAGGAAATGGATGTGATCGTGCATGCCTAATCCCAGCACTCAGTGAGGCAGAGGCAGGCAGATCTCCGAGTTCGAGGCCAGCCAGGTCTACAAAGTGAGTCCAGGACCCAAGGCTACACAAAGAAACCTTGTCTTAAAAAGAGAGAGAGAGAGCCGGGTGTGGTGGCGCATGCCTTTAATCCCAGCACTCCGGAGGCAGGGGCAGGTGGATCGCTGTGAGTTCGAGGCCAGCCTGGTCTACAAAGTGAGGCCAGGACAGCCAAGGCTACACAGAGAAACCCTGTTTCGAAAAACCAAAAAAAAAAAAAAAAGAGAGAGAGAGAAAGAGAGAGCGAGCCAGGTGTGGTGGCGTATGCCTTTAATCCCAGCACTTGGGAGGCAGAGGCAGGTGGATCGCTGTGAGTTCGAGGCCAGCCTGGTCTACAAAGCGAGTCTAGGACAGCCAAGGCTACACAGAGAAACCATGTCTCCAAAAACCAAAAAAAAAAAAAAAAAAAAGAAAGAAAGAAAGAGAGAGAGAGAGAGAGAGAGAAGCAGCTGAAAAGTGGTTCAGTAGTTAAGAGTGCTTGTGATCGATAAAGAAAAGCCAGATGTGGTGGCACATACACTTAATTCCAGCACTCAGGAAGCAGGTAGATATCTATGAGGCCAGTTTTGTCTACATAATTCCAGGATAGCCAGAGCTACAAAACAGACAGAACTTGTCTCAAAAAAACAAAACAGAACGAAACAAAAAAACTTGCTATTCTTCTAGAAAATTCAAGTTCAGTTCCCAACATCATATCAGGAAGTTCTCAACCACTCTAGCTCAAGGGGATCCACCACCAGTCTGTCCTCTACAGGCACTCTCAAGATTGGCTGGGAAAGATGGGTTCACTGGTGAAGTAGTGTCATGAGAGGAAGTAACCAACCACTTTTGATATTTATAGCCTGCTGGATGACCAGAACCTGTTCCTGACTGCATTAACCAAGCCAAAAGCCTAAGGTGCGATAGTCACAGGTCCTGAGGGAGAACCTAGCACTATCAGTCTGCTAAATGGATATAGTAATAACTCATCTCTAAGTTTTTTGTTTTGTTTTTTTGAATCAGGGTTTCTCTGTGTAGCCTTGGCTGTCCCGGACTCACTTTGTAGACCAAGTTGGCCTCGAACTCAGAGATCCACCTGCCTCTGCCTCCCTAGTGCTGAGATTAAAGGTGTGTCTCTAAATTCTTATATTTATACCAACCCTCATCAGATCTCGGTTTTGTAATAAATAGTGATTAGTACAGAAGCCTACCCCTAGTTAATATACAGAGAATAAAAAAATGTGGAGTGCTAAGCTATAAACGGAAGGTCTGTGCCTCACACAGCTCCTGTCCTCCACTGCTCAGGAATCAAAATATTTTGGGAAAAGGCTTAGAAGGATTATAAGAGCCTGAGAAAGGAGATGTGTGCAGAGGAACAGTATTTGCCAGACGTGACAGGGTATTTGCACACGAGCTCATAGCAGCTGGGAGTGCACATACAAGGTCAAGCCACCCAAATCCCAGCATAGACTGGACAGGAACTGTCTTACTGTACTTGAGGAGCTGTTTGCAATCGATAGCTGCTAGAAGTCAAGTGAGACATTAGTATTTCATTTTTCTTGGGGGAAGGGGCTGTTGCTATTCAGACACGGTTTCACTGTATAGCCCTGGAACTAGTTATGTAGACCAGGCTGGCCTTGAACTCATAATGCACATAGCTATGCCTCACCACTGCACAGCAAGGCATAATATTTCTAAGCTTTCTCCTTTTACCTTTTGATTTTTTAAGTCATTTATGTATACAGTGCTCTGCCTGCATATATACCTGCACACCAGAAGAAGGCATGGGATCTCATTATAGATGGCTGAGAGCCACCATCACATGGCTGTTGGGAATTGAACTCAGGTCCTCTGGAAGAGCAGTCAGTGCTCTTAACCTCTGAGCCATCTCTCCAGTCTTACCTTTGGTGTTTAAGATTTATTATGTATACAACGCTCTTGCATGTACACCTGCAGGCCAGAAGAGGGCATCAGATCACATTATAGATGGTTGTGAGCCACCATGTGGTTGCTGGGAATTGAACTCAGAACTTCTAGAAAGAGCAGTCAGTGCTCTAAACTGCTGAGCCATCTCTCCAGCCCTTATCTTTGGACTTTTGAGACAGAGTCTTTCCTGTCAGGTGCTGGGTGAATGCTGCCAACTCAGGCTTCCTTTTGTAGTCTGGCTACTAGCCCTGGTTGGAATAGAATTCACTGTATAGACCAGGCTGACCTTTGAAAACTTTCAGAAATTCCCTTGCCTTTACCTCCCAAGGGCAGGTTTTGTAGGCATGCACCACCCCCACCCTTGCTCAGAACATTTGCAAATTCTTTGTGTTTTAAATTTAAGTCTTCGCCAGGCAGTGGTGGCGCATGCCTTTAATCCCAGCACTTGGGAGGCAGAGGCAGGCAGATCACTGTGAGTTCAAGGCCAGCCTGGTCTACAAAGTGAGTCCAGGACAACCAAGGCTACACAGAGAGAACCTGTCTCGAAAAACCAAAAAATATAAAATAAAAAATATAAGTCTTCATAGAAGAAACTTGGTAAGAAAAAGAGATAACCTAAGAGTAGGGTTTTGAGGGAGGAGCTTTTTTCTGGTTTTTTGAGACAGGGTTTCTCTGTATAGGCTTGGCTGCCCTGGACTCTTGTAGACCAGGCTGGCCCTGAACTCAGAGATGTGCTTGCCTCTGCATCCCAGTGCTGGGATTAAAGGTGTGTGCACCACCAAGCCTAGCTGGGAGGAACTATTTTCAAATCCTTAGCATAACCTTTATCTTGAGACAGTGCTGCTCTGCGGTGTAGTCTAAGCATGGTGGTTTATATTGGTAGCCCCAGCCAGTCAGGATGCTGAGGTATGACGACTGGATCCTGAGTTCAAAGGCCAGTATGGGACAGCATATTGGGAAAATGGGTAAGTTTGTTTGTTCCTGACTTTCAGCAATCTTTCTTTTGTTTTGTTTTGCTTTGTATTTGTTTTTTGAGACAGGGTTTCTCTGTATAGCCTTGGTTATCCTGGACTCACTTTGTAGAACAGGCTAGCCTCAAATTCACAGCAATCTGCCTGCCTCCGCCTCCCCAGTGCTAGGATTAAAAGTGTGCACCACCATGCCCTGCCCACTTTCAGCAATCTTTTGCATTACTGAGAGTGCCAGTGATGAGTTAATCCATTGCCTGGCATGGACTCAAGTTCGCCATCCTCCTGTCTCAGCTCCCTGCATACTAAAATTATATGGCATTGAGACGGGTATAGTGGCAGAGGCCTATAAGCCCAGCACCCTGGGAGGCAGAGGCTAGCCAGGGCTACAGAGAAACCTTGTCTCAAAAAAAAAAAAAAAAAAAAAAAAAGTCATTAATGACATAAGGAATCTGATCTCTATAGCTTACTTTAAGTGACTTAGCATTAAACATATTCATATGCACTGTGACTTGTACATCTAAGATGGGAGACAGCAGTAGAGACAGGAACTAAGAATAAAGAACCACTGAGCTGGGCTCACCTGTAATCCCAGCACCGAGGAGGCAAAAGAAGAATAAATTCCAAGGCCAACCTGGGTTAGAATGAGACCTTGTCAAAAGCCAGAAGGAAACAAATGCCAGGCTGAGGATTATCCCGAATATGAAGTACTTGAATAGCACCCAGAAAGCGGGCGTGTGGATGCACACCACACCAGCACTAAGTAGGTAGAAAGGTCAGAATTTCAAAGTCAACCTTGGCTACAAGAGCGTGTTAAGCTATGGAAAGCTCAAGATGCTAGGAAATGTCACTGCCATGTGCCTACAATGTGGGTACAGTGGCACACCTTTAAAATCTGGAATTATGAGAAGCTGACGTAAGATCAAGAGCTTGGCATCAACCTAGGTCACAAGGTCGAGGCACAAAAACCAAAACTGTCTCAAACCTATGCACAAGGCTGAAGAGACACCAAGGCATGCTTGTGAACTTGGGAGACCAACCTGGGCTCTACAGAGTCTCTATCCCTTCCATACAATTACAACTGGGGATGTAACTGTGTGTGCTACTGGCTAGAACCTCCAGGTTGAATGCCCAGCACTGCATGAACTCTTATCTGGTGGCACACAAATCTGTGAATGCCAGCACTTAGGAAAGGAAGGCACAAGGATCAAGGCTAAGTCATCACCATTCAGTCAAGGAGATGGGAGGGGTTCACAGGGCCCATGCTCTTCCTGGGGAGCTACGGTCAGTTGATGACTGCCTGGGCATGGGGAGTCTCCAATTGTTTAATCAATGTGTTGCCTGTGCGCTGGTAAATAGCTCAGTACTCATGTCTATGGTCAGGGGCCCTGGAGATAGAATTGGTGGGATTAAGACTGTGATAAGAGAAGGTAGGGATAATGAGCGAGATCAGAGTAGGAAATGTTAAGTAATATATTTGTTTTCGTTTTTTGAGACAGGGTCTCTCTGTGTAGCCTTGGCTGTCCTGGACTCACTTTGTAGACCAGGCTGGCCTCGAACTCAGAGATCCGAGTACTGGGATTAAAGGCACGGGTCACAATTTTTTTAAATTAAAATATTCAAGGCTAGCCTGTGCTGAATGAGATACTTGTCTTAAACATATAAAAACAAGCCGGGGTGTGGTGGCACACACCTTTAATCTCAGCACTTGGGAGGCAGAGGCAGAAAGATCACTTTGAGTTCAAGGCCAGTAAGTCTACAGAGAAACCCTGTCTCGAAAAACCAAAAAGAAAAACAAACAAACAAACAAAAAACCCTTAAATAAATAAATACAAGAAATCACTCAAAGACATAGATATCTTACATGTATATTGCTATATAAAAGCCAATCTGAAAGGCAGCATTATATGATTTCAAAGGTATGGTATTCTGGACACTTGTCAACACCTACAGAGTGTCTACCACAAGCAATGAACTCTATACTACAGTCAGTATTATGTCAGTACTGGTTAGGCATGTAATCCCCACAATTTGGAGAACCACCACAAGTTATAGCTAGCCTGGTTTACCTAGAAATCCTAGGCCAGCTAGAGTTACACAATAAAGCCTTACTCAGAAACAAAGAAAAAAAGAGGGGCTAGAGAGATGGCTCAGAGGTTAAGAGCAGTGGCTACTCTGCCAGAGGTCCTTAGTTCAATTCCTGGCAACCACATGGTGGTTGACAACCATCTTTACTGAGATTGGGTTCCCTCTAAAAAAATAAAAATAAGCCGGGCGGTGGTGGCGCATGCCTTTAATCCCAGCACTCGGGAGGCAGAGGCAGGCGGATCGCTGTGAGTTCGAGGCCAGCCTGGTCTACAAAGGGAGTCCAGGACAGCCAAGGCTACACAGAGAAACCCTGTCTCAAAAAAAAAAAAAAAAAAAAAAAAAACCAAAAAAATAAAATAAATAAAAATAAAGGGCTGGGCGTGGTGGTGTACACCTTTAATCCCAGTATTTGGGAGGCAGAGGCAGGTGGATCATTGGTCTACAAAGCTAGTCTTGGACAGCCAAGGCTACACAGAGAAACCTTGTCTTGAAAAACAAAAACAAAAACAAAAGAGTACTTTCTGCTTTCCTAATTTGAAATTGTTTCTGCTAACCATACCCTCCCCCTCCCCAGGGGTAGAAAAAACCCTGTGGAAAAAAAGTGCAGCAAAATCAACCCATTAAAACAATCATTTCCTAAATAGCTAAGCCTTTAACCAAGTCCAACATAAAGCCATGATGAGATGCCAAAGACTTTAGAAGTCAGCAAGGTGTTATTAGATGGATGTTGATTTGTATGCACTTCTCCACTGTACTGTTAGTAGCAGGAGGAGAGACTTCTGAAGACAAGATGTCCGGTATTTCTCGACATTATAGGGAACACAGACTGCTTCTCTTTGGTTCTTCCAACCCTTTCAGGTCAGAACAAAACCCTGACTTGTCTGAGGGGGTACATGTAGAGGTAGGTCAGTGTTCTTCTTTGCACGTTTCCTCTTTCCTTCACTTGTAAGATTTCTCATCATCTTCTTATTGCTGTAAGACAAATGTTGAAAGAATTGTAAAAGAAGTTGCTTGGGGGTAAAACTCAGTTTTCCCTTCCTTCACAAAACCTAGTTTTCCCTTCACAAAGATAAAAGCTGGGTGTGGTGGCATCTGGGAGGGAGGCAGAAGCAGGCAAGTGAATCTCTATTGAGTTTGGAGTCAGTCTGGGACCTTATCTCAAAACCAAACCAAAAGGAACCCATTTGGCTGGGTGTGGTGGCCCACGCCTTAAATCCTAGTACTCAAGGCAGAGGCAGGCGATGGCTATGGGGCTAGCTTGATCTACAAAGAGTTCCAGGACAGCCAAAACCATTACACTGAGAAACCCTGTCGACACCCGGCCCCGCCCCCCCCAAAAAAAGAAGACTGAGAATAAGCCACACTTATGGAATTCTAAGTTGCTTCCTATTTCTTTTCTTTTTTTTTTTTTTTTTTTTTTGAGACAGGGTTTCCCTGTGTATCCCTGCCTGTCCTGGCCTCCCTTTGTAGACCAGACTGGCCTCAAACTCACAGGCAATCTGCCTGACTCTGCCTCCCGAGTGCTGAGATTAAATGGGATTAAAGACATGCGCCACCAGGGCTTCCTATTTCTACCTGATCTATATGGCAAAGTAAGGATAGAGGGTGTTTTCCCTCTGGTTTCTATTCAGTTATTCAGGAAATTCATCTAGACATTTTGCTTTTTCCATTTCCAATGCCTAGAGAGATACTAAGGGGTTACCTTTGGACACATTCAGGACACAGCAGATTGTCTTCCACACCTGGTGCTGGGAAAATACAGGCTGGTAACAGGAAGAGAGAAATCATCCTTTGGGAAGTGTCTGGAACCCAGGTCTGACCAGCATGGAATTGTAGGTGAACCCAGCCTTTCCTGTCTGCGGGGAGATGTTTGCCATGGACAACACACCATCTGCATCCTGGGTAGCAGAAACAAGCAAAGAGAAACATCAAGGTCAAGAAAACTCTCCACCACCTCTCAGGAAGCTACTCTCGAATTTGCTATCCTAAATTTTGCTAAATCAGATGCATCTTCTGATGGCTCATAAACTGATGGAATCCTTAGGTAATGGGCATTGGAAAAAATAAACGCATGGAAAACTGCTCAGATGACAGTTTCTTCTTTTTTCTTTTTCCCCAGACAGGGTTTCTCTGTGCAACAGCCTTGGCTATTCTGGACTTGCTTTGTAGACCAGGCTAGCCTCAAACTCTGCCTGCCTCTGCCTCTCTTAGTGCTGGGATTACAGGCGTGTGCCTCCCTGTCCACTCACATAACAGTTTCTAATGACAGGAATCTTAGTTGCTATGAAGAATGCTTGCTTTTGTGCTCAATAGTTTGCTAAATGGTTTAAATATATTAATACATTTATTATGCATACTAGGATTTTCCTATAATCAGGGAGGTAGCTAGTATTTGTGGTATTAAATACCATTTTATCCAATGAACTTGTACCAGTATTCTGACAGCCCACTTGTCTGTATGTAGTAAACTGCCTTGTTCTCATCTGACTTAAAAAGCCATGACTGTGCCAGCACTTGGGAGGCAGAGGTAGGTGAGTCACTATGAGTTCAAGGCCAGCCTGGTCTACAAAGCAAGTCAAGGACAGCCAACCCTGTCTCGGAAAACCTAAATAATTAAATAAATTAATTAAATAAAATTTAAAAAGTGGCTTTCTTCTCAAAAGCAACCTGGAGGTTCAATACAGTTCTCAAACTTTCAAAAATCACATAGGAGCACAAAAGAATCTGGAGGGCCAATGCAATCTTCAGCAACACAAAGAACTGATGGGCATCTGATTAAGTTACACCACAGAGCCATATTAACTAAGGTGATGTGGTCCTGGCATATAGATTAATGGAATAGACAGACATAATGAACCCGTGTAGCTATGGCCACACAAATATTTTTGTTGTTTGTTTATTTGCTTGCTTGCTTGCTTTTTTTTGTTTGTTTGGTTGGTTGGTTTTTCAAGACAGGGTTTCTCTGTGTGGCCTTAGCTGTCCTGGAACTCACTCTGTAGACCAGACTGGCCTCAAACTCATGGAGAATCACCTGCCTCAGCCTGGTGAGTGCTGGGATTAAAGGCATGTGTCACTGCTTCCTGGCTTGGCCACATGAATTTTGATGCAGATGCCACAAATACACACTGGAAAAAAGAGCCTCTTAGATGAATGGTTCCCGAAAAATCAGATAGCCACATATTGAAGATTTCCTGACTCTGTACGAAACTCAATTCGAAATGGATCAAAGACTTATACATAAGATGTGAGACTGCAGAGGCAGGCAGATCGCTGGGAGTTCGAGGCCAGCCTGGTCTACAGAGTGAGTCCAGGACAGCCAGGGCTACACAGAGAAACCCTGTCTCCAAAATAAAAAAAAAAAAAGATGTGAGACTGTTAGAGGAAAATGAAAAAACTTCTTTGCCAGCTATACATACATATCAGAATATCTAGAATATATTAATATATTGTATTCACTATTAACCACCCCCCTTTCTTGTAAACACTCTTACTATCTAACAGTCATTGTGTATCAGTAGAAGGGGGAAAAAGTCCTGGGGCTGGAGAGATGGCTCAGTGGTTGAGAACACTAACTGATCTTCCAGAGCATCCAGGTTCGAATCTTAGCACCCACGTGGCAACTCACAACAGTAGCAATGTTATAGTTATGAAGTAGCGATGAAAATAACTTTATGGATGAGGGTCACTACACAAGGAACTGTATTAAAGTGTTGCATCATTAGGAAGGTTGAGAACCACTGCTCCAGTACTGCTTGAGATGTAGTCTTTGATCACCCAGCTTGTCCTTGACCTCACCATAAAGTGAAGGATGACTTTGACCTACTGACCTACCGGTCTCTACCTCCCTGGAATTACTCATATGCACCACCCTAAAGTCTTCAGACTTAAGGCTTGCTGCTTTATGGTCTTTCTGATGTTAACTATGCTTGTAAAGAGTAGTACCCACACCTTTCTGTTGGGCTTACCATTGTCTTCAGACAGAAAGGCCCCTACTGATTGTGGAAGCTGACGGCAATTCACAGCCTTGGGCTGAAATGCTTTCATGGCAATTTTTCCCCAGGCTGCAAACACAGACTCTCGAGCTGAAGTTAGAACTTCCACTACACCACTCTCGCTTTGCTTCTGACTGTTGTAGCTTGCTGGAGGCCTGGGAGCTCTGGTAGCTGAGATCTTGGGTCTCTTGGGAGCTGGCTTCATTCTGGCCTCAAGAGATGTGTCAGGAATATGCTGCAAATGAAATTCACCAGTATTCAAAAGGGCTCGGGGCTGTAGTGCATATTTCCTGGCAGAGTATGGACATTTTGAAACAGCCCTCTCAATTGCCGTTCGCAACAGGGAGAAAAATGTGGTAAGTTAAAAGCACAGATTGGGCTAGAGAGAAGCAGGGAAGATCGTGATAGACTGGAGTTAGGAGTGCAGCAACAATGTGTAATGAGCTGGGCATCTCCAGAATTGCCTGCTATAAACTCCTAAGGGGCTAGAGACAGGATGTTGCTATCTGGCTTTTAGAACAGCAGAGAAAACTCAAGTGCCTCAAAGGAGTAGGCACACTGATAGGACACCAAAAGCCTTCCTCTGGTCTCCATGTGCACAATGGTACGTGGATCTGCTCACACTGAAAAAACTAGGGTTCTAGATAAGATCACAGTTCAAGGCAAGGCTGTGTTGCATAATGAGATAGGGGCCCAGCTGCTCCTTTGTTTTCCAGGATTTGTTGAAGGTGACTTAAGGTTTTGTTGCTTTTGTGCATGTGTGGTTTCTTGGTTTTGTCTTCAGTCTCACTCTGTAGCCCAGGCTGACCTTGAACTTGTTGCCTACCTTCCTGCCAAGCGCTGGGATTGCAGTATACCACCCATCTAGCTTTTATTGTCCTGGAGGTGTCACCTCATATTGGCCTAGGACTTACTGTGGGGCTGAGGAAGACCTCTCTAATTGTAGACTCCCACCTTAACCTCTTCTGTTCTGAGATCCCAGGTGTGTGTCATGCCCAGTTGTAGTATCCAGTTTCAAAAACAACCAAAACCACAGTGGACAGGGTTTTGGGTGCTTCTAAACAGTCTAAACAGTACTACAGTCACATCAATATATCATGTCAAACTTAGTGGTGCAGGCCTGTAATCCCAAGTGTTAGTAGTTCAGGGGAGATTGGGGCAGAAGGATCACATGCTAAAAGGTTGCCTCAGCAGCTTCTTGCTAGGGAGGATGGCTCATTCTTGTAACCTTGGCACTTGAGAGGTAGGAGGAGGATTCAGCATTCATGTCTCCTTCATTACACACAAGGAGTTGTTGGCCAGCCTAAGACACTTAGAGACCTTCTCAATACAGACTACTATATATGTGGTGGCACACATCTTTAATATCACCACTCAAGAGGCAAAGGCAGATGGATACCTGAATTTCAGGCTGTCCAAAACTACACAATAGGACCTTATATTTTAAAAAAAGAGAGAGGGAGGGAGAAAAAGAGAGAGGGGGGGGGGATTTGAGTCCAAGCCACACATTTGGTCCCCCAAATAAATGTCAGTAACATTGCCTTAGGAGGTTACAATACACAAATATTAGTAAGACAGCCCACTTCCACCCCACCACATCCATTACTTACACATTTTTGTTTAGAATAGGAATGTCTCTGGATTCTCAAGTAAACCTCAACTTTCTAAGGGAGAAAAAATAATAAAGTTAAAACTTGACCAAATGCTCCATACTTAGTCCATGCAGCATAGAATCCTAGCGGGGGCCACAAACCTTGCCATCCGTACTCAAGTTATGATAGCGACACCATTCCCGAAGAGTGTTTCTGGACACATTATTAATAGGTGGCAGAGTGGCAGGCAGAGGGTTCCCTGGTCTGAATTTTCTAGGAGATTCAGTTTGCTGAGAAGTTGGCAGAGGTGGAACTGAGAAAAAGAGACAAAGGAATAACTATAACATCTGCTTTAGGATTTTTCTCACAAACCAGTTTGTACAGAAAAATAGCTTCTTTTCAGTTTTGTCCAGTGACAAATAAGAAAATGAAAAAAAAAAAAAAAAAAAAAAGGAATTCACTTGACCAAAATCACATATCTTCTAAAATAGAAAATCCAGGACACCAGCACACCCCTACTTTTTTTGTTTGCTTGTTTGTTTGTTTGTTTTCCCCCTGAAATAGGGTTTCTCTGTGTACCCTTGGCTGTCCTGGACTCACTTGGTAGACCAGGCTGGCTTTGAACTCAGAGATTCACCTGCTTCTGCCTCCTGAGTGCTCAGAATTAAGGAGTGCACCACTACACCTGGCTTAGCCAAATTCTCTAGACACCACGCCCAGCCACACTTACATTCTAAATCTTACACTTTTTTCCTTAAGATTTCTGTCTTAGCCAGGTGTGGTGGTGCACACCTTTAATTCCAGCACTCAGGAGGCAGAGGCAGGCAAATCTCTGTGGGTTTGAGGCCAGCCTGGTCTACAAAGTGAGTCCAGGACAGCCAAGGCTTCACAGAGAAACCCTGTCTCGTTTAAAAAAAAAAAATTTCTGTCTTATTTTAATCATGTTTGTGTATGTGCCAGTCAGTGTGCATTCTCAGAGTAGTCCTGGCTGTCCTGGATCTTGCTTTGCAGAGCAAGATGGCCTCAAACTCAAGATTTGCCTGACTCTGCCTCCCAAAAACTGGAAATAAAGGTGTATGCTATCACATGTAGCTCTGGCTGTCCTAGAACTCCCTCTGTAGACCAGGATTAAACTCAGAGATTAAAAAGACTAAAGGTTTGCATCCCACATCGGTTAAACTTCATGTAAGGATACTTACTGCAGGAGGGGTCTGGGTTTCTCCCCCAGCACCATAAAAACTGTACATAGTGTCAAAATACATGGCAGCACTTGGTACTTAGAAACATGAAGGTCAAGAGTTCTAGGCCATCCTCAGATATATAAAAAGTCCCAGACTAACCCAGTGGTGGCGGCACACACCTTTAATCTCAGCACTCAGGAGACAGAGGCAGGTGGATCTGAGTTTGAGTCCAACCTGGTCTGCACAGTGAGTGCCAGGACAGCCAGGGCAGCATAGAGAAACCTTGTCTTGGAAAAAAAAAAAAGTTGCCAGGAGTGGTGGAACAAGCCTTTAATCCCAAGGCTCTGATGACAGATAGGAGGATCTCTGTGAGTTCAAGGACAGCCTGGCCTACAAAGTCTAGGAAAGCCAGGGCTGTTACACAGAGAAACCCTGTCTCAAAAAAAAAAAAAAAATTAGTTATTTGGGAACATGATTAAAGAACAAGTCAAAAAAGTCTAGATTCTGAACCACAGAACACCCAAATTGTTTCTACAGAATCAAAAGAACCTTCACTTAAAATCTACCCCAAATCAGCACCCTCCCTATGTCTCCTGTCTCTCTGTAGCATCCCCAGCCTCAGAGACTATGTAATACCTTTCTATGAAGTACTGAAAATTGTAAGAGCTCCCAGGTAGTCTGGGTCTTTTGTTTACTTGTTTTGTTTATTTATTTTGTTTTAAGACACAGAGCCTACACTGCCCTCACTCAAAGGGCCCTGTTGAGGGTGAACTGGAATTTGATTTTCCTGCCTTAACCTAAGGAGTGTTCAGACCACAGGGCTTGGCTTCCATCCCCTTTCAGTAAGCAAAATAAGTGCGTTTTAAATGTATTTAGTTTTCATAAGAAGAATGTACACTTTCTTTTTCAGCCTTCCTTTTTAAGGTAGTGGTGGTGTTCACACTTATATTCTCCTGTACGCTAGACAAACATGCTGTCTTGATCCTTAACTTCATTTTTGGGAAGAGATCATACTACACAGGACAGGATGCTGTATGCTATTATTCCCTATCTTAAACATGGCAGTGCATGGGGATTAGCAACCAAAATGGGTGACATTTGAAGATTCTCTTCTCACAGGTAATTAATTACCATGAGGTTAAGGGATTGTGTGGTTTAGGAATCCTGCCTGGAGTGGTGGTGTTCACCCTTAATCCCAGAACCAGAGGTACAAGTGAGGTGTGCTGAGGTAAATCTGTGAGTTTGAGGCCACCCTCATAGAAAGTGTCTACATAGAGAGCTCCAGGCCAGCCAAGGCAACAAATGAAATCTTGTATCAAACAAAACTAAGAGTCTACAGCCAGGCACACCTTTAATCCCAGCACTGAGAGAGGCAAAGGCAGGCAGATTGCCAAGTTCCAGGCCAGCCTGGTCTACAAAGTGAGTCCAGGATAGCCAAGGCTACAGAGACACCACACTCCCCAGTCTACTTTTTTTGGCTTTCCGGAAGCTTACCTGGTGGTGTGAGGCCTATGCTTGAAGAAACATTCAAAGGTTCCATAGGCCGCTCTGTGTCGGGCTCCTCTGTAACTGGGACCAGCGTTAAAATCACACTTTCTTCATTGAGTCCATCCTCAGCGTGGTTCTGCAAAGAGAGGCAGTGAGAGCTTCTGCTTACTTTCCAAGGCAAGCCTGATGACTGCATTTGCCAACTGTGTGTTTAATGCCAGCACTCGGGAGGCGGGGGCAGGTGGATCACTGTGAGTTCAAGGCCAGCGTGGTCTACAAAGCAATTACACAGAGAAACTGTTGTCTTGAAAAAAATGAAGGAAAAATTAAAAAAAAAAAAAAAACAAACCAAACCAAACAAACAAACAAAATAAAACATCTGGAAAGCAGGCTGCCTGGAACTACCAGGCCCTTGTGGAAGGACTTTTTGTTTGTTTGTTTTTTTCAAGACAGGTCTCTCTATGTATCCTTGACTGCCCTAGACTCACTCTGTAGACCAGGCTGGCCTGGAACCCACAGAGATCCAACTGCTTCTGTCTCCCAAGTGCTGGGATTAAAGGCGTGCACCACCACCGCCCAGAGTCCCAGAGTGGAAGGACTTTCTGTACCAGAGTAAGTAATCTCAATTGTCCTGTTTTTATAAGTGACAAACCAAATCTCCGGGGGAAAATAAAAGAATAAGGGAGGAAGACACCTCCCTCAGGAAGTGCCAGAAGACGGCCCATTCCCCTCTCCTTCTCCTATTGCAAATACTTTCAAACTTTTATTGGTTGTGTTTATTTGTTTTGTATTTGTAGAGCACCTTTTCCAAGTTCTCCAGACAGATTCACTTTTTTCCCCCCTTTTCTCCCCCTTTTTTTCTGAGACAGGGTTTCTCTGTGTAGCCCTGGGTGTCCTGGACTCACTTTGTACACCAGGCTGGACTGAACTCAGAGATCTGGCTGCCTCTGCCTTAAAGGAGCAGGCCACCACGCCCGGCCAGATTTTGATACCTTAAAAAAAAAAAAAAAAAAAAAAAAAAACCCAACATGCCAGGCGGTGATAGTGAGCGCCTTTAATGCCAGCATTTGGGAAGCAGAGGCAGGAGAAGCTTGGCCAGTTTGGTCTACAAAACCAGTTCCAGGACAGCCGGACCAACAACAACAACAAAAACAACAAAACCAGAACCAAACTAAACCTAACCAAACCAAAGAGATGGTGCCCTTTAGCAGTAGTGACTTGGCCTGGCCAGTGTTAGCCTCTAGCTTGGTACAGTGGCCCCCATCTGGCCCAGAATCACTCAAGCCTAGACAGGGAAACACACCAGGCATTAGGGGTATTGGGAACTGGTTACTGCTCATTAGAAAGAAACACAGCAATTTTATTTTCTATTTTTTAAATGTATAAGTTATCAAAAATATCTATCAAAAATTTCCACCTAATTTTTAGCGCACCTTTCCTGCAGATTTTTTTTTTTTTTTTTTTTTTTTTTTTTTAGCTACCAAACTCCTTGTCTGAGACAATGTACAGGTTTCATCTAGGGAACAGTTTCATTTCACCCCCCCCCCCCAGGAAATACAGTATCAAGCATGTGAACAAAAAGTAGTAACAAGCAGACTTTCAACCCCCAAGTTCCTCCCAAGCCTGAAACAGGAGTGAGAGCTAAAAAAGACAGGGAAAAACAACTGCAAGAAAAGAATCAGTTCTCTTAGAAAGAAAAGTTACCTTGTCATAAATGTCCTGGCTGGCCTGTGACATCGTCAGGCAGGCTTGGGCAGAGACAAAGGTTGGGAAGGCACAGGTAGGTGTCCGTAGCTCTCTGCTGTAAGCCTGCCTGATCTGATCTCTTTTATAGGTAAATGCCTCCTTCAACTTCCTGTTGCCTAAACTGGCTCTTTCCCCCTCCCTCTTCCTTTCCCCGCCCTCTTCCCTTTTGACAGTGATTTTTATCAGTTCTATTGGTCTCAGTAGATAGCTGATGGTATATAGCTGAGTTTTTAAGTATATTAAATGCTCACTCCCCTCCCTTTTCTAAAATTGAGCTAGTCCTGGTGGCGCATCCCTGTAATCCCAGTGCTCCGGATGCAGAAACAGAAGCAGGAGGCTCATGACCTCGAGGTCTGACTGGACAACAGAGAAAGACCCTCCCCCAGAGTGCTGCAATGGAGTACTCCAGTGCTAGAGGGGCTGAGCCAGGAACAGAGTGAACTCTTTTAATCCCAGCACTCAGGGAGGCAGAGGAAGGGAGAGCTGTGTTAACTGGAAGCTAGCCTGGTCTATAAAATAAGTCCAAGATAGCCAAGGTTACACAGAGAAATGCTGTCTCCAAACAACCAAAATAATAATAACAATATTATTATTTTTAAATAAAATTAACTTTAAAAAAAAAGAATTAAACCAGCACATGCCTTTAATTCCAGCACTCAGAAGTCAGAGGCAGGTGGATCCCTGTGAGTTCCAAGCCAGCCTGTTTTACAAAGCAAGTGCAAGACAGCCAGAACTACAAGAGAAACCCTGTCTCCAAAAACAGTACAAAACAAAACAAAACAAAAAAACAAAAAATGAAGCCATGCTTAGTGGACTGCCAGTGTGGCTCTGTGGTTAAGAGTACTTGGTGAGCCAGGCGTGGTGGTGCACACCTTTAATCCCAGCACTTGGGAGGCAGAGGCAGGTGGATCGCTGTGAGGCCAGCCTGGACTACAAAGTGAGTCCAGGACAGTCAAGGCTACACAGAGAAACCCTGTCTCTAAAAACCAAAAAAAAAAAAAAAAAGAGTACTTGGTGGTATACACATACACAGAAAATCCACCCATATATAAATTAAAGTTTATTTGTTTTTTTTTTTTTTTTTGGTTTTTTTTTGAGACAGGGTTTCTCTGTGTAGCCTTGGCTGTCCTGGACTCCCTTTGTAGACCAGGCTGGCTTCGAACTCACAGCGATCCGCCTGCCTCTGCCTCCCGAGTGCTGGGATTAAAGGCGTGCGCCACCACCGCCCGGCTATAAATTAAAGTTTAAACTAGAATTTAAAAGACAAACTAGCTTTTCACTTAAGGTAGGTGTGGCAGCATTATTCAGTTCAGTATTCATAAGTTCAGTATTCTGGAAGCAGAGGCAAGCACCAGCCTGATCTATAAATAGAGTTCTAGGTCAGCCAAGAATACACAGTGAGGAATACACAGTGAGACCCTGTCTCAAACAAGCAAAATAAATAAGTTAGCCAGGTTTATCACATTAAAGTTACATGATCCCCTTCCAGGGCACTCTATCAGCACACATAGGACAGAACAGACAACCAGCCAAGACTGTGTGTGTGTGTGGTGGTGGTGGGGTATGAAATGCCTGTGTTAGTGTGACTAGGCAGTGGAAATGAAAACACCTAACAATCCTTTGCTTTCTCATTAAAAAAAAAAAAAAAAAAATCAGTCAGTTATGATGGCACATATTCAGGAGGCAGAGCAGATCTCTGAGTTTGAGACTTGTCTGTGTTAGTTACATCAACAAGTTCTGGCCACTTGGGGCTACCCTAATGACTACATCTGAGACACTAACAAAAAAAATCCTTTAATTTATTCAATATATGTATACACACACACACACACACACACACACACACACACACACACATACAGACACACACATATTTTCCGGTTTTTTCAGACAGGGTTTCTCTGTATAACAGCCCTGGCTGTCCTGGACTAACTTTGCAGGCCAGGCTGGCCTTGAACTCACCGAGATCTACCTGCCTCTGCCTCCCGAGTGCTCAGACTAAAGGCGTGCACCACCATGCCCCACTTTATAGTCTTTTCTTTATTTATTTTTGCATATTATTGGTTCATTTCGCTCTTTCTCTTTTTTTGAGACAAGTCACATGTGGCCCCACGCTGCTCGACTTACTAGATAGCCAGATCACCCTGAGATTCGGATTGTTTGTCTCCATGTGCTAAGTGTTCTTATTAGAAGCAAGCACCATAGAGGCTGGCTGAGAGCCTGTGGAGAGGATTCAGGGCCTAAGAGCACTCATCTGGAGGACTGCGGCTCAATTCTCTGCATCCATGTGGTACCTCATTATAGTCCAATGTCAAGTACAGTCCCAGGGAACCCAACATCCTCTTCTGGTGTCCTTGGACACCAGGCATACACATGACGCACAGACATGCAGACCAAAATACCAGTTCACAGCTGGGCGTGGTGGCGTACATCTTTAATTCCAACACTCTGGAGGCAGAGGCCAGCCTGATCTACAAAGGGAGTCCAGGACAGCCAAGGCTACACATAGAGACCCTGTCTTGAAAAAACAAAAACAAACAAACAAAACAAAACAAAATAAACCCAATTCACACAGCTGAACGTGGTGGCACTCGGCTTTAATCCTATCACTCAGGAGGGAGAGACAGGCAGTTGTCTGTGAATTGCAGGCCATCCTGGTCTACAAAGTGAGTCCAGGATAGCCAAGGCTACACAGGGAAACACACACACACACACACACACACACACACACTCACACTTTCTCTTTCTCGCTCTCTTTTGGTTTTTCAAGACAGGGTTTCTCTGTGTAGCCTTGGCTGTCCTAGACTCACTTTGTAGACCAGGCCTGCCTCCCGAGTGCTGGGATTAAAGGCGTGCACCTCCCTCCACTCCTGGTTTGAGAAACCCTGTCTCAAAAAACCAATTCACACAAACACAGACACACAAACACACACACACACACACTGACTCAAAAATAAAATAAATACTTAGAAATAAATATAGCAGAACATAGTGTTGGTACAGTTTTTAATCCCAGCACTCAGGAGGCAGAAGCAGGAGGATTTCTATGAGTTTGTTCAAGGCCAGCCTGGCCTTCATAGTCCAGGCCAAAATAGTGAGACCTGTCTCAAGGAAATAATACATTGAGTTCAGTGGTACTGTGTATGCCTAGCATGCTGTGGTGGTTTGAATAGGTTTGGCCCCCATAGATTCATGCCTTTGAATGCTTGGCCTCAGGGAGTGCCACTATTAGGAGGCGTGGCATTGTTGGAGGAAGTTAGTCACTGTGTAGGAGGGTTTTGAGGTCTCCTTTGCTCAGCCTCTGCCTAGTCCCATCCTGGCTGCCTTTGGATTAAGGAGCTATTGGCTCCTTCAGCACCATGTCTGCCTGCCTGCATGCTGCCCTGGTCCCCACCATGATGATAACTGATTAAACCATGGAAACTGTCAACCAGACTCAATTAAATGTTTTCCTTTATAAGAGTTGCCTTGGGGCCGGGCGTGGTGGTATACACCTTTAATTCCAGCACTCAGGTGGCAGAGGCATGTGAACCGCTGTGAGTTTGAGGCCAGCCTGGTCTACAAAGTGAGTCCAGGACAGCCAAGATAACACAGAGAAACCTCGTCTCAAAAAACAAACAAAACAAAAAAAAAACAAAAAAAAAAGAAGAAGAAGAAGAAGAAGAAAAGAAAAAGAAAAACCAAAAAGAGAGAGAGAGAGAGAGAGAGAGAGAGATGAAGAAGAGCTGGGTGTGGTGGCTCACACATGTAATCCCAGCATTTGGGAGGCAGAGGCAGATTAATCACTGTGAGTGGGAGGCCAGCTTGGTCTACAAAGAAGTCCAGTACAGTCAAGACTACACAGAGAAACCCTGTCTCAACTGCCCCTCCACCCCCACCCCTCCCACCCCCACACACACCAAAAAAAAAAAAAAAAGAAAGAAAAGAAAGAAAGAAAAGGAGGGAAGGAAAGAAGGGAGGAAAATGTGCCCTGAGCCATCTTCTTTCCATATTTGGAGCTTTTCCTCAGGATGTTAGGGACTTTTAGGTTGGCTCTGCATTAGCTGCTATCTCAGCACTTGGGAGGTTCAAGTATAAAGTTCAAAATTCTCCTCAGCTATGAATCCAAGTTCCACATCAGCGTGGCGTAAACACACCCAAGAAAGCCTATCTTAGAACAGCAATCGACAGTGGCCGAGAAAGGGAGCCATCACCATCTCTAATGCACTGGACAAGTGTTAAGCACAGTTAAAATTTAAATTTGCCATTTTTAGTGTTAATGGTCAGTTCTTTAAATTTTCATTAATAAGCATTCCTGATATTCATTTTCCTGAAATAAGCGAGGATGGTTTTTGGAGGAGTAACTTGATTCTAATTAGCAGCTGTTGGACTCTTGCTTGTAGCTCTGCATGCCTTGGACAAAAGGACAAATAGACAGGTAGCCCATGCTTAGGCCAGCAAAGCTGTTGGAGACTTTTTTCTATTTCCTTTCTTTCTTTTCTTTTTCTTTTTAGTTTTTAAATTTTTTTTAGGTTTTTCGAGACAGGGTTTCTCTGTGGAGCCTTGGCTATCCTGGAGTCGCTTTGTAGACTGGGCTGGCCTCAAACTCAGAGCGATCTGCCTGCCTCTGCCTCCCAAGGGCTGAGATTAAAGGCGTGCACCACTACGCCCAGCCCCCCCCCCCTTTTTTTTTTCTTTTTGAGACAGGTTCTCTTTACACAGCCGTGACTGTCCTGGAACTCACTATGTAGATCAGGCTGGCCTGGAGCACAAAGAGATCTTACTGCCTCTGCTTCCTGAGTGCTGGGACTAAAGATTTGTGTCACCACACCCAGTTGGAAACAATTGGTTCTAGCCTTTTGCTTTCACAAATGGTTATGTATTTTAAGTATCTCTGGTTTCCCTTCTGTCTGGCCTGTGGAGAAGTGCTGACCTTGACGGTCTGCAGAAGGATGCCGTGACTGGTATTAAGACACAAGATGATTGGCTCAACACACAAGCATCAATAGCTGTGATTGTTGCAAAAAAAGAAAGACTGTGATTGGCTCAAAAAAAAAATGGCTGCTCTTGTTTCAAACAAAAAGTTGATTGGTCGAACGGTCCCTCTCCCTCTCCCTTACCCTCCCCCTCCCTCCGTGCTGGGATTAAAGGCGTGCGCCACCGTTCTTAAGTCTTTTCATTTGAGTGATTGCCCTCACATATTTGCCTTTTCCTCTATCCTCGACTTTGTTGGAAACAAGCAAAAGAAACGTATTCTAACATTTTGTTTTCAGACTCCATTGAATTATAGAAGCTAAGTTCAAGGTCCCAGGCCCTAAGGAAGCTGGGGACTTCCCAGGAGTTGAACAGCTCTTGTTGTAAGGAGACAGTTGTCCGAGTCCAGCCATTTCCAGGGCAACATCTTCATCTCGCTGGCAGGGCCAAACAAACCCATGTTCCTGGACCCGGGGAGCTACTCCAATCCTGATTGATGGAAACTCCTTTGTTCAAACCCTTACGTCAAAATATGATTGGACGATGCTACAACCCGCCTCAACCCCCCTCGCTGTCTGGTTTCATCCTTTAAATAAGCAATACATCACTTCAGCGTCTCAATTCAGTTCTCAAGTCTACTCTGCAGCTCTTATCAATCCATATCGGCTTGACTACAATACATTTTTTGTCATCAGCATTGACTCGGTGTTTGAATTATGTTGGATTTAAGTGGACCCCACAACAGACTTGGGGTTTGTTTCTTTGTTTTTTCGAGACAGGGTTCCTTTTGTAGCTTTCGCTGTCCTGGACTTGCTTTGTAGACCAGGCTGGCCTCGAACTCAGAGATTCGCCTGCTTCTGCCTCTGCCTCTGGAGTCCCGGGATCCAAGGCGTGCACCACCACGCCCGGCTTAGACTCACTCCAAACTCACAGCAATCCGCCTGCCTCTGCCTCCGAATGCTGGGATTAAAGGCGTGCGCCACCACCGCCCGGCTTCTTTTTCTTTTGTCAGCTCAGAAGAGTTAGTTATTCAGGACCTCATCCTGGAATGTGTGTGTGTAAGCGCATGTTCAAAGGGTGGGTGAGTCAGAGTGTCCTTAAATCACCTAAACTGGTCTTGAATGCAGTAAAACCAAATCTTGTTTTTGGATGTTTTTGTTGTTGTTGCTTTTTTTCTTTGTTTTTTGTTTTTTTAAAGACAGGGTTTCTCTGTGTAGCCTTGGCTGTCCTGGACTCACTTTGTAGACCAGGCTGTCCTGGAACTGTGATCTGCCTGCCTCTGCCTCCCAAGTGCTGGGATTAGTGGCATGCTCCACTACACCCAGCTTTAAGAACGTTTTCATTTGTAAGTAATTAACAATTGGGGAGGGGGCGGTTATTTGAAACAGTGTCTCTCTGTGTTGCCTTGGCTGTCCTGGATTTGCTTTGTAACAATTGTTTTTTGGTTTGGTTTGTTTTTTGAGACAATGTTTCTCTGCATTGCCTTGGCTGTTCTGGATTCCCTCTACAGACCAGCCTGGCCTCCCAGATCCATCCACCTGCCTCCCAGAGTGTTGCCATTACTGGCGTGACCCACTGAGCCCGGAGGTAACAACTCTTATCTTTTGGTGTCTTTTTTTTTTAGAAGGGGAGTAGGAGGGAGGGAGCATTTGTAGTTATTTTCAGAGCTGGGAAATGAACCAGCATTTACTGAGCGTCCATTTGTGGATTAGACCTCTGTTCTAGGAGGCTGTTAGACTCTAGGAGTAAAGTACCCGACAAGAGTTTCAGAAGTAGCAAGTGGAAGCAAGCTGTAGGCAGGGTCATTAGGACTTCTCCCTGACTGCAGACCTTATCTCAAAGAAGACTATGACCTAAGACCTCATTATAAAACATTTTCATCTTTACATTCAGAGGAGGAAGTCAAATGATGACCTGAGAATGTATAAAGAAGGCAAGAGGTAGCTGGGCTTTAATCCCAGCACTGGAGAGGGAGGCAGAGGCAGGCCGATCGCTGCGAGTTCCAGGCCAGCCTGGTCTACAAAGCTAGTCCAGGACAGCCAAGGCTACAGAGAAACCCTGCTTTGAAAAACAAAAACAAGTCAGAAGTACCAACTGCAAGTTCAGGCTCACAGGAACTGTTTGAAAAAAGAAAAAGTGCAAAGTGTCGGTGCACTCGGGTTCCAGGCATCCATTGGGACTGTAGTCACTGTCATTAGGTTTGCGCAATCACCACTGTTCTCCACTGAGCCATCTCTAAGGCCTGTCGTTTGAAAGAGCTTGATCTGATATGGAAGAAGGCATTCCAGGAAAGAGAAGAGGCGCTATCTACAGTGAAAGGATTTGGGCTGAGTATAAAATGGAAGGAAGGTTGCTGGAGGGGATGTCAGGGATAAGGGAGGCAGAAAGTAGGAAGGGCAAGTTTGAGTCATCCCATGAACGCGGGCATTTCCTCAGAATGAGCTGCAGACAAGTCATGACCCGATTTCATTTCAAGGGCCTCTTTTCATGCATTCATTCGAGTATTTTCCTAAATTAAAAAGAAAACGTCTGACCGGGCGGTGGTGGCGCACGCCTTTAATTCCAGCACTTGGGAGGCAGAGGCAGGTCGATAGCTGTGAGTTCGAGGCCAGCCTGGTCTACAAAGTGAGTCCAGGACACAGCCAAGGCTACACAGAGAAACCATGTCTCGAAAAACCAAAAAAAAAAAAAAAAAAAAAAAGAAAGAAAGAAAGAAAGAAAGAAAAAAGAAAACGTCTGCTCGTCGGGTATGGTGGTGCACACATTTAATGCCAGCACTCGGGAGGCAGAGGCAGGAGGATTACTGAGTTCAAGGCCAGCCTGGTCTACAAAGTGAGTTCAGGACAGCAGGGCTACACAGAGAGACCCTGTTTTGGGACCCCCCCCCCCCAAAAAAAAATTCTGCTGGACAAGGTAGAGCACACCTTTAATCCCATAACTGAGGAGGCAGAGGCAGGCGGATATCTGCTTTTTTGAGACAAGGTTTCTCTGTGTACTAATAGCCCTGACTATCCTGGTATTCAGAAATTCACTTACCTCTGCCTCCTGAGAGCTGCAATTAAGGCATGCTCCACCACTCCCAGTTGGCTCCCCCTTTCTGAGGACTAGGGGGAGGGGATAGGGAAGAAGCTAAAATCGGGATGTAATACTAAGAGAGTAATAATATCAAAAGAATGTCAGAAACAGAAGAGGGGAAGCTACTAGGCTTGCCTAGTGTTTATTCTGACTACAGGTATAATCAGGGCTGACTGGCTCTTCAGGGTTAGAGTCGCATTAAATCTTTTCTGACAAATGATTTATCAGTAATAACTTCATGTCCCACTGTATCACATTAGAGACACATTTCCTACCATTTCTAGTACTGTGGCCGTATGTTTAAAGTGACTTGGGGGTGGTACTGGGGACAGACTGAATGTATCCTTTTTCTTTTTTCCCCCGTCTCTCTGTGTTAGCCTTGGCTGTCCTGGACTCACTTTGTAGACCAGGCTGGCCTCGAACTCACAGCGATCCACCTGCCCCTGCCTCCCCGAGTGCTGGGATTAAAGGCGTGTGCCACCACGCCCGGCTGACTGAATGTATCCTAATGCTCTGCTTTACTTTAGGCCTTTCCATCGACACAATCTCACCATACTGACCTCTTGGTTTCATACACTGTGTAGCCCAGGGAGACCCTGAACACATGAGAAGTCCTAGTTCACATTCCAGTTCTGATGCAGAAGCTCTACCCGACAAAATCAGGTGTTTTCTTGGCATAACCGTAAAACCTTAAAAAAGAAAATCATACCCTGTCCGCCATTCCCCTCTTCTGGCTAGGAAGGCCTGAGCACATTCATGGGCTCCTTGTCAGGAAGGACACAGGATTTTTTCACGAAGACTCACTTTTCACCAACAATGGTTTGGCAAGTCCTCTGCCCTACTCTTGGAACTTTCTGTGTGTGCCACGAGGTCCACTGTGATCTACACACAGGCATGCCACACATACAGAAACCATCTTAACTTACTCCGTCAGGGAGTCCCTTGTACATTCAACATCTTTTAGAATTAACAGTGCATGCCTGGCACAAGTGGGACTGAAAGTGGTGATGGTGTGTTCGCTCCCATCACACCCCAGAGCTCTTCCTGCCTTGGAATGGTACCCTCACCCTGCCCCCCTCTGCTCCAAGCTTTGTTCCCAATGCCCTTTCAAACATTATGTCTAGAGACGGGTAGGAGGAATTCAGTGGAAAAGTGACCAGTCAAACAGTAAAGGATCAAAATCAAAAGCCACAAAGCAAACTTGGTGTATATTTTTGCAACAACAGAAAACAAACCCCAAACTTAACACTAATATAATACAACCCAGGGACGAGAGCACGGCAGACTCCAGGGAAAGCCAAGTCTTTACAGCTGACTGCCGAACTGGCTAGGACCCTGCTGTACAGGGGACAGGACAAGGAACTGTTTATCTGGAAGATGTCGCATTCCTGCTCCAGGACCTGCTTGCAGCAAAACAGGCAGGAAACTTTCTTATCTTCACACAAGAGCAGGAGGCCACTCCCAGGATTCAGGCAGAGCTCTTCTTGAGTTTTGGTGGACTCACTGGCTCTTTTTCTAAGCAGCTTGTGCTCAAACCAACAATGTCCCAATTTCTGGGTGAGATTTCCAGTCTCAGTGTCGGCTGCAGTTCCGTAGACCACACCAGAGTGGGGGGTGATGCCAGTAGCTAGCGCAAACCTAAGAGATCTTCTCTTTATCCTTGAAGGCTCTTAGTTAAGACCTTGTTCCTAGAAAACAAATTTATTCATGGATTCATTGTTTATTCATGTCCTCTTTCCCCCCCTCTCTCTCCCCTCCCCTGAGGCTGCCCCCAGGCCCTGACAGGGTCTCAGATAAATCAGGCTTGTCCCAAACTGCTAAATCCTCCCAGTCTACAGATCTCTAGTGGATTACAAGTATGCCACCCACCCAGTTAAGAGGAATCACCAAAATCTCAACCTTTAAAATAGACACGCTGTAGCTGGGTGGAGGTGGCACAAGCTTGTAATCCCAGCATTTAGGGAGGCTGAGGTAGGAAGATCTTCCGTGAATTGGTTCAGTGTCTCCACCCTACAGGTCCTGGGACTCCAATTCAGGCCATAAGGCTTGGCTGGGGTTACCTTTATGAACTGAGCCATCTCCCAGCACAAGAGACCAAGCCTAGCCTAGCCACACAACACAGATCAAATGGCTGTTAGCTAGGCTTAGTGGCAAGGGGGTGGCAGAGGCAGGCAGATCTACGTAGCAAAGGCCAGCCCTGTAAACACATCCCCATGGAATTTACTTACATGAGCAAAGTAACACTGAAACCCAGATCTTCAAAATTGCTCTTTCCCCCAGGAAACTTCAAGTCAAGTGCCCACAGTCAGGGTTGTGGACACAGCACTCACCTATGAACACACTTGGGGCACAGCATGTTGTCCTCCAGATGTGGGGGTGGAAAAGTGCAGGCCGGAAGCAGGAAGAGAGCAATCACTTTTCCTTTCTTATCGGGTACCCACGCTTGTCCGGCATGGAACTGCAGCCGAGCCCAACCACGTGTGTCCGAAGAAAAACTTCTCCCGTGAACCACACACCACATTTCCCCTGTGGAAGCAAAGAGATTTTACATGATCACACTGCAGCTGCACGCTCAGGCACAAGAGTGATCACAGTTTCAGCTCAGACTCAACGCCACCCTGAAACACCAGCCCTGAGAAGACTGGGAATCCAGCCCTTTTCTCAACCCACCTTGTTCCCTGCCACAAAAGGGTACAAGAGACCTTCAGGCTTTAGGGCTGTACATGCAGCACCATGGTACAGTATTTGCTTAGCCTGCAGGAGTCTGACTCCAGCACATCACACATACACCAAAGAAAACTGCCAGAAGGTGGTGGTGGTGTTCGCCTTTAATCCCAACACTAAGGAGGCACAGGCACTCTGTGAGTTGGAGGCCAGCCTGGTTTACAGAACTTAGTTCCAGGACAAAGTTACAGAGAATCTTGTCTCCAAAAAGTAGACACAAGCTGGGCGTGGTGGTGCACATGCATAATCCCAGCATTCAGGAAGCCAGACACAGCCAGGATCTGAGTTCGAGGCCAGCCTGCCTCACGAAACAGGACATCACTATGTAACTACAGTAGTCCTAGAAGTTAAGAGATCTACCTACTTTGGTCTCCCTTGGGTGACCTGGGAGAGCAAGTGCTCTCAATCCCTGAGCCATCTTTCTTTCCAGCCTTAGAATCAGGGTGTACTGCCCACTGCATCACGCTAGGCATGGTTTTCCTTCATTGCAGTTTTTTTTTTTTTTTTAACTACTTTTTTCCTTTTCAAGACAGGGTTTCTCTGTTTAGGCTTGGCTGTCCTGGCTTCATTTTGTTGACTAGGCTAGCCTCAAACTCAAACCCGCCTGGCCTCTGCCCTGCCCCCTCAATGTGCCAGGACTAAAGGCGTGCACCACCACACTGGGCTATTTTTTATATGACCTCTCTATTATTCTTTTGAAAGTCTCCTGTAGCCCAGGTTGACCTCAAACTCCAATCCTTGTACTCAGACCCTGGGATCATAGGCTTATGACAAGCTTGATGACTTGTATCTATTTTGTAACAAGGAACTGGAAACTGTCAAATGTCACCAGCTTAACAGATGCCAAGAGATTTCTAGTCCCAATCCCAGAGAGTTATTTTTCCAACCTGTACTTGAAATTCTTTAATCAAAGGGGAAGAAATGACACCAAGTACATTGCTTTTTGCTTGGTGTGTAATTTGAAGTAATTCTCACAGGATGATTCCCTGGACCAATAACCTCATTATATATATTGCTTGGGTAGCTGATGGGAATGCAAGGCAAAAGGAGGCATGTCTAGGCTATACTTTACAATCTTTATCTCTGGGCTGGAGGGATAGCTCAGAGATTAAAAGCACTGGCTACTCTTCCAAAGGTCCTGAGTTCAATTCCCAGCAACCACATGGTGGCTTACAATCATCTATAATGAGATCTGATGCCCTCTTCTGGTGTGCAGGAGTACATGCAGGCAAAAACAATGCAAGTGGATCTTTGGTCTACAAAATCAAGTCCAGGACAGGTAAGGCTACACAGAGAATAACAAAAGATGGGCATCGTGGTGCACACCTATAATCCCAACACTAGAGAGGCAGAGGCCAGTGGATCTGAGTTTGATGTCAGGCTGGTATACAAAGAGAGTTCCAGGACATCCAGGGCTATTATTACACAGATACCCTGTCCTGAAAAACTAAAAACCAAATTCTCAACAAATATAAGGTCTCAGGTCCTACTCATGATGGGACTCAGAAATAATAGGATGGGTGAAGTCCAGGAATCACCACCAGTGCTTGTGACAGACTCTGAACTTGGACTTACCATAGGTCTCTGGTGTTTCGCTGGACTGCGCGGCCTCGACCCGCTTAGCATTGGCTGCAATTCTGGCCCAAGATGCCAGCGCTGCCTCAGAGGCGGTTGAAGTCACAACAGTGGTGCTGACTTCCTCATAGAGAACAGGCGGATCAGTCAGGGCAGGTACCTGTTCGTCTGGTACAGGGACCACTTCAAAGGGAACTGTCTCCTGAGAATACAGTTCTCCCGGCTCCTCCACCTTCATCCTCACCCCAGATCTCTTTATTCTGGCCTCTTTTGGAGAGTCAGGAACATTCTTCAATTCTGGCTAGAATATTATAGACAATGGGAAATATGAAGAGCTGACAGCTCAGTGGTTAAGACACTCACTGTAAAAAAAAAAGGCTTGAATTCCAATCTCCATAACCCATATATAAAGCTCTATGAAGTGGCTCACATCTGTAATTTCATTCTAATGTTCCTACAAGGGGGGTGAGAGGTGGAACCAGAGACCAGCGTGGGTGCATATAGACTCAAAAAAAAAAAAAAGAGGGGTTATGGACTGGGGGTGCAGCTCAGTGGTAGGCATGCATTAAAACCCTAGATTCATTTTCCAGCACCAAAATTGAAAAGGACTTTACTTAGTTTTATTACTTCATGATCTCTTTAAATTAGGGATAGTGGGGACCAAGACAATTTCTTAATTTACTTTCTGACCAGGAAAGAGCTTTTTGGAAAAAACAAACTTTTCCTTCTAACAGCATTTCTTAAAATACAAGCCTTAATCCCAGCACTTGGGAGGAAGGCAGAGGCAGGCAGATCTGTCTGGTATAGGACAGCCAAGGGTACAGAGAAACCCTGTCTCGAAAAACCAAACCAAACCAAACCAAACCAAACCAAACCAAACCAAACCACAAGGTTACATGGTGGGCATTGCATGCTTACAATCTGACCTTGAGTTTGAAGCCACTTTGCTTTCACACATTGACTGCCAGGCTATCGTGGGCTGATACTAAATAGTCTCAATAAACGAATAGTTACCATTTGCTTTGGGAAAGCCCTTGCAAGGAGTCGTTTATAAACCTGTAATTTCTAAGACAAACAACAACAACAACAGAAAAGAATTGTTAGTGAAAGTTTGGTTTCAACACTCCCAATCCCTCAGCAAGAGGCCCCCACTGGGCCCCACCTGGCCTTTGCTGCTCAGCTTCAACTCTTGGCACCACGCCCGCAAAACGTCTCGGTGAATCTGGTTCACTGGGGGCAGGTGTTCAGGAAAAGGAGGAACTGGTACCTTCCTTGGAGTGGGACCCGGAGTCTTAGCGTCTTTTGCTTCCTCCTTTGGTTTACAAGCTGAGGGACAAAAGGAACAGTCAGGGAGAAACTTTGCACAGCGGTACAGAATTTGAGCCACATGATCACTTTTGGTTCTTTATGTATGGGGCAATCCTCTGATGTGAGAGGTGCATTGAATGACCCCTTAAAGATCAAGTAAAGACCCAATAAAGACTCCAGGCAACAGACCTCAAAGCCTAGAGGTTCAAATCCCAGTGTTCTTTGCTAGGCATAAACAATGCGCTCCTCTGAGGCTCTCCCAACAAAGAATACAGTTGGGCCTGGGCGTGGTGGCTCACGCCTTTAATGCAAGCACTTGAGAGGCGGAGGCAGAGGCAGGCGGATGACTATGAGTTCGAGGCCAGCCTGGTCTACATAGTCCAAGACAGTCAAGGCTGCACATAGAAACCCTGTCTCAAAAAACAAAAAACACACACACAAAAAAAACAAAACAAAAAGTTGGTTACTACTCTCTCCCAGGAAATTGACTAATGCCTTAGACCTAAGTTTATCAATACTCAGTATTGCCTGGTTCTTAAGAAAACGCCCGCCCCAGTCACAGCAACACACCAGCCTCTCGCTGTGCTTCACAGTTACAACTCCCAATTCTGTAAGATTCCTAGAACACATCAAGGACAGACAGACGGTAAGCATCATTAGAGTGCATGCAGACAGACCACCAGCAACCCCTCCCCCCCACCCCTGAGGTTCATCCTCAGTTTTAGAAAAAGAGTGCAATGGGCCCTCAGACATTGCCTATTTATTCCCAAGCAAAGTGGCTATCTGAGCCATGTCATGGGAGCCTGGTGGTGGAGAATTAGCTTCGGCAGTTGCTGGGAAGCCCCTCCATTGCATGCTTTTTAAAATATCATTTTTCATTAATTCATTCATATTACATTCAATTGTTATCATATCCCTTATATCCTCCCATTCCTCCCTCCCTCCCATTTTCCCCTTACTCCCTTCCCCTATGACTATGACTGAGGGGGACCTCCTCCCCCTGTATATGCTCATAGGGTATCAAGTCTCTTCTTGGTAGCCCACTATCTTTCCTCTGATGGCCACCAATGGACAGGACAGTCTCCGCAGTTGAGTGGAGAGTGGGGACTGACTTTCATACAAACTTGGGTGCTCCACTGTATTTTTAAAACTCAGCAGGACCCCAGAGGAAGTACAGAGCTAGGCAAAAAGCAGAATTTCCCTCATCCCTTTTCCACACTTAAGGGAAACTTCTTACGTGTCTTAGAGGAAGATGGGAACCAAGCATTTACAGACTCTTACCTTTGTCTTTCACTGACTTTTGTTTTTTTCCTGTGGCCGGAGTCTTTGCGGAAGACGTGCTTGGCTGACTCGAGTTCTGGGATTCCGCTTCCCTGGCCTCTTCTGTGCTGCTCCGCTGTGGGCAGGAGTGCGTTAGACAGCTATCTGGTGCCCTGAGCCAGCACACCCACCTACTTGCTCTATCTAAGGTCTCTGAGTGGTCACTGCACATGACCGCCGGGTCATTATTTGAATAAGCAATGTCAGCCCTTAGGTCTAGGCCCATCCAAGGAATCTGTGGCCTGGATCAATGTACCTCCCACAGATGATGTCCCTTAGCAGACTCCCAGACATGGCCCAGGCTGCAGGGACACTTCCACTCACAGCCTAGTGAGTGACACATTGGCCTCACTTCAGTTCTACTTCAATTCCTACACCTTACTCCCTTCCAAATCTCAATTCTTTTGCTGAAATATCTTTGCAGCCAAGTCTACCACATATCACTTCCATTTGCTAATTACAAGCTTTGGTCAATTAATTTCATCTTACTTATTTAATCTGCACAAGAAGCAGGGTGTGGTGGCACACACCTTTAACCCCAGCTCTTGGGAGGCAGAGGTAGGTGGATAGCTGATTTCAAGGCCAGCCTGGTCTACAAAAAACATTGAGTCCAGGATAGCCAGGACTGTTACACAGAGAAATCTTGTCTCAAAAAAAAACAAAAAATAAAATAAACTCCACATGAGTGGAGCCTCCCTTTCATTGTTGGCACTCAATCATAAGTTGGTTTAACTAAGAGAACAAAAAGACTACAAAAAAAAACCAAAACAACAACAACAAAAAAAACCGCTAAGCCTGGTGCAGTGTGACCCACACCTTTAGTCTCGGCGCTGAGGAAGGGCAGAGACAGTCCAGGCTACACAGAGAAAACCTTTCTTGAAAACTGAAAAAAAAAAAAAAAAAAAAAAAAAAAAAACCCTTAAATACAGAAAAACAGAATATCGGACCCCTTTAGCAGACACCAGACTAAACACACTCCTTACCTTCACTTACTCTTCATAGAACTTCTCAAGTAGTACAATTTTGAACAGGGAGGACCAAAAGTTAAAAGTTCATTAAAGCTGGGTGGTGGGGGCACATACCTTTAATCCCAGCATTGAAGAAGAGGCATTTGTATACTTGAGTTCAAGACTAGCCTAGTCTACAGAGGGAGTCAGAGTGAACACAGAGAAACCCTTTATCAAATACAAACAAAAAACCCCAACAAACCAAAAACCAAAACAAAACCTTACTAAATAATAAAAAGATGCCAGGTCAGCTTGCTTCCAAACCTAGGTCCTTTAGCACTTGAATATTACTGTACATGTCAGTATTTTTACTTCCCAATCGACACTAGCTTCACATTGACATTCAAGATTAACAACTGCACAACCTTTAAAGTATTTATTTTTGGACCTCAGAAAATTTCAACCCGAGAAAGCTGGAAATGGTGGGTTCTTAGGGAAGAGGCCTGCGCGGAGCCTAGAGCCTCACACTGCCTTTAAAAACAAGTTAAAGTGCAGCCGGGCGTGGTGGCGCACGCCTTTAATCCCAACACTCGGGAGTCAGAGGCAGGTGGGTAGCTGTGAGTTCGAGGTCGGCCTAGTCTACAAAGTTGTTTAGGTCAGCCAAGGCTGCTACTACTACACAGAGAAACCCTGTCTCGAAAAACCAAACCTCCTCCACCAAAAACAAACAAACAAAACCCCAAAAACAACAGATAAATTAAAGTTCAACAAATTATAATGTCCGTTCTTTTCTCCTCAAAGCAAAGGCCGGCTGTGCTCAGAAACGAGGCTCGAGATCCCATTTAGAAAGCCGACCCACAAGAACAACTCTCACCTTTTGTCCAGCGGTCTCCATCTTCAGATTAGATAAAACTGCCGAAAAGAAATTTCTTCCACCTTCCAAATGACCCTTGGCCTCCTTCAGCTTTTAAAAACTCCTCCCACTTCCGGTTGTCCAGGTGGGCCTCTTCCATTCTCCTCCCCTCCTGATCCCGCCCCCAACAAGTCAACTTGCTAAAATCTGGTTTGTGTCTCTTTAAATCACACTGGTCTGTGGTTAAATTATTAGCCTTTTTCCTCTCTGAACTGCTGACTTCCTCACCCCCACCCCAGAGACAGGGTTTCTCTGTGTAGCCTTGCCTGTCCTGGACTCACTTTGTAAACCAGGCTAGCCTGAATTCAGAGATCGGCCTGCCTCTGCTTCCGGAAGCCTGCACCACCACGCCCGTCTGGCTGGCTTTTTTTTTTTTCCCCCTTTTTTTAAAAGGCAGGGTTTTACTGTCTTGCTGCTTGTAGCCTCAGCCTCCGTAAAACTGCAATCTAGAGGTGCGAGCCGCCGCACCCTGTTCCCTGCAACAGTAGATTTGCCAGGGCGTGGTGGCACACGCCTTTAATCCTGGCATTGGAGAGTCAGAAGCAGGCTTGATCTCGCTGAGCTCCCGGTCTGCCTGGTCTACACAGTGAGACTTCGTCTCAGTAAAAAGGAGGGAGAGAAAACTGTATTGCTATGGGAAAGTGAAGTTCCTAGAGAATTCTGGACCAGCTGTGTGAGCAGAATGCAAATTTTTTCCCAAATGGAATTAGAGCCCTGGACTTGAATGAAAACAATCCATTTCTTGTTCCCTTGTGAATTCCCTTCCTATAAACCACAGGGGGGTTGTTTTGTTTTAGGGTTCTGGGGCTCAAGCCATGGGCATTGTTTCTGCATACTAATCAATTCCCTGCTGAGCTACAACCGCAACCCATAAAAATTACAATTTCGTAATTTCTCCCCATGCAACCTTCCTTTCTTTCACTCTTGTGATGAAGTCCCAGCTGGCCAGGAGCTAACAGATTTTCTTGTCTCTGCCAGAGGCCTGGGATTAAAGGTGTGCAAAACCACACCTGGCCAGGGCTGGAATTTCTGCTCTTCTTGTCCCAGTCTCTCCAAGGGCTAGAACTCAGGCCACAGCTATACTTTGCTTGCTTGCTTCCTTTTTTAGTTTTTTGAGACAGGGTTTCTCTGTGTTATCTTGGCTGTCCTGGACTCACTTTGTAGACCACCATGGCCGGCTAAAACCGAAGCTTTCTATCTGCCAACTGTTAAGAGGTTTTTTTCTTTTTCTTTTCTTTTTTTTCTTTCTTTTGTTTTTTTGAGACCAGGTTTCTCTGTGCCATAGAGCTAGCTGGCTGTCCTGGATCACTGAGGTAGACCAGGCTGGCCTTGAACTCACAGATCTGCCTACCTCAGCCTCTCTATTAAAAGTGTGCACTACCACACCCGGGATTTTTGTTTGTTTTTGGGACAGGTTTTCTCTGTGTAGCTCTACAGTCCTAGACCAGACTAGACTGAACTCTCAGAGGTCTACCTGCCTCTGCCTCCCTCCCAAGTGCTGGGATTTGAGGCCTGTACCAAAAGCAGGTATCATTTGGGCTCCCCCCCCCAAAAAAAAAGTTTTTAAAGGCACTTGGGAGGCAGAGGCAGGTGGATCGCTGTCAGTTTGAGGCCAGCCTGGTTTACAAAGCTAGTCCAGCACAGCCAAGGCTACACAGAGAAACCCTGTCTCAAAAACAAACAAAAAGTTTTTAAAGTCAAGCCTGGCATGGTTGCCCGTGCCTTTAATCCCAGTACTTGGGAAACAGAGGCCATTGGATCTTGGAGTTGGAGGCCAGCCATGAACAATACAAGAAACAACAGGGCAGTTGTATATATGGACTCAGATGTTGTTTCAGGATCCATGAGATCTGCTAAAGATCAAGCTGGTCAAATCTCAGCACCGATAGGGGGGGGTTGATCAAAAAAATCCCACCTTACCTGTGGGACAGTTGGCTACTGGCTATTAACAGTTTCTCTGTGTAGCAGCCCTAGCTCTCCTGGAGTCACTTTGTAGTCTAGGCTGGCCTCGAACTCAGAGATCTGCCTGCCTTTGCTTCCCTGAGTGCTAGGATTACAGGTGTGGGCCACCGTGCCCGGCTTGGCAACTGACTATTGCTGGGAGTGGGAGTGGGAGAGTGAGTTTTCTTCAAGTATGCAGCCTCTGAGAGGAAAGGCATGTAGCAGTAGATATCCATGCCCACAGACACACCCTAGCAATCCTGAGTTAAAAACTAAACAAAAGAACACATGAAGTTGGGAGGGAACAGTGGTGTGTGGTGTTGGTGGAAACACTAAGGGAAGACGGCGGACGGATGGACCAAACATTAGGATCTCAACCACAAGAAAGAAAAAGTAGACATGGGTCTGTGGATGGGCAGGTACAATGGTGGCTTTGGTGGCTGCAGCCTGTCATCTGACACCGTAGGAGGACTCTTCTTAGTACTAGCCAGGGTTTTCTAGAGTCAAGAAACTTATGGAATGAAAAAAATCAACCCCCCCCCATTATTGGAATGATTTACAGACTGCAGTCCAACTAAGCCAGCAGCGAGCGGCTGTGAAGCAAAAGTCCAAGAATCTTTTCAATTACTTACTCAGTTTTATGAGCCTGGGCGTCTCAGTTGGTCTTCTGTATAAGCTGGAATCCCAAAGAAGTAGGCTCCAACGGATGTGCTGGCACAGTGAGCGCAAGCCAGCAAAGAGCGAAGAACCCTTCCCTTCTTCCACTGTCCTTATATGGGCTGCCAGCAGCAGAAGGTATGGCCCAGATTAAGGGCGTGCCTCAAGAATCTGGATTAAAATTGTGTGTTGACTGGATCAAAAACCTGTGTCTCCCTGCCTCAAGATCCAGATGTCAGATGTGCCCTCCATTTCTGGACTACAGTTCATTCCAGATGTAGTCAAGTTGACAGCCAAGAGGAACCATTACACCATCCCCTCTGCAAAACAGGGTAACAGGGACGATAAGAGCATGAGGTGAGAAAATAGCATGAGACGCTGAGAAAACAGCATCCTAATGGGGCATGTTGATAAAGCCAGTGGGTGGAAAACTGATATGGCCAGTTTTAGAAATTGAGACCAGCTCCAGCTACATGTCTGGACCGTGCCTGAAAAACAGGGTCTGATGACCGGGTGTGGTGGCGCACGCCTTTATTCCCAGCACTCGGGAGGCAGAGGCAGGTAGATCCCTGTGAGTTCGAGGCCAGCCTGGTCTACAAAGTCCAGGAAAGCCAAGGCTACACAGAGAAACCCTGTCTTGAAAAACAAACCGAAACCAAAACCAAAAACGGTCTAGAGAGACGGCTCAGCGGTTAAGAGCACTGACTGCTCTTCCAGAGGTCATGAATTCAGTTCCCAACAACCACATGGTGGCTTACAACCATCTATACTGGAATCTGATGCCCTCTTCTGGCATGTAGGCGTATAGGCATTAAAAAAAATACATATATAAATAAAATCAAAGAATGACAACAAAAGTCCAAACCAAACCAAATAACAAAAAACAAACAAACAAACAAGCAAAAAAACCCAACAACTAAAAATAAACAACAGCAGGTGACCACAAAAAAACCACCAGTGTCTCTCATAGCAGAATAAATTGAAATAATCTCAGATTTAGTTGCTGCTAATAGTGTTAAAGAGGACATATACATTTGAGACATGTGGAGAATTTCTACTCTGATTTCTTTAGATCTTTGCTGCTATTTTTTTTTATTGTGTAGATCTCTTTATGCGCCTTGAACTTGATATGTAGATCAGACTGGTCTTCAATTTGTAGTAACTCAAATTTACTCTGCCAAATTCTGGGAATACAGATGTATTTTTCTATGTCCACCTTATTATTTGTATTTATTTGTTTAAAGGCAAGGGTTTGTTTGTTGGTTTTGGTTTTTCAAGACAAGGTTTCTCTGTGTAGTTTTGACTGTCCTGGAACTCTATCTGTAGACCAGGCTGCCTTTGAACTTACAGAGACCCAACTACCACCCGCCCCTACACTCCAATTGCTGGAATTAAAGGTGGGCACGGCCACAGCCCATTGAGACAAGGGTTCTTTTTGTTTTTGTTTTTGTTTTTGTTTTTCAAGACAGGGTTTCTCTGTGTAGCCTTGGCTGTCCTGGACTTGCTTCGTAGGCCAGGCTGGCCTTGGACTCACAGTCATCTCCCTGCCTCTGCCTCTTGAGTGCTGGGATTAAAGGAGTGTACTGCCATAGCCCAGCGAGATAAGGGTTCTTTATAGTTTAGGCTGCTAATCTTTAAATTGCTGTGTAGCAGAGGCTGGCTGTGAACTCCTTATTCTCTGTCTATTTTTTAAATTTTTAATTAAATTTTCTTGTATGTGCTTTGGTGTTTTGCCTATATGTATGTTTCTGTGAGGGCATCAGATTTCCTGGAATAGAGTTACAGACAGTTGTGGGCTGCCATGTGGTTGCTGGGAGTTGAACCAGGGTCCTCTGGAAGAGCAGTCACTGCTCTTAACCACTCAGCTATGTCTCCACCCCAAATTTCTTATCTTCATGCGAAAATCTCCTAATTGTGAACACAACCATGACAGCTTATTTTTCCTTTATTATTATCCTTTCTTTTCTTACTTTTTTGGAGATAGAATCTTACTGGTTGTTGAGGCCAGTCTCGAACTCGGAGCTCCTAAGCTCTCTCCGGCTCAAGTAATTCCCTTCAGTTTTGAAGGTGCTGGAACCACACGTACATGTCTCCAAGCCCAAGTCTTTAGAAAAGGTGTTTTTTTGTTGATTTATTTTGGTTGTTGTTCTTATTCAGGCTTCCCTTTTTTAAAGAAACACAGAACTGCCAGAGCTCTGACAGGACCTCCAACTAATGCAATGCGGCTGAGGAGCTGGAATTAAGCTCCATCTACCATATGAGGTATCAGCCCCCATTAGGGTGCATGTCTACATCTTATATTTGGATTTTTACAAATCAAGTCTTCAGGCCGGGCGTGGTGGCACACGCCTTTAATCCCAGCACTCAGGAGGCAGAGGCAGGAGGATCAATGTGAGTTCCAGGCCAGCCTGGTCTACAAAGTGAGTCCAGGACAGCCAAGACTACACAGAGAAACCCTGTCTTGAAAAAAAGAAAGAAACAAAAAAGGAAAGAAATCAAGTCTTCTTTTCTTTTCTTTTTTTCTTTTTCTCTTCCAGACAGGGTTTCTCTGTGTAGCCTTGGCTGTCCTGAACTCACTTTGTAGACCAGGCTGGCCTCTGGGATTAAAAGCATGTGCAAAAAAAAAAAAAAAAAAAGGCATGTGCCATCATGTCCTATGAAATCAGGTTTTCTTTTTTAAAGGTTTATTTACTTATTATGTATATAGTGTTTCACCTGAACACCAGAAGAGGGCACCAGATCTCAGTATAGATGGCTGTGAGCCACCATGTGGTTGCTGGGAATTGAACTCAGGACCTTTAGAAGAGTAGACAGTGCTCTTAACCTCTGAGCCATCTCTCCAGCCCCGAAAGCAGGTTTTCAACGCTGAGCTTTCAGCTGTTAGCATCTATGCCAGCTGATCTACACCCCCAGCTATTTGTGTGACTTTTTTTTTTTTTTTTTTTTTTTTTTTGGACAGGGTTTCTCTGTGTAGCCTTGGGTGATGTGTGACTTTAACGGAGATGCATAAGGAGGCCAGATCTGGTAGCTTGGGCCGTCTATGGCACTGAAGAGGCTGATGCAGGAGGATCAACCTGTTTATAGCCAGCTGAGCAAATTACGGAGACTGTATCACAAATGTAAAAATTAGCAAAGGGCTGAGAAGCCAGGTGCAGTGGCATGTCTGTAATCCCAGCACTAGAGAGGCAGAGGCAGGAGGGAGGGAGAAAGGGCTGAGAAGCCAGGTATGGGGGCTATTTCCTGTAACATCTTGGTGTTGGGAGAGATATTCAAAGTGATCCTCTGTTGATACAGGAAGTTCAAAATGGCTGAGGTGATAGCTAAGTGGTAGAGCACTCTCTTAGCGTGCTTGAGGTCTTTGCTTAATACCTACTGTTACCAGAAAGAAAAAGAGAGGACCAGAGAGATGGCTCTTCTGGTAAAAGTGCTTTTTATAATCTGAGTTTGATCCTAGGGACCTACATGGTGGAAGAAGAGATTAACTCTCCATAGCTGTCTTCTCACTTCAACATGTAAGCCACAACATGGACAGACATGCAGACCGACAGACAGACAGATACATTTAAAATAAGAGGGAAGGGCTTGGAGTCTCACCTAACAGGACTCTACTGTCTCTGGTGCTTGCAATGGAGCTCAGCCCTGGAATGTGTCACCACGCCCCTCACCTAGCTGCTCCCTCAGCTATGCTCCCTCAGCTGTGCTCCCTCAGTTGTGGTTTTCTTTCCTCAACTTCCTAATTGATTGCCCTCTGGGGGACTAACTCCATACCCCTCCTGCTTTCACTTTCTGGCCCTGTGAAGTGCTAAGTGCCAAAGAAATTGAGTATCCTCAGGCCATCATTAGCACGTCCAAGATTTCTATAAACCGTTGAAAAGATAACACCTTGTGGTTAACACATTATAAAGAGGAATTAAGTGGACCAATTAGGAAACAATTGTCCCTTGTGGGAGAGCAGAAGCTGACTCAACTGAATTATGCCACAGGGCTCTGCAAGTGGCCCTCACAAAGAACAGAGACTACACTTGGGAGGCAGAGGTAGGCAGATCACTGGGAAGCAGAGGTAGGCAGATGACTGGGAGTTCGAGGCCAGCCTGGTCTACAAAGTGAGTCTAGGACAGCCAAGGCTACACAGAGAAATCCTGTCTTCAAAAACAAAGAAATAAAAACAAAACAAACAGAACAGAGATTAGGAGACTAGGCAACTTTCTTGAGGGAGCCCTGTGTGTTCTCTCCCTGGCTGAAAAGCAAGCGTGCATGTGCGCATGCATGTGGTAATGTGGTATATACATGTACCAAGCAACTTACTTTTTGGTTTGGTTTGGTCTTTTGGTTTTTAGAGACAGGGTTCCACTGTATAGCCCTGGCTGCCTGGACTCACTTTGCAGACCAGGTTGGCCTCGAACTCACAAAGATCTGCTTGCCTCTGCTGAGTGCTGGGACTAAAAATGTGGGCCACCTCGCCTGGCTACTAAGCAATTTATACACACTTATAGTTACACAACTAAATTACTTGGGATAGACATAGTCATTTTGTTTGCAGGTCTTTTCCTATTACTTTGTTTTGTGGGTTTTGTTTTGTTTTGTTTTTTTCATAGTTTGTTGAAGTAGTTGTTATTTTAGAGACTCCTATAGTTGTAAAGTTTTGCTATATGCTAAGGCTGGTCTTGAACTTGAATTTGAGCTCATCCTGCCTCTGTCTCTCAGGCACTTAGAATGACAGGATCTGTCACTAGACTGGGGTCTTCATCCAGTCTTGGTTCTTCCCAATCTTTACTGCAAATAGTGTTCTCAGAGGACATATGTCTAATAAGAGTGATGCCCCTCGGAGTCCCATAGGTTCCAAAATGGTAATGGCTAAGAGAACAGGAAAAAACAAAAACAAAACAAAAAACACACCAAATGAATTATTTCACATAGATAACCATCCTAGAATGCTGGATGATTTGAATGAGAATGGCTCCATAGGCTCCTGTATTTGAATGCTTGGTCTCCAGTTGGTAGAATTGTTTGGAGAGGATTAAGAAGTGTGGCTTTTTTGGAAGAAATATATGAGCTGGGGGTGGGACAAGGTGAAGGGAGATGGGGGGGGAGTTTCTTTGAGGTTTCAAAAGCCCACACAAAGTCCAATCATATCTCCCTCTCTCTCTCTCTCTCTCTCTCTCTCTCTCTCTCTCTCTCTCTCTCTCTCTCTCTCTCTTTCTCTCTCTCTCTCTCTCTCTCTGGAGATGTGAGCTCTCACAGATGGCTCCAGCTCCATGTCTGCCTACCTGCTGCCATGCTCCCCACCATGATGATCATGGACTCACCCTCCAAAAACAATGAGCCCCCCTCCAAAAAAACTCTATCTTCCAGAAGTTTCTTTGGTCATGAGATCTTTTCACAGCAATAGAAAAGTAGCTAAAACAGAGTATTTTATAAAAAGTAGGGTAGTTTGCCAGATATCAAGACTCAAACCTATAACTGTAACTCTTGAGAGGCTGAAGAAGAGGCCTTCCACTAGCTTCAGCAACCTTGTGCTATAAAACATGGGGGCCTGGGAGATGGCTCAGCAGCTAGGAGCACTTGCTGCTCTTCCAGAGGACTCAGGTAGGTTCCCAGCACCCATCCCAGGCAACTGCCTTAATTGCAGCTTCCTCTTCTGGCCTCTGTACACACACGCATTCTACCACATACATAGAAGTGAAAATGAGACTAAATCTTAAAAAATAAATATAGATCAATGAAAGCAGCCTAATTTAATTCTGTAGTTTGCTTGCAATTTTTTTTTTTTCCTTTCAGAAAACCCTTTTGTTAACTTTCATTCACTTTTTTTCCGGCTTTCAGTTTTACTCAGATCTGAAAGAAGGTGACTTTTTATGATATGAATTACCTTCCATCCTGAGATAGAAGCATCCCCATGGGAAAACAAACTCAGATGAGAATGATTGCTAATAACTGTGACTTCAAAGAAGAGGCAGGTAATCATACTTTGCATTCATACTAGCTTGCCTTCCATCTGAGCACCTGAAAGGGAAACCAAATGTAGCTGATGTTGTGCTATGGTTAAATTACAGTCTGTGTGATTTCCTTATTCCTGAGTGTGATACTGAGTTGAAACATCTCTAGATTGCAGTGTGTATTGGTTTCGAGCATGGGTCTTTCTCTTCTCTGATTTTCTACCCCTCTAACATTGGTGCATCGATGAGCCTCTGGCTGTCCTGGGTTTGAAATGTTTGCCATCCTTGGAGAAAAACATCATGATCAGGGATGGACTGATATTTTTCTCAGCGGCTCTCCCAGGTGATGGTGGCATAGAGGGTTCTGTGCATTCCCTGAAGCTATTTAATCATAGTGTGAAGACATATTCCAGGAAAGCATCAGAAAGCTGGCCTGACTATGCTACTGAAGTATGGCTTTGCAGAAAACATGCAGTAGTGTGCATGGAAATGATTTCTGCTAGAGCTCTGGATTATAAGGTGATGGCTGTCTTGTACACAGAGAGAAGTCTAGAAATCTTGGAAAATACATTGATATTGGTACTCTACTTAGTTCTGTTTTTTGGGCAGAGGGGGGCTCACCATGTATCCCTGGCCGGCTTGAAACTCACTGAGTGGACCAAGCTGACCTCAGACCTCAAGGAAGGGTTCTGCTTGTCTCTGACTCCCAAGTGCTGCAATTAAAGGCATGAGCCATCTAGCCAGGCCCTCTTTAAAAAATATTTGTTATTATTCTGGTGTGTGTGGAGGGGTGGGGTGGTATATATGCCACAGTACATATATGATGGTCATAGGATGATTTTATTGAGTGTGTTCTCTTTATGTGTGTTTCAGGGATGAAACTCAAGGTGGTAAGATTCACAGATGAGGCAGCCCTTCGTCTTCTGACCCTCTTTACATATTTTCTCTAGTAATATTGTGACCTTGTTGGGTTTGTTTATTTGGTTTGTTTGTTGTTGTTTTTTAAAGACAAGGTTTCTTTGTGTAGCTCTGGCTGTTCTGGGACTCTCACTCTGTAGACCAGGCTGGCCTTGAAATCAGAGATACATCTGCCTCTGCCTCCCGAGGGCTAGGATGAAAAGCCTTTTAATAAAACCTGGAAGCATATTGTGGGTTTTTGTTGTTGTTTGTTTGTTTGTTTGTTTGTTTGTTTTAAACTTTAAAATTGCTGTCTCATGGAATTACCCTATTAGAAATAAATAAATAGCCAGGCGTAGTGGTGCATGCCTTTAATCCCAGTGCTCCGGAGGCAAAGGCAGGCAGATCACTGTGAGTTCAAGGCCAGCCTGGCCTACAAAGCCAGTCTAGGACAGTCAATGCTACACAGGAAACTCTGTCATAAAAAAAAAAAAACCCATAAATAAATAAATAAATAAATAAATAAATAAATAAATAAATGCCAGGTGTGGTCGGCATACACCTTTAATCCCAGCACTCTGGAGGCAGATGCAGGTGGATCTCTGTGAGTTCAAGGCTAGCCTGGTCTACAAAGCAAGTCTAGGACAACCAGGGCTGTTACACAGAAAAACCCTGTCCCAAAAAACCAATAATAGATAGATAGATAGATAGATAGATAGATAGATAGATAGATAGTTATATAAGAATTGGGATATAGGTCAGTGGCAAAGTATTTGCCTTGAACATGCAAGGGCCTAGATTTGACCCCAGCAGTGACAAAATCAATAAAAAATCAAAGTTATCTTCAAAGGAGACTATCCATACTTATTGTCTGAGTTACAGTATAAAGAGTAAAATCAACAATAACCCTCCAAACAAACAAACAAATAAACAAACAAGCATAGGGAGCTGGTCAGTGGCAGTGCACACGTTTAATACCAGCACTTGGGGGCTGGAGAGATGGCTCAGATGTTAAGAGCACTGTCTGTTCTTCCAAAGGTCCCGAGTTCAATTTCCAGCAACCACATGGTGGCTCATAACCATCTCTAGCTGGGCGTGGTGGCACACGCCTTTAATCCCAGCACTCGGGAGGCAGAGGCAGGTGGATTGCTGTGAGTTCAAAGCCAGCCTGGTCTACAGAGTGAGTCCAGGACAGCCAAGTCTACATAGAGATATCCTGTCTCGAAAAACCAAAATCAAACCAACCAACCAAAAATAACCATCTCTAATGAGATCTGGTGCCTTCTGGCATGCAGACACATATGCAGGCAGAATACAGAATACTTACTGTACAAATAATAAATAAATAAAAACTTTAAAAAAAGTCAGCACTTGGGAGGCAGAGGCAGGCAGATCTCAAGGCCAGCCTAGTTTACAGAGTGAGTTCCAGGACAGTCTAAGCTACAAAGAGAAACCCTGTCTGGAGCACCGACGTTCCCCCCCCCCCCCCCGTCCCC